>CM050168.1:143538335-144102952 GCA_027410445.1 Discoglossus pictus
TCACCCCAGGAGCTTGCGCTCCGTTTGGGATATGTGACGCCCAAAGTCTCAGGGCGCTTGCTCCAGGAGATTAGGGATGCCATCTCCCCCGACTCGCGCACCTTCCTTCGCGGGGCTTTGCAGGCCGGAGTGCCACATGCACCTTTCAACACCCCTGCTCCGGCTGTTTGCATTGGACACAAGCCCCGTGTTTCCCCTCAGGCTCCTCCTGTCCCCAACCTCTCAAAGTTGAGGGACATACCCTCGGCATGCTTTCGCGGCATGCCGAGGAAGAGCTTATATTCTCTCGTGCTCCATTCAGTGCCCTCGTGACCCGTCCCGATACCATCTGGAGGCGGGTCCTACCAGCTGACGAGGGCAAGAGGCCCCGGTGGAGGGAACTTTATTCTGATTTAGTTCCACGACCCACCGGGGACTTGAGTTGGAGAGTGCTCCATGGTGCACTGAGCACGGGAGAGTACTTAGCTAAATTCACGGACTCTCCCTCCACTTGTCCATTCTGTGGCAAGGGAGAGTCCGTGTATCATATTTATTTTAGTTGCGCCAGACTGCAGCCCCTCTTGTCACTCTTGAGGGGCCTCCTCCTGCAGTTCTGGCTGCATTTCTCCCCTCACATTTTTATTTTTGGGCGCCCAGTGTCCCGGGGCAATAAGGCCAGGGACCTCCTCATCAACCTGCTCCTGGCATTAGCCAAATTGGCTATATATAAGTCCAGGAAGCAGTGTTTGATAGGGGGGGTTCCCTTGTCACCTGAGGCCATGTTCCGGGTGCTGGTGCGCTCCTGTATCCGGGCAGAGTACCACCTAGCTTTGTCCACTGGGGGAATGGATGAGTTTGTCTCCCAGTGGGCTGTAGATGGTGTGTTCTGCTCGGTATCCCCTCATTCGGTTTCTTTTTCTCTTAACCTCCTAAAATGATTTTTATTTAGTTTACAGAACATGTTTTTCTCATCATTTTAAAATACACTGTGCCCAGTGCAACCAATCCAATCTGGTGGTGTACCAGCAGTGTACATTTAAAAACCAAAACTTTTATTTTGTCTAATCTAAGTTTATTTGCCTGCCTACTAGCCAGTGTGTGTGTCAGGCTCACAACTGATACTGTGCCCAGTGCAACCAATCCAATCAGGTGGTGTACCAGCAGTGTACACAAAAAAAAAAATTGTATTTTGTTAAATCTAAGTTCATTTGCCTGACCGCTATTCTGTGTGTTTCTCAGGCTCACAACTGATACTGTGCCCAGTGCAATCAATCCAATCTGGTGGTGTACCAGCAGTCTACTTTTAAAAAACAAAACTTTTATTTTGTCTAATCTAAGTTCATTTGCCTGCCTACTAGCCAGTGTGTGTGTCAGGCTCACAACTGATACTGTGCCCAGTGCAACCAATCCAATCAGGTGGTGTACCAGCAGTCTACCTTTAAAAAGCCCAAAATTGTATTTTGTTAAATTGAAGTTCATTGGCCTGACCGCTAGTTTGTGTGTGTCTCAGGTTTACAACTGATACTGTGCCCAGTGCAACCAATCCAATCAGGTGGTGTACCAGCAGTCGACATTTAAAAAACCCCAAATTGTATTTTGTTAAATCTAAGTTCATTTGCCTGACTGCTAGTCTGTGTGTGTCTCTCAGGCTCACAACTTATACTGTGCCCAGTGCAACCAATCCAATCTGGTGGAGTACCAGCAGTCTACATTTAAAAAAAAGCAACACTTTTTTCTAATTTCATTTGCCTGCCTTCTAGCGTGTGTGTCTTAGGCTCACAGCATATACTGTGCCCACTTGCCAGCACTCATATCTGGTGTTACAGCCAGTAGTCCACTTTAAACAAAGAATACAATTTTGACTGTAATACATTGAATAGCATTTACTTGTGTGCAAGCGTGTGTGTCAGGCCTACAGAGTCTACTCTGCCAACTTCTGCAAGTGCACAGTGCCACTCATATCTGTTGTCACAGTAGCTTGCACACATAGTACCACTAATCGCAAAAAAAATGACAGGCAGAGGCAGGCCAATCTGCAGGAGCCGTCGTGGTCGTGGTGCTGTGATTCACTTTGGCCCTACAATAATGCCCAGTGTTCAGAGGCCAGTTACCCAGAACTCAAAAACTTCTGAGGACATAGTTGACTGGCTAACACAGGACACCCAATCTTCTACAGCTTCCGCTCGGAACATTGACGCACCATCCTCCTCCAGCTTAGCTTCGGGCACCTCTCAAGTTACCACTCGCCCGCCTGCTGCCCCCACCAACACTTGTACCACAGCCGCTTCAATTGATCAGTCAGAAGAGTTATTTACACATCATTTTGAAGAAATGAGTGATGCCCAACCATTATTGCCAGAGGATGTAGCTAACAGGGATATGTCTCAGTCAGGTAGCATTACACACATGTACGTACGGTGTGATGATGATGATGATGTACCCGGTGCTGCTTCCTTTGTTGAGTTGTCAGATACAAGTGAAGCGGGTGATGATGATGACGATGCGTCCGTGGATGTCACGTGGGTGCCCGCTAGAAGAAAAGAAGAACAGGGGGAAAGTTCAGATGGGGAGACAGAGAGGAGGAGGAGACGAGTTGGAAGCAGAGGGAGGTCATCACAAGGAGCTAGTGGCACAGTCAGACAGCATGCATCGGCACCCGGGGTCAGCCAGACAGCACGCCAATCAACGCATGCTGTTGCCACCACCAGAACGCCATCATTGCAGAGCTCAGCAGTGTGGCACTTTTTTTGTGTGTTTGCCTTTGACAACAGCTATGCCATTTGCAACCTGTGCCAAAAGAAACTGAGTCGTGGGAAGTCCAACACCCACCTAGGTACAACTGCTTTGCGAAGGCACATGATGTCACATCACAAACGCCAATGGGATCAACACCTGAGTACAAGCAGCACACAAACTCAAAGCCGCCATCCTCCTCCTGGTCCAGCATCTTCATCCACGTCAACCACTGCTGTTCTCCTTGCCCCCTCTCAACCATCCGCCACTCCGTCTCTCGCCTCTAGCTGTTCCTGCTCATCTCCTCACAGTCAGGTGTCTGTCAAGGGCATGTTTGAGCGTAAGAAGCCAATGTCACAAAGTCACCCCCTTGCCCGGCATCTGACAGCTGGCTTGTCTGAACTCTTAGCCCGCAGGCTTTTACCATACAAGCTGGTGGAATCTGAGGCGTTCAAAAAATGTGTAGCTATTGGGACACCGCAGTGGAAGGTACCCGGCCGAAATGTATTTTCACAAAAGGCAATCCCCAACCTGTACTCGATTGTGCAAAAGGAAGTAATGGCATCTCTGGCACACAGTGTTGGGGCAAGGGTCCATCTGACCACTGATACCTGGTCTGCAAAGCATGGTCAGGGCAGGTATATCACCTACACTGTGCATTGAGTAAACCTGCTGACGCCTGCCAAGCATGGAATGCATGGCTCTGCAGAGGAGTTGGTGACACCGCCACGACTTGCACATAGGCCTGCTGCCACCTCCTCTACTCCTCCTACTCCATCCTCTTCCATAACCTCCTCAGCTGAGTCCTCTTCTGCTGCTGCTGCGTCTTGCTCCACATCAACGGCACCCCCCCAGCTCCCCAGATACTATTCCACATCCCGGATATGGCAGTGTCACGCCGTCTTGGAGTTGACTTGCCTGAAAGCAGAGAGTCATACTGGGCCAGCACTCCTGTCCGCCCTGAACGCACAGGTGGATCAATGGCTGACTCTGCATCAACTGAAGATTGGCAAAGTGGTTTGTGACAACGGAAGAAATTTGTTGGCGGCATTGAATTTGGGCAAGTTGACACATGTGCCGTGCATGGCACATGTGTGTAATCTGGTCGAACAACGCTTTGTGCAGAAGTACCCAGGCTTACAGGACTTCCTGAAGCAGGCCAGAAAGGTTTGTGGCCACTTCAGGCGTTCCTACATGGCCATGGCGCACTTTTCAGATATCCAGCGGCGAAACAACATGCCAGTGAGGCGCTTGATTTGTGACAGCCCCACACGTTGGAATTCAACACTCCTAATGTTCGACCGCCTGCTCCAACAAGAGAAAGCCGTTAAAGAGTATTTGTATGACCGGGGTGCTAGGACAGCCTCTGCGGAGCTGGGAATTTTTTTGCCACATTACTGGGCGCTTATGCGCAATGCCTGTAGGCTCATGCGTCCTTTTGAGGAGGTAACAAACCTTGTCAGTCGCACAGAAGGCACCATCAGCGACATCATACCATTTGTTTTCTTCCTGGAGCGTGCCCTGCGAAGAGTGTTGGATCAGGCCGTAGATGAGCGTGATGAAGAAGTGGAAGAGTTGTCACCATCACCACCAGAAACAGCCTTATCAGCATCGCTTGCTGGACCTGCGGCAACGCTGGAGGAGGATTGTGAGGAAGAGGAGTCAGAGGAGGAATGTGGCTTTGAGGGGGATGAGGAAGACCAATCACAACAGCCCTCCCAGGGTGTCACCTATCTGGTACCCGTGGTGTTGTACGTGGCTGGGGGGGAAGAACATACCTTCAGTGAGATCACTGAGGATGAGGAATGGGACATGGGTAGCTCAGCATCCAACCTTGTGCAAATGGGGTCTTTCATGCTGTCGTGCCTGTCGCGGGACCCTCGTATAAAAAGGCTGAAGGAGAACGACCTGTACTGGGTGTCCACGCTACTAGATCCCCGGTATAAGCAGAAAGTACCTGAAATGTTATCGAATTACCGCAAGGCAGAAAGGATGCAGCAGTTCCAAATGAAATTAAAAGGTATTCTTTACACTGCGTATAAGGGTGATGTCACAGCACAACGGGAATCTAACAGGGGAAGAGGTGAAAGTAATCCTCCTCCTCCCACGACCACTCCGGCAAGGACAGGACGTTTAAAAGACGTGTTGTTGATGGAGGACATGCAGAGCTTTTTCAGTCCTACACATCGCCACAGCCCTTCGGGATCCACCCTCAGAGAACAACTTGACCGACAAGTGGCAGACTACCTCGCTTTAACTGCAGATATCGACACACTGAGGAGCGATGAAGCCCTTGACTACTGGGTGTGCAGGCTTGACCTGTGGCCTGAGCTATCCCAATTCGCCATAGAACTTCTGGCCTTCCCTGCTTCCAGTGTCTTGTCAGAAAGGACCTTCAGTGCAGCAGGAGGTATTGCCACTGAAAAGAGAAGTCGCCTAGGTCAAAAAAGTCTAGATTAACTCACCTTTATAAAGATGAATGAGGGATGGATCCTGAACGGAGCGAAACAGGGCGATACAATAGACTACTAAAGGGTTGATGAAATAAGCTGCGTTGAGCTAAAAATGGTCCACAAGCTGCAGTATTTTATCTTTGAATGCCGCATGACTTGCGTGACTTATCCGCCAGCATCTTTTTCCATCTCCCGGTTCCAAAAAACCATGCCTTATACACGCCCCCTGATAAGTGACGTAACAAGTATTAAACTGATAAGAGTAGTACTTACAAATACGCCACTCCTATCTGGTGGCAACATTGATTGCACGTGCCGTTCCCCAAAATTGAAGTGATACGAACAACCGAGCATCTTTTTCCATCTCCCGGTTCCAAAAATCCAGGCCTTATACACTCCCCCTGATAGGTGACGTAACAGGTATTAAACTGATAAAAGTAGTACTTACAAACATGCCACTCCTATCTGGTGGCAACATTGATTGCACGTGCCGTGCCCCAAAATTTAAGTGGGAGGACCAACCAAGCATCTTTTTCCATCTCCCGGTTCCAAAAATCAAGGCATTATACACGCCCCCTGATAGGTGCTGTAACAGGTATTAAACTGATAAGAGCAGTATTTACAAACACGCCACTCCTATCTGGTGGCAACATTGATTGCACGTGCCGTGCCCCAAAATTTAAGTGATACGACCAACCAAGTATCTTTTTCCATTTCCCGGTTCCAAAAATCCAGGCCTTATACACGCCCCCTGATAAGTGCTGTAACAGGTATTAAACTGATAAGAGTAGTACTTACAAACATGCCATCATATCTGGTGGCACCTTTGATTGCACACGCCGTGCCCCAAAATTGTAGTGATACGACCAACCGAGCATCTTTTTTTATCTCCTGATTCCAAAAATCCAGGCCCTATACACTCCCCCTGATTGGTGACGTAACAGGTATTAAACTGATAAGAGTAGTACTTACAAATACGCCACTCCTATCTGGTGGCACCTTTGATTGCACGTGCCGTGCCCCAAAATTGTAGTGATATGACCAACCAAGCATCTTTTTCCATCTCCCGGTTGTAAAAATAAAGGCCTTATACACGCCCCCTCATAGGTGACGTAACAGGTATTAAACTGATAAAAGTAGTACTTACAAACATGCCACTCCTATCTGGTGGCACCTTTGATTGCACGTGCCGTGCCCCAAAATTGTAGTGATACGACCAACCGAGCATCTTTTTTTATCTCCCGGTTCCAAAAATCCAGGCCTTATACACGCCCCCTGATAGGTGACGTAACAGGTATTAAACTGATAAGAGTAGTACTTACAAATACGCCACTCCTATCTGGTGGCACCTTTGATTGCACGTGCCGTGCCCCAAAATTGAAGTGATATGACCAACCAAGCATCTTTTTCCATCTCCCAGTTGTAAAAATACAGGCCTTATACACGCCCCCTCATAGGTGACGTAACAGGTATTAAACTGACAAGAGTAGTACTTACAAACATGCCACTCCTATCTGGTGGCAACATTGATTGCACGTGCCGTGCCCCAAAATTTAAGTGGGAGGACCAACCAAGTATCTTTTTCCATCTCCCGGTTCCAAAAATCAAGGCATTATACACGCCCCCTGATAGGTGCTGTAACAGGTATTAAACTGATAAGAGCAGTATTTACAAACACGCCACTCCTATCTGGTGGCAACATTGATTGCACGTGCCGTGCCCCAAAATTTAATTGATACGACCAACCAAGTATCTTTTTCCATTTCCCGGTTCCAAAAATCCAGGCCTTATACACGCCCCCTGATAAGTGCTGTAACAGGTATTAAACTGATAAGAGTAGTACTTACAAACATGCCATCATATCTGGTGGCACCTTTGATTGCACACGCCGTGCCCCAAAATTGTAGTGATACGACCAACCAAGCATCTTTTTTTATCTCCCGATTCCAAAAATCCAGGCCTTAAACACTCCCCCTGATTGGTGACGTAACAGGTATTAAACTGATAAGAGTAGTACTTACAAATACGCCACTCCTATCTGGTGGCACCTTTGATTGCACGTGCCGTGCCCCAAAATTGAAGTGATATGACCAACCAAGCATCTTTTTCCATCTCCCGGTTGTAAATATAAAGGCCTTATACACGCCCCCTCATAGGTGACGTAATAGGTATTAAACTGATAAAAGTAGTACTTACAAACATGCCACTCCTATCTGGTGGCACCTTTGATTGCACATGCCGTGCCCCAAAATTGTAGTGATATGACCAACCGAGCATCTTTTTTTATCTCCCGGTTCCAAAAATCCAGGCCTTATACACGCCCCCTGATAGGTGACGTAACAGGTATTAAACTGATAAGAGTAGTACTTACAAATACGCCACTCCTATCTGGTGGCACCTTTGATTGCACGTGCCGTGCCCCAAAATTGAAGTGATATGACCAACCAAGCATCTTTTTCCATCTCCCGGTTGTAAAAATACAGGCCTTATACACGCCCCCTCATAGGTGACGTAACAGGTATTAAACTGACAAGAGTAGTACTTACAAACATGCCACTCCTATCTGGTGGCAACATTGATTGCCCTTGCCGTGCCCCAAAATTTAAGTGGGAGGACCAACCAAGCATCTTTTTCTATCTCCCGGTTCCAAAAATCCAGGCCTTATACACGCCCCCTGATAGGTGCTGTAACAGGTATTAAACTGATATGAACAGTATTTACAAACACGCCACTCCTATCTGGTGGCACCTTTGATTGCACACGCCGTGCCCCAAAATTGAAGTGGGAGGACCAACCAAGCATCTTTTTCCATCTCCCGGTTGTAAAAATACAGGCCTTATACACGCCCCCTCATAGGTGACGTAACAGGTATTAAACTGACAAGAGTAGTACTTACAAACATGCCACTCCTATCTGGTGGCAACATTGATTGCCCTTGCCGTGCCCCAAAATTTAAGTGGGAGGACCAACCAAGCATCTTTTTCTATCTCCCGGTTCCAAAAATCCAGGCATTATACACGCCCCCTGATAGGTGCTGTAACAGGTATTAAACTGATATGAACAGTATTTACAAACACGCCACTCCTATCTGGTGGCACCTTTGATTGCACACGCCGTGCCCCAAAATTGAAGTGGGAGGACCAACCAAGCATCTTTTTCCATCTCCTAGTTCCAAAAATCCAGGCCTTATACACGCCCCCTGATAAGTGACGTAACAGGTATTAAACTGATAAGAGTAGTACTTAAAAACACGCCACTCCTATCTGGTGGCAACATTGATTGCACGTGCCGTGCCCCAAAATTGAAGTGATACGACCAACCGAGCATCTTTTTCCATCTCCCGGTTTCCAAAAATCCAGGCCTTATACACGCCCCCTGATAGGTGACGTAACAGGTATTAAACTGATAAGAGTAGTACTTACAAACACGCCACTCCTATCTGGTGGCACCTTAGATTGCACGCGCCGTGCCCCAAAATTTAAGTGGAAGGTCCAATCGAGCATCTTTTTCTATCTCCCGGTTCCAAAAATCCAGGCCTTATACACGCCCCCTGATAGGTGACGTAACAGGTATTAAACTGATAAGAGTAGAACTTACAAACACGCCACTCCTATATGGTGGCACCTTAGATTGCACGCGCCGTGCCCCAAAATTGAAGTGGGAGGACCAACCAAGCATCTTTTTCCATCTCCCGGTTCCAAAAATCCAGGCCTCATACACGCCCCCTGATAAGTGACGTAACAAGTATTAAACTGATAAGAGTAGTACTTACAAACACGACACTCCTATCTGGTGGCACCTTAGATTGCACGTGCAGTGCCCCAAAATTGAAGTGGGAGGACCGACCAAGCATCTTTTTCCATCTCCCAGTTCCAAAAATCCAGGCCTTATACACGTCCCCTGATAGGTGACGTAACAGGTATTAAACTGATAAGAGTAGTACTACTTAACACACCTTATAATAATGCAGAGAGAGGCAACGCAGTGAGAGGAGTCTGAAGAAAAGGAATAAGAGGAGGAAGGTGGCTTTGAGGAGGTGGAAGACCAAACAAAGCAGGCTTCCCAGGGGGCTTGTTGTCACCTTTCGGGGACCCTTGGTGTTGTACATGGCTGGGTGGAGGAAGAGACCTTCAATGACATCAGTGAGGAAAAGGAACAGAACATGGCTTGCTTGGTATCCAACCTTGTGCAAATGAACTGTTTGCGGTTGTTGGCAGTGCGTTTAACAGGGAGTTTGGTCTGTCACTGTGAAGCGTGCCTAACCCTTACACTACCTGATCAATACAACATCATACCTGATGTTTTAAAGCACATTATTCCAAACAATTTAGGAATGTTAGGTAATTTATGCCCTTTATGGATTAAAACCAGACTCTGCATCAACTATGTAATTTTCCGTTGGAGTTTTGACATGGATCCCCCTCTGGCATACCACAGTCCAGGTGTTAGTCCCCTTAAAACAACTTTTCCATCACTTTTGTGGCCAGAAAGAGTCCCTGTGGGTTTTAAAATCCGCCTGCCCATTGAAGTCTATGGCGGTTCGCCGGATTCGCCGGTTCGCGAACATTTGCAGCAATTCGCGTTCGCAATTCGCGAACCGAAAATGTTATGTTCGCGACATCACTAGTCATCATATATTACACATTTTAAGAGAAGAAAGGGGGTTACATTTTTTAAATAATTATGTATTTCATTCAATGAATAATGTAAATTTGGTTAGTATGTTGATCTCAAGCATGGCATTGAATGTTTCAGACACAGGACAGTATATTTTGATTATACACAATTATTTCTGTGAAAATTAGGTATGTGAAAATGAACATCAAGTACTGATATGTTTTTTATTTATGGATAAAAGGAGTTCACTAAGGCATAAGTAATAGCACTCTTTGAACCATGTATCAGTGTGGCTTTAGAGCATCACAGACACGTTTTTTGTTCTCAGGCAGCTCCAAGAGATATGTCGAGAACAGGACAAGGCACTTTGTATGATGTTAGTCGATCTTATCAAGGCGTTCAACACTATGAGTAGGAAGGGTCTGTGGCAAATCCAGGAACTTATAGGATATCTTCCCAAGTTTCTCATCATGATCATTCAGCTACATGAAAACCAGTGCGGCTAAGTCAGAGACCGAAATGACCTGTGAGTTCTCTTCCCAATAAGTAACGTTGTGAAGCAGGGCTGTGTCTTCGCACCAACCCTAGTCACGCTATTCTTCAGTATGATGTTTCAAAGGGCCATGGCAGACCTCAGTGTTGAGAATGTTCTCTACATCCGATATCTCAACCTGAGGTGACTAAAGGCAAACACCAAGACAGTGGGATGACTCAGGAGCTATACTTCGTCAACGCTTTCTATATGCGACAGCTCTGCAGCGATTTACATTTGATTTTGCTTGAGTCCGAGCTGAAAACAGTACACCAGTTAAGGTGGTGGCAGACTGGAAAAGGCAAATGGTGCATTCAGCAGGTTATATAAAAGGATTTGGAACAGCAAACATCTGAGTAAGGGATGAGAGAGCTGTTGTGTTGACCACCCTACTGTATGGCTCGGAGTCGTGGGATACCTTCTGGCATCACCTACAACTTTTTGAGCGCTATCATCAGCACTGCCTCTGCACCATCCTCAACATCGACTGGAATTACTACATCACTAACATTGAAGTACTCGAACAAGCAGGGGTCATTGTCATTGAGGCCATGCTGTTTAAGACACAGTTGCACTGAGAAGGACACATATCTGGGATGGAGGATGATCGGCTGCCAAAAAATAGGTAATTACAACAGAAGAGGACAGAAGAAGAGGTACAAGGAGTTACTGAAACAGTCCCTTGACACCTGTCACATTGTCCATCGTCGGTGGTCAGCTTTAGTATTGGACTGCATTGCCTGGAGAAGTACTATTCTTCCTAGAGCACATGCAGGGCTGGTCTTGAGGACAAAAGGAGGCGGAGGAAAAATTGTGTCACTGCAGCACCCAACACAGAGCAAACTTTCACTTGCAAATGCTGCGTTTGAGTCTGCCTGTCCTGCATTGGCCTACTCAGCTACCAGAGATGTGGACAAAATCCCTCTTAAGTCTTTGTTCACAAAGCCAAGCATATTATTATTATTATTACAAGAACTGGGGAATATCTAAGGGAAATCTTAGCTAGTAAATTAGTATCATTGACATAGAAAAAAATGATGGGACCCTCAGTACTTGACTACCTCAAAGCTCATTGATTTCGGTATTCCAAACGTCTTGATGAGTAAAGAAAAATAAATGTCTCTCAACGCCTCCTTGGTACTCGTTGAGTTTGCTAAAACCAATTTACATCTCACCTTATGAGAGTTTGGTAATCGTCATTTTTTCCACTCATCGTGCTCCTGGAACCAATTAACAATGAGTACCAAGGGTCCACTGTATTTTTACACCAACTAAAAAAATAAGGTTTTTCTTTAATCATTCAGTTGTGTCCGACTCTCCGTGACCCTATGGACCGCATCTTGCCAGGTACATTTGCCAGTCACTGCCCCACTGAGCTCCATCAAGTTCATTCATGTTCATTGCTTAACTGATCACCTCAATCCATCTCCACCTCTGTCATCCCCTTCTTTGTGTGCCTTAATGTACTCTCTAGGAAATCCTGCCTTCTCATGATATGACCAAAATATTTGAACTTCAGCCTCATGATCAGTTTGAATTGTGGTGTTGGAGAAAACTACTTAGAGTCTCTTGGACTGCAAGAAGATCCAATACATCAGTACTTTAGGAAATCACAACAAAGGTGTCAATTAAATGGCACTCAGCCTTCTTTATGGTCCAGCTCTCACATCCTTATTGACTACTGGGAATATCATAGTTCTAACTTGGGATTGGTATGTACACTGACCTTTTCCACTCTATTGGACACTGTTGCATTTTCCAAATTTGTTGTCATAAGGAAAGAAACACTTTCATAGCATCATCTTGTAGAACTTTTAATAATTTAAATGTTATATCATCAACTCCTGCAGACTTGTTATCAGCAGGGTCTATCTCACTTCGCTCTCCAAGATCTCTGACAATTTTTGGCATGAAAACTTCCTTTGAGATTCCCAGTTTTCTTGAAGCGAGCTCTTAACTTTTCCATTCTGTTATCTTCTTCTATGTCTTTGCATCTGTCATTATAGAATGTCCCTTGTCTCTTCTTGCTATCCTCTGGGATTCTGCATTTAGTCGGACAAATCTTTTCCTATCTCCACAACCTTTTGAATTCCTTCTTTCCTGGGCTTTATAATAAAAGTATAGGAAATGTCTAAATATTTCAATGAAAAGAAATAAAAAAGAAGCATATTTTCTATAAAAGAGAAAAAAGACAAAATAAATGAATTACAATATTCTTAGGAAGATATCTAATTTTTATTTAGAACATATGAAAAATATTTCAAGTTTTTTATTAGTAAAAGCAAGAATTGAAACTCAAAAGAAAAAAAAATTAACTTTGAGTTTTGAGAAGCAAATACACTGAAATGGGAATGTATGTTTTGTTATAGAATTGGGTCAAAAAGTCTTTATTATTTTATTTAATAACTGATATATAGTAATTCACTCACAGGTCACAAACCTTAGTAAATATAGATTGATTATAGCACTATAGTCACTTTATTTGTCATTTATACTGTTTCTGGAGCACTTTAGCACAGGGCACGTTATTGCATCGGACACTTTGATAAATAAAAGAGATAATAGTAAGCACCAAGTCACTTTATTCATATGTTTATTGTATATGAACATCCAATGTATTCAGAGTTTTATTTCCTATAGATATTGCATCAAATTATCCTCTGATTACTCCAGACATTATTTCAGGTCAGTAGGATATTTTGTAATCCTTATTTTTATCTCTTCATTAGCGTCTGCATAGATTTTATGTAATCTTTTAGAAAAGATGAGCAATAAACTCTTATTGGACATTAAGTATGAGGGGTGTGCCCTTTCAAAGAGATCTGACCTCTTTTTTCATATTGGTATTTATTGATATTCTCTCTAGCACCCTCCATTTGGTACTTTCAGATTAATACCTTGAGCCATCGCATCAATCCCCTTTTCTCTTTAAAACAAACAAAAAATTAACTAAAACAGCTTTTAACAGGATAATTTACTGTTACTTACTAGCTTATCTCTCAATGGTCCAAATATCAGACTATTCATTTTTGTTTTCAATAATATTTAAAACTACTGTATTTCACAAGAAATTGCTTGAATTTACATTAACATTCTGACTGCAAGCTCTAATAATATTGTATATTTTATCCAGCTCTGACAACTCATTGTATTTACAGGAATGCAGGTGTTTTGCAAGGAATCCATAAATGTGTCTATGTCAACCAAAACAAACTATGAATAATTTGTTCAAAACAATACAAGGTAATTTATAGTAGCTGAGAAAAAATGTTTTTACATCTTATAAGAAAACATTTCTCTCTACTTTAGGGAAATTTTGCTTGTTTTATATAAATGTTTTTAACTTGGTTAGTTAATTCTATTCTCCTCAGTTGTGATAGAAAATGTACATTTCACTTAACAGATTATCTGCTTCTGGAAATTCCCTCTTTGTTCCTGCTCTCTCTCATGTAGTGTGCCATGTTTATTATTATTATTATTATTATTATTATTATTATAATTTTTTTTAGCTAATGTATATTTTAGTTGTTCATGAATAATTTGCAATACCATTGTTATCCACTTTAATAATTTAGTTTAAATAGTAGATTAAACATTTGTTTAGAAAGTTAACAACATGGAAATGTACTGCCCCAAGCAATAAATATCTTTATTTTTAAATAATTACTTTTGATTTGTAATAATATAAAGGTAAAGTTATTTTTAGCATTATTTTTCTTTAATTAAAATGTCTATATGTCAGAATTATATTGCAACCAACATTTAGCTCGACCCATCTTCCCCTCTTAAAGGACCATGGTAATGCCTTAACAACATGAGCTAAATGTTTTAAATAAGCATTGATCATTGATAAAATTCATACTTAAAGACACAATTAACCTTACTTTCAAAGTTTAGACTACTAGCTGCTGCTAGTATTAACTGACTAAAAGGTCAATGAGGAGTTTTATTTTTTAGCAGACAGCTGCAAAAGTTTCAGACACAAAATGTACCAACATATTTATCTCCATAGACTAGACATTTGTGCTAATGAAGTTTTCCTTGGCAACAAATGTTTGATGTGGGGACAGCCTATGAATCCTTGTTTATTCTCATCAAATCAAATGGTTCTTTAAGCCCTTTAGATTGGTCTCTCAACCAACCATCCACACCCTCCCTTAAATTAGGCTGTTCTAATATCTGAAAATTAATTTCAAATTGAATATTGCTATTATAAATTATGAAATGATCAGTGCATAATTAAAATGGATAAATCCTGCTCTGGTATTTCTGTTTTCCTTTAAGTATTACTTCTGTGGATATTAAGATAACTTTATGGTCATTTTTATAACTTAAATCACATGCATCTTGTGGGTGTGGATAAAGAACATAGCTAATTTTTTGTGTGGGAGGTTTGCTGTGTTTACTCAAAGTTACATGTAGAGTATATTGCAATGAAATTTGAAATGTGAAAATTTAAATTTACTACAGTTACAGAGCGATTCAATTGAACAAGTCCCCAGTTACCTGTCCGAAAGCCTAAACCATAAACCATGCACCCGTAAGTAGCATTTCAGGCCATGATCATGCTCAATTAATCAAGGCCATAACTACTGATTTAGAAACAGCCAATAGTAAATGAGACCGTCATCATGACATTTAAAACATGGTGATTAAACGTTAATCAATTAGCATTTAGAAGTCCGATATGTACAAAATAATAAAAATGAATGAAGGAAATGTTCTAGTCCATGTGGGTGGCCTGATATGTATTAACTCCTTGATTCCCGAGATTGATGATGTAACACGGAAAATAAACATAAAAAATATAATTTTTAATTGCAGACTTACGAGCTTGAGTTTTACGTCGCTTTCCCCGTCTCTTAAAGTACAGTATTGTTTTTTTATTTGCTTTTACAGTGCTACGATCAGGTGTTTAACCCCCTTGCGAGTCCTATCCTGTACTCATAGGATTTTCTTCTACATTTGCCATTTATAGGTGTGAAAACATTCGCGGGATTGAGGAATTGTAGCAATTGAATAGCGATTTTCGATTGTAACATTTACGGGCTTGAAAGATCAAAGGCTTAGATGGATCAGAGTTACAATTTTGACAGCCGCAGGGATTTTCAGCCTGTAACTCACAAATCATTTGAGGGTAGCTAAAAGATGCCAATTGAATAGCAAATTAGTTTACAAGCTAAATTACGCACTCCAGTAACCAACAATTGCTGAATTGAATAAGGGCCTTAGTATAGTCAGTTGTGCAGATTTTGCCTCTTATATCAAGAAAGTGAAGGATTGTATAACAATTTCCTGTTATTTTTGTAACTGCATGAATAATTATTTAGTTATCTGCATATAGTTACTTGAGTACATTGTTTTTATTATTTATGTGGTAATTATTAGGGTTTGATGTGGTCATGCCTTCATTGGTGAAATACTTAGGCCTCCATTCCATGGCTCCCATAAAAAAATCTGGGAAGTACCAGATCTATGAAGTACCAGAGCTATTCTATGACTCCGGTAAAAAAAAGAAACCTTTAAAACTTAATGACTTGGACCCAGGGACATTTGCTCATAGCTCTGCTTGCATTAGCCTCCTATACATGCACTCTCAATGGACTTAAATACAAATATACAAATAATAATAAAAACGAATGCACGGGATGTATGACCCCTCTACCAATGACCCACTGTCCCTTATGAGCCTGGGTATCCCCAGGGATTCCCACTTCATACCCGCAGGAACCTATAACTCTTCATACCTGTAACCCCATATGAGCCATGAGATCCTCCAAATAAAGTATACCCATGGGGGTCATTTTGGACCTGCATGGTAACAAATAACAAACCCATTACTATTACCCATACCTGCTAACCCCTAATACATTTCCGAAAGGTGCTTTACAGTGGCAAATTACATTTCAGCATTTTTTTCTATTTGCTACAAGACCATAAAAACAGTGAATGATTCATAAATAAGTTCACTGGTAAACATATTTTAACATTTAAGCCATAAAACTCTGTTTTCCGCAAATTAAAAAGAGCTCAACATGTCATTAATGCTAAGAGGGCTAAGAAGGCCCAAGGTGCCAATAGGATTGATCTGCCTCAAGATAGTATTCTGGGTATTTTAGGAATAGTTCCTGGCAGCCTTCTACAGGAGCTTCTTCCAGAGCCAAAATGAGAGCATGGAGAGGAGGCCAGAATACCCTCATGAGATCCATCAAAGACCAACAAAGGAGAAAAACAATCCTGAAGATTTGCCTGACCAAATCTCAGCAGTAATATGAATATTACATCAATTTGTAGAAATTCAGGCAAATAGTTTTTGATTCATAGGACCTGTCAATAATTTCATGCGGATACAGTCTGATCATTCCTAACTAATGATTTATAATAGCAATAATGGATATTAAATTCATTTACAAAGCCTCCAGTTAAGCTAATTAGCTCCACACTGATAAAGCCATCAGGGAGGGAAATCAGGCTAAACTCACTGACAGGTCTAAATGACTTTAAGAACAATTAGGTTGTCATTAGATAAGAGAACATACAAGCTTTAATAGTCTGCCCTCACTGAAAGCTTATTGCAAATGGAAATTATCTTAACACATGAAGTCTCCAGCCAATTGTGGGCACATTGTTGGTTACACTTTGAGCCTGAAATTTTAGCAGCTGTCTGCTATACAAAGACATCTCCCTTAATTCACCTTTTAGTTTGTGGATATAGTAGCAGCTGAGCCTGAACAAGTTTAATATTGGAAATATATATATTTGAATAATGATATGAATAATTCAAAAATATTCTCTTTGGTGTTACAGTGGTCCATTAACTGAAAAATATCCACAGTTTGTATAAAAAATCTTCACATGACTAATGTTGGCATATGATTGAAATAAATAGTTTTATTTAAATCAGAAAGATGTTAATTTAAAATCCATTTTCAAGTTACTAATTGGAATACCACCATTTTTTACTATGCAGATGTATGTTGATAGTGTAACATCTTTACTTTTTACTAGCTTGTCCAAACTTAACATAGTTTTCCTCCCAAGAAGCAAATAATAAATAAATAGCTACAGTTCCCATCTGAAGAGATCTTTGAAACCGAGAAAAAAATTATCTGTCACAATCTCCACTTCTTCCCCATCTGTTTGCCAGGAAGTGAGATTGCTGTTTGCCATGATTTTCTTCTTTTTAAAGTTGAGCAGCAGGCCAGCTTGTGCACTCTCTTATTTAACCCTCATCAATAAGTCCTTTAGTTCCTCCTCACATTCAGCCATCAGACTAGTATCATCTGCGTATCTGAGGTTGTTGATATTTTTTTCCAGCAATATTGATTCCGGCTTTGGATTCATCCAGTCCAGCCTTACTCATGATGTACTCTGCATTTAAGTTGAATAAATATGGTGACGATATACAACCTTGTCGCACACCTTTTCCGATCTTGAACCATTCTGATATCCCATGTTCTGCTTTGACCCTGGCTTCTTGGTCCACGTACATATTCCTAAGGAGGCAGATGAGATGATTTAGAACTCCCATTTTTTTAAGATCTAGACACATTGTGTTATGATCCACACAGTCAAAGGCTTTAGACTAGTCTATGAAGCATAAGTAAATGCTTTTCTAGAACTCTCTTGCTTTCTCTATTATCCATCGGACATTGGCAATTTAATCATTGTGCCTCTTCCTCTGAAGAACCTGGGTTGCATATCTGGTAGTCCCTGGTCCATATATTGCTGGAACCGAGCTTGTAGGATCTTATGCATTACCTTGCTGGCATGTTAAATTAGGCAATTATTTTGATAATTGGAGCACTCTTTGGCACTGCCTTTGTTGGGATTGGGATGTAGACTGACCTTTTCCAGTCTGTTGGCAACTGTTGAATTTTCCAAATCTGTTGGCATAAAGCAAGTAACACTTTCACAGCATCATTCTCTAGAATTTTTAATAATTCAATTTTGATTCCATCACCTCCTGCAGCCTTTTTATCAGCAAGATCCTAGGGGCCATCTCACTTCGCTCACCACAATGTCTGGCTCTGACTCATTAGACAAACTATTGAGGGCATCACTGCTGTGAAGATCCTTCTGTATAGATCTTCAGTGTATTCCTGCCACCACTTCTTTATCTGATCTCTTTCTGTTAACACCCCACATTTCTTTACTTTTACTTCACCACTTTCGCATTAAAGTTTCTCTGACATCCCCAATTGTCTTGCAGCGATCTCTTGACTATCCAATTCTGTTATCTTCTTCTATCTCTTTACATCGCTCACTGTAAAAAGTATCCTTGTCTCTTCTTGCTATCTTCTGGAATTCTGCATTCAGTTGGACAAATCTTTTCCTATTTCCACTACCTTTTGATTTCCTTCTTTCCTGGGCTTCTTTCAAAGCCTCATCAGACATCCAGTTTGCCTTCTTATTTTTCTTTCTTTTAGGAATATACTTTGTTGCTGTTTCCTTGTTATTGTCGCAAACTTCAGTCCAAAGTTCTTCAGGCCATACCAACAAATTCTATCTTCCATGTCTAGTCCCTTAAATCTTTTCTTTACTTCCACCTCATATTAACACAGGTTATTGATTATTTTGAATTCTCTTGTTCTAATGAATTTCCTTCTATTCTTCAATTTATTTGTGAACTTTGCAAAAAGAAGTTCATGGTTTGAGCCTCAGTCAGCTCCAGGTCTCTGTCTGTATAGAGCTCCTCCATCTTTGAATTCAAAGTATATAGTCAACCTGATTTCTATGTTGCCCATCTGGTGATGTCCATGTGTAGAGTCGTCTCTGAGGCTGTTGAAAGAGGGTGTATGCTGTGACCAGAGAATTATCTTGACAGAGTTCTAATATTTTCTGGCCTTTGTTTTGCACTCCAATGCCATACTTTCCAGTTTCCAGATATCTTTAGCATTCCATTCTCCTATGATGAGATTAGCATCTTTTATTGGTGTTATATTTATGTTGTGTATCATGTGTAGTCTTTGATCACCGTGGCTTGCCTTGCATTCAAATTGAAATCATTCTTTCAGTTACTGGGCAACCCTTTGATTGACTGTGGGGTCTACTCCATTTCTTATGTTGGATTATTGACCACAGTAGAAGATCTGGTGGTTGTCATTTGCAAAATGTCCCATTCCAGTCATTTATGTTCACTAATTTCCAAGATCACAATGTTTAATCTTGTCATCTCATGTTTGACCAAGTTTAATTTCTAACATTCCAGGTTCCTATGCTGAATTGTTCTTTGCAGCAACCGACTTTCCTTTCCCATCCAGACACACGTGCAGCTGGGTGTCCTTTCGGCTTTGGCCCAACCACTTCATTAGATCTGGTGCTACTCAATCTCATCCTCTGCATTTCCTCAGTAATGTGGTAGACACCTTCTGACCTGAAGTTTTCTTAGCATAGTTACTGGAGTGGGTTGCCAGTTCCTTCTTCCACAGCCACAATTTGTCTGACCTCTCTGCTATGACCTGCCCATCTTGGATGAACCTACAGTTTACAGATTCATTGAGGTACACAAGCCCCTTCACCACGACAAGGTAGTGATTTTTTATAGTGACTATTGCTTAAATATTTCCATAAATGAGATATAGCTACAGTACTTTTAAATAGTATTACCATATTTTTAATACTATTTTTAAAACCGATCATAGTTTTACACTATTCTGTTTGGCAGTATCAGAAAATATATAGTATATATATATATATATATTTTTTTTTAAAGTGAAGTACTAGTACATTGTAATACATCTAAAAACAAGGATATTGATTCATATCACAGGTACGCAGCAGGAGTATGTGACAATTGCTCATAGAATCTTCCTTAAAGTTATATGAAACCCACCACATATTTATCTTTGTATCTGCATGCTACAAATACAAATTGAAAATAAAGCACTGCAGGTTAGTTCATTCAAGATTGTTTTGAAAAGTAAATACAAAACATATGTGAAGGCACAAAAAACAGGAGAAATAAAGCATTCAAAAGTAGAGGGTAGAATACATTGGATACTGAGATCAAATAAAAGCTACACTTGGGCTCGTACAGGCACAGGCTGGACTTTGGTATTGAAAGGCACAGGCTGGACTTGGTCTCTTACAGGCACAGGCTGCACTTTGGTTCTGACAAGCAGAGGCTACACTTTGATCCTGACAGGCGCAGGCTACACTTGGGCTCTTACATAGGCTGCTCCTGGGCTTTTACACAGATAGCACCTGGGTTCTTTTTTTTCTTTTTATTGAAAAATCAAACAATATACAAACATATAAAAAAAAGACAACTCATACATACCATCAAACCCGTACATCGGGAGATTACTGAACAAATTAAATATTTACATATATGCCCATTCAAGGAAAATAAAGAGAGGAAAAAGGGAAGAAAAATACAAAGAAAAAAAGAAAGTTGCACTTTGTGATTCAAATTGTTTATTTTCCATAGGTACCACTTAGAATCTAACCTCTTGTTAACTGAAGCAATTTGTTTACTGTCATTCATCAAATCTCTGTTGCAGCTAACTGCATTTACACTTTCCCACCATGATGGAAGTGTTGGTTGATTCCAATATTTAACCAGGAGATATTTCACTATTAGCAATAAATGGGATATTAAATACTTTTAATGGGGTATAATTATATCTAAGTCAATATGAAATAGATCTAATTGGGGGGTACATGGAATTTATTTTTCCAGAATAACTCCAGTTATGACGCCTTAATAGAAGAATACTTAATTAAACTAAGAATTTTTGACCATGAGTAAATATCAAGTGTAAAATTTGCATCAGATTCCCATTTTACTATACTCTCAGATTTTACAAACAGAGTATTATTCAGTAGTATTTTCTTAATCTTAGAGAGAGTGTGGGAATCTACTCCTTTAATCAAAAGGTCGTCCATATCATAGATTCTATCCATATTACTGTTTTATAGCCACTATGTTTAACCATTTGTCCCAAATTCTCTTTGCATTGCAGCCATGTCTAATAAAGAGCCTCCAGAATATAGGTCCACTACCTTATATATTCCAAACGTTCTTAAGTTCGTTAAATCCAAATTATTATTTTTTTTTTTTTGCATTAATAATACATTTATTGGAGCGGCTAAGGAAGGAATATGAAACAGTTGCATACTGACTGTTTTTATACCAAAATGTAGTAGGTGTAATCAACCCCCCCGGAATTTGATTCACAACGTTCAGTTCTATCTTAGGGAGCCATAGCAGATATTGAATCGAGAAATCTCCCAATATATAAGCTTCCATATCTATCCATACTGTCCTTCTATTTGGAAGATTACACCCAATTACATGAGTAATTGAAATAGCATAATTTACATAGATACATAGGCCCTCATTCAATTGAGATTTGGCCAATTGAATAAAGGTCTAAATAAGCACATAACTTATTTTTTTAAAATAAGTTTTTAGTTAGTGAAAACCTTGCTTTTGGATAGATGCTTACTAACTAAAAACTTATTTAAAAAAATATGTTATGTACTTATTTCGAGCCCTATTTAATTGGCAAAATTGCAATTGAATGAGGGCCATAGTAATTAAGGTTGAAAAAAGACTTTCAATCCATCAAGTTCAAACGTTTAAGATCTCCTCTGATCTGCAATATGCGGATTAAATATTAATTAGTTAGTTGTTAATTAATTATTAATCAACTATTTCGTTATTTATTTTTTATTATTAATTAATCCAGAGGAAGGCAAACAGAAAAAAAAACAAGTGAGACTTAGCCAATTGTCTCAAAGGAAGAAATTCCTTCCTGACCACAGATACTGACGATTAGATTCCTTCCTGGATAATACTGTCTCTCTAATTATCCATGATAACCCTGAATTCCCTTTTTAATTAGAAATAAATCCAGTCCCCTTTTAAAGTTATCTATCGAATCCACTGTCACCACCTCCTCTGGTAGAGAATTCCACAGATTAACTACCCTTACTGTGAAGAACCCTTTTCTTTCTTTAAGGTGGAATCTTTTTACTTCTAACCTCAAGAGATGTCCTCTTGTCAGTTGAAAACCTCTTGGAACAAAAAGCTCCTGTGACAAATCTTTATACTGACCCTGGATATATTTATATAAGGTAATCATATCTCCTCTTAGATGCCTTTTTTCTAGAGAAAATAAGTTTAATTTGGTTAGTCTTTCTTCATAACTTAGCCCTTCCATTCCCCTTATTAGTTTTGTTAGCCTCCTCTGTACCTTTTCCAGCTCTAAAATGTCCTTTTTATGAAGTGGCACCCAAAATTGGACTCCATATTCCGAATGAGGGTGTACTAGAGATTTGTATAGTGGCAGAATTATATTTTCTTCCCTTGCTTCTATACCCTTCCTAATACATGCTAATATTTTATTTGCCTTTGCAGCTGCTGCTTGGCTTTGAGCATTGTTACCTAGGTGGTTGTCCACAAGTACCCCCAAATCCCTTTCAATATCTGATACCCCTAGATTTGCTCCATTACGATTATAAATGGCATGGCTATTTTTCCTTCACAGATGCATAACTTTACATTTATTCATATTAAATATCATCTGCCATTTAGATGTCCATTCCTCAATTTTATTTAAATCCCTTTGGAGGGAAAGCACATCATTATCTGATTTAATTACCTTGCACAACTTCGTGTCATCAGCGAAAATGGAGACACCACATTCCAATCCCACCTCTAAGTCATTAATAAATATGTTAAAAAGGAGAGGACCTAATACTGAACAATGAGGAACCCCACTTACCACATTAGTCCAATCGGAGTATGTTCCATTTACAACAACCCTTTGCTTCCTGTCTTTTAGCCAGCTCTCAATCCATGAGCAGATATTTACTGCAACTCCTGTATCTCTTAGTTTGCACAATAGTCTCCCATGTGGCACTGTATCAAAAGCCTTTGCAAAATCCAAAAAGACTACATCCACTGAGTTGCCTTAATCCAGGTTCCTACTAACCTCCTCATAGAAACTAATTAGATTTGTTTGACATGACCTATCCCTCATAAATCCATGTTGACTCCTACTTATAATCCTGTTCAAATAGACATATTCTTGTATATTATCCCTTATTAAACCTTCTAAAAGCTTCCCCACTACAGAAGTGAGGCTCATTGGTCTATAATTACCTGGATTTGCTCTTGCTCCCTTTTTAAAAATAGGTATCACATCTGCTTTTCTCCAGTCATCTGGTACAGACCCTGTGTTGAGTGAATCTTGAAGAATTAAATGAAATATAATGGTTTGTCTATTACAGAACCGTTCCCTCAGTACCCGTGGATGTATTCCATCAGGACCCGGGGCATTATTAACATTTATTTTTCACACCCTCTTTTGGATTACTTCCTGTGTTAACCAATTTGGCAAAGGTAGTGTATCCCCATTATGGTCCAGTGTCCCAACCACTGGTACCTCCCTTGTGTATACCGAAGAAAAGAACCTATTTAGCTCATCTGCCTTTTCCTGGTCACTAATTTTCAGAAGGCCTGTTTCACATTGTAATGTTCCTATAGCTTCCTCCATCACCTTCTTCCCATTAATTTACTTAAAAAATATTTTAGGGTTAGTCTTACTTTCTTTTGCAATTAATTTTTCATTTTCTATTTTAGCCAGTCTAATAGCGCTTTTGCAAGCCTTGTTGATTTCCTTGTACTCCCGTAAAGCAGTCTCCGTCCCCTCTTGTTTGTATAATTTAAATGCCTTTTTTTTACTCTGTATCTTGATCTTTAAATCATTGTTAAGCCACATTGGATGGGATTTACTCCTTTTACGTTTATTCCCACATGGTATATGCCGATGTGTATGTATATTTAGTAGGGATTTAAATGTTGTCAATTTATGTTCAGTGTTTTTACCTATCAGTTCTCTGTCCCAGTCTATACTTTGTATTCCTGCCCTTAGACCGTTAAAATCTGCTCTTTTAAAATTAAGAGTTTTTGTTGGCCCCTTCAAATTTAGTTTTTTTAATTCAATCTCAAATGAGACTGTGTTGTGATCACATCACGGTTGCCCTATTTCAACATTTGATACTATATCAATATTATTTGTGATGACTAGATTTAAGATAGCTTCATTTCTAGTAGGCTCTTGTATAACCTGGGCCAGATAATAATCCCTGAGTGTACTCAAGAACCTGCTTCCCTTAGCTGAACTGCTGGTCTCATTTATCCAGTTTATTTCAGGGTAATTAAAATCTCCCATTATTAGAACTTGCTCATGCTTAGCTGCATTTACAATCTGTAACAATAATTGCATTTCCTCACTTTCAGCTATATTTGGGGGTTTATAGCATTCTCCTACTAATATTCTTTTGGAATTTGCTGCTCCGCTTTTTAACTCTACCCACAAACATTCAACTTTATCACTAGGTCCACCATAAATATCTTCTCTGAATATAGGCTTAAATTCAGGCTTAACATACAAACAAATCCCTCATCCTCTTTTACCATTGCCTCTATCTTTCCTAAATAGGTTATAACTATCCAGATTAAAAGTCCAGTCATGAGATTCATCCCACCACGTTTTGGTAATGCCTATTAAATCCCATTTTTCATTAATGGCTAATACTTCTAACTCTCCCATTTTTCCTGGCAAGCTTCTGCCACTGTACTTGAGTTAGTTTGTACTACATCCCTATTGACTATACTACCCCTCCTCCCATCTCCTCCCCAATGAGTTGTTAATTCATCCCTTATGCTGTCTACACTTTCTACCCCATTACTTATATCTAGTCCCTCCCCCTCTACCTAGTAGTTTAAAAACTCCTCCAGCCTCTCTACCATCCTATCCCCTAGCACAAAAGCTCCCTCATCATTAAGGTGCAATCCATTCTGCTGTAGAGATTGTACCGAAGTGAGAAGTCAGCCCAGTGCTCTAAAACCCCAAACCTCTCCTTAGTGCACCACATCTTTAGCCATGCATTAACCTCCCTAAGCTCCTTCTGCATCCCTGGGCTAGCACGTGGCACTGGTAGTACCTCAGAAAATACTATCTTGAAGGTCCTTGCCTTCAGCTTATTACCTAGTTCTCTAAAATCATTTTTTAGGACACTCCATCTTCCACTAACTTTGTAATTGGTACCAATATGTACCAAGACCGCCAAATCATTTCCAGCCCCTCCCAATATTTGTCTACCCGGTTCACAAGATGACGAACCCGAGCACCCGGGAGACAGCAAACTGTTCAATTGCTGGGATCTGGGTGAGAAATCACCCTGTCTACCTTCCTAATAATAGAGTCCCCTACCACCAAAATATGTCTGTTGCTCTGCCTATTCTGCCCTCCCTCTCCTACAGTAGTACTGTTCTCCCGGCTGTTAGAGTGAACAGCTCTATCTGGCATTGCTATTCCTGAATGGACACCCCAACCGTTTCACGCAATCTGGCAAATCTGTTGGTGTTTACCAACTCAGAACTGGCCTGCCTCCTCCCTGATTCCTTCTAACTGTAACCCAGCTACCTCCCTGGACATCCTCACTAGGCCCAGCTCCACCCTCCATGCTAGGCCCAGCTAAACTGTGCTCAGTGAGCACCAACTCCCTTTCCAGTGTAGCAATATCACTAAGTGCTGTAATTCTCCTCTCCAGATCTCCAATTTGAGCTTCCAGAGAGGCAACATGCTCACACCTCTCACAGAGGTATGGACCCTGGATCATCTGTTCCAGTATTGCATAGATATGACAGGATGTACACTGAGTGAGGTTGCGACTGGACTGACTCATAATTATTATTATTTTCTACAAAATTTCAGTGGGAAAAATAAAGAATATAAAATAATATATTTGTAAAAAGTTTTCCTCCTTTGCACTATAAATATGCCCTCCCTTTTCTTTGAAGTCCCTCCTTTTATTTAAACCCCTACACTTTTACTAGAATTGCACTTGATACTGAAAATGTTCGCAAGCTCACAAGTTCGCCCCTTCTCCTGTTTATATTAACTTCTGCCTTCTCACCTGGGCACAATTAGTGCACTCTGCAATTTATCAGCCTTTACTTGTAAAGGAAAATCCACTTGAAAAACAGTTCTTTAGTGGAAGGAATTCCCAAAAACACCCTTTTCACATTTTTTGCTGGATACATTTTTCTGTATTCTCACTCATTTGAATATATATAACTATCTATGGCTTGTTGGACTGTATTTATTACCAATAAAGGTACCCTTTCTGGAAAGCATCTAAATCAATATGTAATTTTGGGGATAATTGTCATTTTTACTGCTGCAATTCTTGCCATCTATGATAAGTATAAACTTTGCCAGTCATAAAGTATTAATCTGATCTGTTTTAATACTTCCTTCAGATTGTCCTCAAATAAATTCTTTAGGTGAAACGAAAATCTAATCAATAAATGAGGAACGTTTTTTGATCTCCAGTTGTAAGTATATGGTTCTGAAAGTAATTTTTTCAGAACCATATCTATACCTCTGGCCAAAATATCAGTTTTTGAGTAGTTTATCCTAAAGTAGGAGATCTCATTAAAATCTCACTAAAAACCGCCACTCCTCTTCCAGGGAGTTGCGGTTTTTAGAGCGGTGTTTTTTTCAAGGGCCCAGCTGGGGCAGAAGAGGAGAAGGACAGGGACATCGTGACAAGGTAAGTTTAATGTATGTTGTGTTTATGTATGTACTGATGTTATGTTTTATTTATTCCAGGGGCCCAGCCGGAGAAGACAAGAAGAAAGATGGGGACATGGTGGAACGGTAAGTCTAATATTTAGAATGTGTACTGATTTTTATGTAGGGTTTATTTTTGACTAATTTGATGTTTGTTTTTTTCCTAGGGGTGAGACCTGCGGCAGGAAACCCATCATGACTGAAGGAGCATCTAGGCAAGGTAAGTGGTCTTATTTATTACATTTTTAGTTAGATTTAGGGGTTTTAACTTAATGTAGATAGGGGGTGATGTTGTATAGATAGGGGGTAATGCTGTATAGATAGGGGATAATGTTTTATAGATAGGGGGTAATGTTTTATAGATAGGGGTAATATTTTATAGATGGGGTAATGTTTTATAGATAGGGGGTAATGTGGTATAGATAGGGGGTAATGTATATATAGGGGGTAATGTTGTATAGATAGGGGGTAATGTTGTATAAATAGGGGGTAATGTATAGATAGGGGGTAAAGTTGTATAGATATGGAGTAATGTATAGATAGGAGGTAATGTTATATAGATAGGTGGTCATTTATTGCAGTCAGGGAGATATGTAATGTAGATAGGGGAAATGTATTGTAGTTAGGTGTATATTTGTTTTGTATTTATCGCTGTATTGTAATGTTATGTATATTTGTGTATGTATTTTCTTAGCAGGTGTGTTGTTGTTTTTTTGTAGTGGGGGGTTGTGTAATGTTCTCTGTTTTATTTTTTGTAGTGAGGGGTTTGTGTAATGTTCTGTTTTTATTTTTTGTAGTGTAGGGTTGTAATGTTCTTTTTTTATTTTTTGTAACAGTTTTTTTTATTTTGTGGCGTTAGGTAGGTAGTGTTAGGCAGGTAGGGGTTAATAGGTTAGGGTAGAGGGGGGTTAGTTTAGATTTAGTGATTTATTGGGGGGATAGTGTAGTGTTTGTACTTAGTGTCTTGAGGGTCCTGGAGGACCATCATGGCACTTATGGGGTTAATATTAGGGTTCTAATTGTCCCATGAGGGTCTTCATAGACCCTTACAGTACTGATTCGGTTAAATAGAGGCTTATGGGCTCTGCATAGACTCCCATAAGTGATGGGGTTAGACGGAACCTTATGTATAGATCCCCATTAGAGATGGGGTTAAATAGACAAAGTTAGGGTTAACTAGCCTAGTTCAGGTTAGACAGTCCCAGTTAAGGTTAGACAGTCCCAGATAGGGTTAAACAGCGCCAGATAGGGTTAAACTGGGCCAGATAGGGTTAAACAGGGCCAGTTAGGGTTAAACAGTGCCAGTTAGGCTTAAACAGGGCCAGTTATGGTTAAATAGGGCCAGTTAGGGTTAAATAGGGCCAGTTATGGTAAATAGGTCCAGTTATGGTTTAATAGGCCCAGTTAGGATTATTAGGTACAGTTGGGGTTAAATAGAGCCAGACAGGGTTACATAGGACCAGTTAGGGTTACATAGGGTTAAGTATGGGTTAAGGGGGTATAGTTAGGGTTAAGGGGTTAATGGGGTATAGTTAGGGTTAATAGTGTAGCGTAGTGCTTAGACTTTGTCATGAGGGTCCTGAAGGACCCTCATGGCACTTGGTTAACCTAGGGGTTAATAGTGTGATATATGGGTCTATATAGGCCCCTGTTGAACTGAGGGGGTTCATTTTAAGTGCCAGGGGGGACTTATAGTATCCCCGTGGTAGGGGTTAATAGTTTTTTCAGGACCCCCATGGGGTGACAAATTTGACCGCAACTGCAAGTGTTAATGTGGGACCCTCTGGGGGTCCCGACGGGGACCCCACAGCATGGGGGGGTTAATGTTAGTTCCCGCTGGGATACTGGGGTAACCATTAGTGTGCGGTCCCTTTAAGGAGCCGTGGAGGATCTTTAGGGATAAATATATATTCAATGCAGCACTGTACAGCGCTGTAATTGATAGGGGGCATTAGGGGGGACATGAGGATGACATGTAGTACACTGGCTAGCTGGCACATGGCCGCTAGCCAATATTGTCATTTGTGGCCACAAGTCTGTCGGGCTTGGAAGAATGGTTTACTGCCTTGGGGGTCATTCAAGCCTGTAGTCCCGGGCTTGGATGCCCTCCAACGCAGCAACTCCAAGCCTGGCGGACTGCGGCCACGAATTACAGTATTGGCTAGGGGCGGTGTGCCAGCTAGCTAATGTACTACATGTAATCCTCATGTCCCCCAATGTGTCCCCTATCAATTACAGTGCTTTACAGTGCTTCCTTGAATTTATTTTTTACTTTTTAGTTTGGCCGGCTTGCCCTCTGATCTGCAGTCTAATACCCGCGATCAGGTCCAAGCCCGCCAAAGCTAACGGTCGATTGCTTGTCTTGCGACAGCCGTAGGAAGGGGTGTGCTGCCCCTTTCATTTGAATAGCAGCACCTAGAAAGGGATCGCAGCGTTGCGGCCATCATTAGAATGAGGCCCACAGACAGCTCCTGGGCTCTTACACAGGCGGCACCTGGGCTCTTACACATCACATAGCGAGGGCTGCGGGCAAGGGCCTCAGTTGCTGGGATGGAGCGCCGAAGGTGCTCCATCCCAGCAACTGAGGCCCTTGCTCGCAGCGTACGGCCCGTTGCTCCAGCACTATACCAGCCCACCCACTTATAACTTGCATGGAGAATAAACACAGGATACAGTGTATGGATCTGCCACCATACCTCCAGGCTGTGCTGAGTAGATCTCCCCCTGATCAACAAGATCTAATAGACCCTGTCACTGCACAGGATCCCTGCCCTGAGCATTATGGCTCCAGACCAAACCTTCTCACTTCTCCCTGCTGTCCTGCACCCTAGGCTCCGCCCCTGCCCTGTCACACAGGCTCTCCTATGGGCTCTTAAGGTGGATTTACAAAATTAAATAAATTATCTTCCAAACAAACCTATTTCATATAAATAATGATTCAAACCTAATATCATAGTACTGTATATCTTATGTGGTTTAATATTAACAATAATATTTAAGTAAATATATATATATATATATATATATATATATATATATATATATATATATATAAACCCACATATTATGTGTGTGTGTGTATATATATATATATATATATTATATATATATTGTTATATTATTATTATACCACGTAACATATATTATTAAATATATTACATATATCATAATATTGTTATATATATATATATATACATATTACATATTATCTTCTAAACAAACCTCTTTCATATAGATACTGATTCAAACCTAATATCATAATATACTATATATATCACATATATAGTTGGCGAGGGACGCAGTTCCCCGTTAATGCGGGTCCTCGCGAAGCGAGGGCCCGCATTTGCGGTGGTGGAGGCTCAACGTCGGCTGTGTTAACACACACATACACACACACGACTTTTTAACAGAATAAACCCAACCGCCCAGCCAACAAAAACCCAACAACGTCCCCGCAAATGCGGATCCTCGCGAAGCGAGGGTCCGCATTTGCGGTGGTGGGAGCATCCCAACATCGGCTGTGTTAACACACACATACACACACACACAACTTCATAACAAAAAAAAACTCAAAGTCGCCTCACACCCGCTTACACCCAGACACACAGACACAAGACTTAACAAAAAAACTGTAAAAAAGGCCCCTCACACGCTCTTAACACACATACGCACGACTTAGAAACAAATACACTGCGTCGTACACGTAAAAGCTAACTGCGTATATCGGAAAAAAATACGGCAACATCGCAACAAAATACGGCCGCATCGGAAAAAAATACGGCCGCGAAAGACCCATTCCAACCGCCGCGCATCAAAACATCACAAACACAAGAAATAAACACAACAAACACATAAAAAGGTTACTTACAGCACGGGGGGCATCCGGCACCTCCAAAAGTTCATTTACACGTCCATTTAAGTCAAAACAAAGAGTTTAAACGACCGAAAATCGGCTAAGCGAGAGAAAAAATGGCCGCCGAACAAAACGAAAACGAGGCTTCAGACGTAACTACACTACACTTACTCGCAATAATGAAACACATACTATGCGGAATGGATCACACTCATATTAAACACCATTTTAACCACTACTTCGCACAAAATGGCGGATGGAACGCAAATTGGAAGCTGGAACGCAAATAGCGCATGCGTATTGCGTTCTAACGGTCTAACTTTCCAGAATGTTCTACAAGTTTATAAATACTGCCTATTTGACAGAGAAAAATACATTTCTCCTCAGGTGATGAACAGAGTGACTTCTGAGATAACTGCTGCTAAAACTTGAGAAGATAATTCTTTCCTAATTTCCTACTTTGCATTGTGCAAATTACAACTGAGAGGTAAGCTATAATATATTACATTTTATTATCAAGACAGGACATCAAAAAAAAAAATTAAAGACAAAGAGGTTTATGTATACTGACATGTGACACGCACATATATGCGTATAATGTATACTGACATGTGACACGCACATTTCTGTGTATAATGTGTAGTGACATGTCACATGCACATTTATGTGTATTGCCCCTGCAACAAACTAATTAAACAACTACATTTAAATTACATTAGAAAAAAATAAGTTGGGACTATTAAAATACTATTAAAATATGAGTCATGTATACTCATATGTGACACGCACATATATGTGTATCATCTATAGTCACATGTCACACACACATTTATGTATGTTGGCCAAAAATAAAAATAAGGTTAATTTAACAATTAAAATATGATTCATGTATAGTGATATGTCACACGCACACAAAAAAATTACTTTCAACTATGGAAATGTGCTTCATGAATGTGACATATGTGTGTAGACCCCACCAAAAAATAATGTTAATTCAAATTAATTACAGAAGTATATTTCAATGAAATTAATTTACTGCAATTTAATAGATCACCTAAAACTCAATCTTTCTACTTTTTTTAATATTCAAACAGACTCTGCATCAACAGCGTCTCTCAACAATTTGCACCGTGCACTGTGAAGCACAATCCCTTTTAAAGAACACCAACAAAGAAGAAGAGGTAAGATACAAAAATACTTTAAATGCTGAAAAGGCCATGGTTTGTTAAATACAAATAAAAAATTCTATAATTCACTATTTCACTTTATTTTTCAAACAGACACTACAAGAAGACCGGCGGATTAAGATTGGCAGGAGGGGACCCTCTGTCATTCCACACTTCAATCAAGGTAAAGTATTAAGTATAAAAAAGAACCGAACCATGAGCCTTATTCAATTGTGAGTTGGCTAATTGAATAGGGCTTTATATAAGCACATAATAGGTCTTCACTAACTAAAAACTTCTGTCAAAAAATATTTTATGTGCTTATATAGAGCCCTATTCAATTGGTCAAAACGCAATTGATTCAGGACCTAAATATGTTTAATGGCCGAGGGCCTCATTCAAATGTGATTTGACCATTTCAATAGGGCTCTATATAAGCACATTTGGCTCAATTTAACTAAAAACTTCTGTTCAAAAATATGCTCTGTGCTTATATAGAGCCCTATTGAAAAAACAAATTCAATGAGGCCCTCACAATATAACAAATCCAGCAAACAAAGGCCCTCATTCAATTGATATTTTGGACAATTCAATAGGGCTCCAAATAAGCACATTTAGAACCCTATTGAATTGGCCAAACTGCAATTGAATGAGGGCCAAAGTATGCAACATATGGTACACACAAACTGGTACACACAAAACAGGATTGTAACAAACACATAGCAAACTAAATTTATATTCTTTTTGTTTAACAACCTATAACCATTAGAAAAAACACTACATAAGTATAACAAAAGTGGTGCCCATCAAACAGGATTGTACGAAAACTCACACAAACACATAGCAAACTACATTTAAATTCTTATTTTAATGTTTAACAACCTATAAGCCTTAGAAAGAAGCCTAAATAAGCATACCAACATTGGTGCCCACCAAACAGGATTGTATGAAAACTCACACAAACACATAGCAAACTACATTTAGATTCTTATTTTATGTTTAACAACCTATTAGCATTACAAAACTACATTAATAAGCATACCAACAGTGGTGCGCATCAAACAGGATTGTATGAAAACTCACACAAACACATAGCAAACTACATTTAGATTCTTATTTAATGTTTAACAACCTATAAGCCTTAGAAAGAAGCCTAAATAAGCATACCAACATTGGTGCCCACCAAACAGGATTGTATGAAAACTCACACAAACACATAGCAAACTACATTTAGATTCTTATTTTATGTTTAACAACCTATTAGCATTACAAAACTACATTAATAAGCATACCAACAGTGGTGCGCATCAAACAGGATTGTATGAAAACTCACACAAACACATAGCAAACTACATTTAGATTCTTATTTAATGTTTAACAACCTATAAGCCTTAGAAAGAAGCCTAAATAAGCATACCAACAGTGGTGCGCACCAAACAGGATTGTATGAAAACTCACACAAACACATAGCAAACTACATTTACATTCTTATTTTATGTTTAACAACCTATTAGCATTACAAAACAACATTAATAAGCATACCATCAGCGGTGCGCATCAAACAGGATTGTATGAAAACTCACACAAACACATAGCAAACTACATTTACATTCTTATTTAATGTTTAACAACCTATAAGCCTTAGAAAGAAGCATAAATAAGAATACCAACAGTGGTGGACACCAAACGGGATTGTAGAAAAACAAAGAAATAATGTCATTTTTTAGTTCATACAAATACATTCAAATAAAATTACATTTTCATTTTTATTTTATATCAGATACTGCGTCAAGAACATCGGAACAGGAGTTTCAACTGAGGACCACACCAGTGGACGAGGACTTTCAACAGAGGACCAGACCATTGGACGAGGACTTTCAACAGAGGACTACACCATCGGACGAGGACTTTCAACAGAGGACCAGACGATTGGACGAGGACTTTCAACACAGGACCAGACCATCAGACGAAGGCTTTCAACACAGGACCAACAAAGATTCTGCTTCAAATCAAACTTCAACCAAGGTACAGTATAAAAAGTAATATCTATCATCTATCTCTTATTTGTCTTTTAGGGCCAATAATCTTTAACACTAAATACAAACTTCAATGTAAACTTAAAAAATAAATTGGCATAGTCCAAAAAAGTCTAAAAACACAGAATCTATACAATTTGTCATTGTAACATTCCAGTCCTAAACCCTAATTTAATTGCCATTTGACAAATTGAATAGTGCTGTAAATAAGGACATAACATCTTTTTGAAAATACCTTTTTAGTTACTGAAACACTTGCTTTTGGATACATGTTTAATAAATAAAAATTTCTTTAAATAATTATCTGATGGCCTTATTTAGACTTTTATTCAATTGACCGCATTGAAATTGATTAAGTATAAAATGTTAACACACTATTGATAACTATTTGTCATGAAAAACAACTTAACATCTCAAAATAAACTAATGGTACATTATTTTATTTTTACAGATTAACATGGCTGATAACGAGAGTAAACAAGAAAAGAAAAGAAGCCAAGCTAGAGAACGACGACAGAGAGCAGACAGCCAGCAGACACCGGAGAAGAAGGAAATTCGACGAGAAAAAGAACGCAAAAGAATTGCAAGCAAAAGACTGTCACTTGCAGAAATTAAAGATATGTCAAAAAAAACAACAAAGAAAATAAAGCATTTACAACCTGTTGCTCAAACATCAGATGACATTTTACCAGAAAAAATACAAGAGATACCAAAAAAAGCAACAAAGAAAACAAAGCATTTAGAACCGTTTCATGAAACATTACATGACATTTTACCTCAAACAATACAACATATACCAAGAAAAGCAACGAAAAAAACAAAACATTTAGAACCTGTTGTTGAAACATTATATGACATTTCACCTGATGAATATGAAAGTAAAAATCCTATATGCTTTGCAAATTGTCATCTACTCAAGTCTTTAGCAGTAGAGGTTCATAGTTGTGGGGACATGACTACTCAATGTCAGTTTTGTGAGGCTTATTATTTTAAACAGGAGAGACCCAGAGATGGACAATTTATTAGTTGTTGTCAAAAAGGCAAGTTCAAACTTCCAGAAAGGAAAGAATTTCCAATTTATTTACAAAATATTATGACTGAACCTACTTTTCCAAACTACAAAAATTTTAAGACAAACATAAGATCCTACAATAGTGCCATATCCTTTGCATCCATGGGGGCAACATTAGCTGCTAATGTACCAGGACATGGTCCTTACTGTTTTAAAGTCCAAGGACAAATTTATCATCGCACTTCCCATTTACATCCAGAGGAAGGAAATAAAAGAAAATTCGCTCAACTATATGTCCTAGATACAATGGAAGCTGTTGACCAACGTATGCAGATGGAAGAAAATAAAAAATGCTTACCCACTGTTTTCATAGAGCTAAGTAACATTATGGACAACAATCCCTACAGTAAAGCTTATAAAAAATTGGCAGAAGTAGAAAATGAACAACTACTTCATTCACAAACACATCAATTACCAATGCCGAAGGTTAATATGGTGCTTAAAAGAGACAGACATACTGATAAACATCGTTATAACTTGCCAACAACAAATGAGGTTGCAATGGTGTTTCAGAATGATGAAGGAGAACCACCATTTCAAAGAGACATTCGAATATATCCTAGAAATGAGGACCAACCGTTTATTAATATGAGTATCTTAAGTCCAAATTTAGATCCAATGACATATCCCATCTTTTTCCCACACGGAGCAGCAGGTTGGCAACCAAAATTAACTCTTCCCAGTTACCCAAATGCTAAAGCCAGAATCCGAAATAATGTTTCTATGCTTGAATTTAAAGTAGCTCAAATTGCCATTCGCAATGTATTTAATCCAATTTTATGTGGTGGGAAACTAACACAACAATGGATTATTGATTCATATTTGCAAGTTGAGGCAAATAATTTAAACTTTATCAAATATCAACAAGATAAACTCCGTGTAGAACAATATTCTGGACTCATGGACTATGTTGCTGACGTGGCTACAAGCAGAGACATGACAGCTGGCAAAGCCATCATTTTACCATCTTCCTTTCAAGGATCTCCTCGGAATATGAGAGAAAGATACAATGATGCTATGGCTATTGTGACAAAATTTGGCAAACCCGATCTATTTGTGACATTTACATGTAATCCACAATGGCCAGAAATTACACTAAATCTACTTCTTGGACAAACTGCTTCAGATCGACCAGATTTAGTAGCCAGAGTTTTTAAGATTAAATTAAATGAATTAATACGTGACTTCACTATAAATCAGTTATTTGGCAAATGTCTTGCTTATGTATATACCATTGAATTTCAAAAAAGAGGCCTTCCACATGCACATCTTCTAATAATACTTCAAGAAAAAGATAAATTAGATACTTCAGACAAAGTGGATGCAGTCATTGTTGCTGAACTACCAGATCCAGAACTATATGGTAGACTATATGAGATTGTTACTCATCGCATGATTCATGGACCCTGTGGTGACCTTAATCCACAATCACCATGTATGGAAAATAATAAATGTTCCAAAGAATTTCCAAAAGATTATAGAGACAAAACCTATGCCAATTGTGATGGATATCCACTTTATAAAAGAAGAGAAGGAGATAGTGCCATTATTCGTGGAAAAAAAGTGGACAATAGATATGTAGTACCCTACAATCCACATTTACTCATGAAGTACAACGCCCACATCAACGTAGAAGCCTGCACTTCCATCAAATCCATTAAATATGTCTACAAATATATTTACAAAGGTTACGATGCAGCTACTGTAGTCGTCAAAAGTGCAGACAACCCTGAAAGTAGTGAGTTAGTACATGATGAACTTGCATCTCATGTAGATGCTCGCTATGTCAGTGCGCCAGAAGCTATGTGGCGGCTTTTAAAATTTGAAATGCATGATAGATCACATGCAGTATATAGGTTAGCAGTACATTTGCCACAACGACATTTAGTCTATTTCCATGCTGGAAATGAAATGAATGCATTGGCCCAAAGTGAAGATCGTCACACTACACTAACTGCATGGTTTGCATTAAATTCCACTGATGCTGAAGCAACACAATACTTATATATTGAAATTCCATATCACTATGTTTTTGTGAATGGATTATGGAGACCAAGAAAAACCAGAGGCAATAAAATTATTCCAAGAATTTACACAGTCAGTCCAAGAGATGTGGAACGTTTTTGCTTACGGATATTACTTTTAAATGTTCCTGGAGCACAAAGTTTTGAACACTTAAGAACTGTTAATGACATTGTATATGAATCCTTCCATTTAGCTGCAAGACATAGAAACTTACTCGCTGATGATACAGAGTGGGAAAGATGTTTAGAAGAAGCAGCACAATGTCAAATGCCACGACAGATGAGAGAACAATTTGCTTTTATTTGTATCTTCTCAAATGCTCCAAATGCATTAGCTTTGTGGGAGACTTTTAAAAGTAATATGGCTGAAGACTTTATGCGACGATACAATGAACCCATTGCACACTTAAAAGCGTTAATGGAAATCCAAGAAGTCTTTTTAACTCATGGATTAAGTTGTGCAAGTTTTAATTTGCCTGATCCAGGTCTTATAGATGACATTAACTTTGAAGACTATGACATTCAACTACAAGCAGAAAGAACAGAAGAAAGACTTGCAACTTTAAATACACTACAATTGCAAGCATTTCATGCCATTAAAAATGCTATAGATGATGACATGGTGACAGAGCGTTATTTCTATCTTGATGGACCTGGCGGATCAGGAAAAACATATTTGTACAATTTATTAATGAGTTCAGTACGAGCCCAAGGAAAAATAGCAATGGCGTTTGCCACTACTGGAATTGCTGCACTTTTATTAGAAGGTGGAAGAACTGTTCATAGTGGATTTAAACTGCCAGTGCCTATTTTAGAAAATTCTGTGTCAGATATTCGCATGACATCCTTACAAGCAAAGAAATTGAAGAAATGTAAATTAATTATAATAGATGAGGCCACAATGATGTCATGCTATGCCCTCCAATGTATTGACCGTTTGCTTCGTGAAGTCATGGAGAATACTTTTCCATTTGGTGGAAAGGTAATGTTGTTGGGTGGCGATTTCAGACAAACATTACCTGTCGTTGTACATGGAAATCGAACTGACATTATCGAAACATGTATAAAGTCAAGTATAGTATGGAAACATTTTACCCATCTTCAACTGCAACAAAATATGAGATCAGAAGGCCAAACTGATTTCAATGATTGGCTTATTAAAATTGGAGAAGGCAGAACAGAAAAAATACTACATTTACCTGATGACACTGTAGAGATCCCACCTCATATGATTTGTCAACAAGATATTATATCGGCTATATTTGAAGGGAGCATAAATAACGAAGAATATTCCGAGCTTGCCAACCAAGTCATACTGACGTGTAAAAATAAAGATGCATTAATCCTCAATAATGAAATCTTAAAAAAAATGTATGCACCACAAAGAAATTATCACAGTGCTGATTCTGTACTTGCTGATGACAATGAAAGTCAGGCTAACTTTTCGACTGAATTCATAAACTCTTTAACTCCTTCTGGAATGCCACCACATATTTTGCAGCTAAAGAAAGGTGCAATTATCATGTTACTGCGAAATATGAACCCCAAAAAAGGCCTATGCAATGGCACAAGATTAATTGTTCAACAATTAAAGGACCATTTTATAGATGCTGAAATTTTAACTGGGACCCATAAAGGAGAGAGAGTTTTCATACCAAGAATAGATTTAGCACCAAGTGAAAGTAGTCTCCCTTTTATACTTCAAAGAAGACAATTTCCCATTATTATGGCATTTGCCATGACCATTAATAAATCACAAGGTCAAACTTTCAAATCTGTGGGTATTTTCTTGGAAGAACCAGTTTTTGCACATGGTCAATTGTACGTTGCGTTGTCACGGTGCAAAAATCCACAGGCTATTAAAGTTTACATTGAAAACAATGAAAGTCAAGGTGATTTATTAGAAGATGGACGTATTTTTACTAAAAACATTGTCTACTATGAAGTACTATAACTTTGAAGGATACAAATTAACGATGCCAAGATTTTTTTAAAGCATTGCAAAATACATAACAATTGGTTGTTTAATTCAGTCATAATTAATGGAAGTCATGTTTATGAATGATTTGCCTCACAAAATACTTGCCTTGCATTGTTAGTAAAAATTATGTTAAAATGTTAAGTCACTATGTTAATGTTTCTAATGTTACAAGTTTAAAAAATATATTTTCAAGTTATTTCATTCAACAGATTACAAAGTGGATGTTAAGAGGTCAAGCACCTTTTAAGTCACAATGTAAATATTGTCTGTTATCTTAAGATTACTACCTACATTAATGTTTATCGCCAGTTTATGTGCTCAGTAATAAATTACTTTAATTACGTACGTTTTAAGAAGAGTTTTACTGTATGCCTTACTCTACATTCAATGTATATTCAAGTTAACAATTATTCTGATAGAAATTGAATTTTAATACTGATTAATTTACATGTCAATTGTTTTTACATTCAAATGTTAATACTTTTAATAAAAAATTAGGTTACAAAATGTATTCACTATGTTCCTGTTTATAATGTTCAAAATTATACCAATGTTTTGTTAACTTCTAAACTTACATAAAAAATAAAGTTCAAGTTTAAAAATATATACTTTGATGGTTATTGCTTACATATAGTTTAAACTTCATGTTAAAATTCGCGACGTTTAAAGAAGGCTTTTTACTTTTTGCTTTCCTATTCATTCAATGTATATTAAAGTTAACAATTCTTCAGATACTAATTACATTTAAAAAAACCATTACATCAACATTTTACAAAAATACACGTTCATATTAAAATACTTACAAGTGTCAAAAATATATGTTAATAACTAAACAACTTGACAAACATATACATCACATTGCCGTCATTTTTTGACGGGCAAGTCGCTAGTCACATATATAATTATGAGCATGCGAGCCGTTGCTCACACATGCGGGCTAGCGCAGCGAGCCTGCGGCCCTCGTAATTGCTGGCAAGGAGCGCCAAAGGCGCTCCTTGCCGGCAACTGCAGCTTTCGCAAAAAGGTACAAGACACGTTACGACCAATTACAACCTCGCAAAAAACGTCCGAGCACATGAAAAAATGAAAAACACAATAAATATACACAACACAAAGCTTACCTACAGCAAGAGGAAGCACCCAGGACCTTAAAAAATGAAGTTACACCTTAATTTAACTCAAAATAAAAGAGTTAAGACACTAAAAAATTATCTTAGCAAGAGAAAAAATGGCCGCCGAACAAAACGAAAACGACTCTAAAAACGCAAAACACCACCAGAAACACGCAAAACACCACAAAACAGCTACGGATATTCCGCTACAGATGCATACCACACATAGCCGCCATTTTGGAACAATAACTTATACAATGCGGAAGTACACAACTACGCTAACGTTTGGTCTCGCGCACGCACACTATTACACTGCACACATTCAGCACGCTTACACAGCAGCTTCACACCACTAATGCTGCAGGAACATGAAAACAGATTGCCAGCTCTTCAACACAATGCTTCCTGCATATATTACTTCACAATAGGTAAAGTATATTACTTTATTAATCTATTAGTTATTTTATTATTATACACCAAATAGCATTCATTAGCTCACTTACAATTTCATTGCCGTCATTTTTTGACGGGCAATTCACTAGTATATATATGTTTAAGAGCCCAGGTGCCGTCTGTGTGTGTATATATACTCTCTGTATCACAAGACAAATATGTGTAGTACCACATAATCATCCTGATATTTGGATGATGGTGTGCATGTAGCTATCAATAAAAGTGCAACTTGTATTTAGGTGAAATTTCCCTTTTAACATAATTTAGTTGTTTTGCTCTATGTTGCATATTAGCACAATATTTTTTTTTATATCAAAGAGCAATTTTTCATGTTTTGTCGATTTTATCTGAATTGTATAAATCAACAGCTCCATCAAGTTTTTTTTTTTTGTAGAGAAATAGATCTGTCAATATTTGTGGAGCACTAGCTCCAGCTGAATATCTATTCACATTTACAATTGTTTAATTTATTACAACTTGTAAGACACTGCCCTACCTCACTGGTTAAAATATAACATAGTTTGAAAGCTGTTGCAAGTACAAAAGTGACTAGCAAAGCAAGTAAAAATATCACAAACTAAAAAAATATCCAGCAAAATGAGAACATTGCTCAAGAAAACAATAGTCTTAATAATCTTGAAGCTCAAAACAATATAAAATAGGGGAAGTCAACAATATTGCTGCAATTGGTGATCTGGTTTATTTTTTCCATATATTCTTTGGAATAAAGACAATTAAATAGTTGCTAATAATAATACATAACTGATAATAATACAATAATTAAATTATTTTATAATGAGCAAATAATTTTAGAAAGCAAAGAAAATAAATATATTCTTTAAACAACCTCTGTTTCAATTTCTTCCTATAATGACTTTTTTGATTGATGTTTTTGTATAAATAAAGAAAAAACCTTTACATTTACATTATTCTTTATTTGCTGGTGCCATTTTGATTTCCTCCCTGCTGCCATGTTACTTTCTCAGGAGGGATTGCTTGTAAATGAACACATTTCCATTGAGTCCTTATTGAGAGCACTGTCAGATGTAACTCTCCCATAGCCAAACTGTCATTTCCTGTGTGTTCAAAGTCTCTTCCCACCTCAGAAAGTTGATCTCCTGAAGCCAAAATGTTAAATTCCACAAGAACATAATTACATATAAAACATAATATACTGGAAACTGTTTTATATTTTTTATTCTAAAAAAATCTAAAAAATGTAAGTGTTAAGTTCTTAAAAATAGTAAATTATAAAAATATGACTAAAGGGCTCCTTTAAATGATCACTGTGATCACATGTATTCGTTTTGACCAATTGAACTTGGCAACGGACATAATGGTTTTAGAAAGAAAAAAAAAAAAAATATATATATATATTTTAATAACTGTTTTTCTCGGAACTCTGAGCTGGAAGCAGGTTTTTTTACTTGCTTTAGACATTCAAATATGAACACAGATGTACTTTTTATTGACTGTACTACTGTACGGTGGAGGGCTTCTATCGCTCTTTTGCCCACCATATTATAAATGATTGTTGTGGTGAACTACCTATTCATAATTTCCACAACACAGGCTGAGATCCCGCTCCATGCTGATGATAGCCAGTAAGCTTGAAACAGCTGTACATGGATTGGATACTCAGCCTGTGTTTATTCCAACCTTGGCTTTGCATTAAAGCTGTGTAATGCAGCATGCATAAGCTTAAAGGAAGCCATGTTTGATGATGGCTATGGAATGAAGAGCGAGGCATTTGTGGGCATGTTTGTGTGTCCCAGCTCAAGTTCCCAGAATGCAGTGTAATAACTGTTTTTCTCGGAACTCTGAGCTGGAAGCAGGTTTTTTTACTTGCTTTAGACATTCAAATATGAACACAGATGTACTTTTTATTGACTGTACTACTGTACGGTGGAGGGCTTCTATCGCTCTTTTGCCCACCATATTATAAATGATTGTTGTGGTGAACTACCTATTCATAATTTCCACAACACAGGCTGAGATCCCGCTCCATGCTGATGATAGCCAGTAAGCTTGAAACAGCTGTACATGGATTGGATACTCAGCCTGTGTTTATTCCAACCTTGGCTTTGCATTAAAGCTGTGTAATGCAGCATGCATAAGCTTAAAGGAAGCCATGTTTGATGATGGCTATGGAATGAAGAGCGAGGCATTTGTGGGCATGTTTGTGTGTCCCAGCTCAAGTTCCCAGAATGCAGTGTAATAACTGTTTTTCTCGGAACTCTGAGCTGGAAGCAGGTTTTTTTACTTGCTTTAGACATTCAAATATGAACACAGATGTACTTTTTATTGACTGTACTACTGTACGGTGGAGGGCTTCTATCGCTCTTTTGCCCACCATATTATAAATGATTGTTGTGGTGAACTACCTATTCATAATTTCCACAACACAGGCTGAGATCCCGCTCCATGCTGATGATAGCCAGTAAGCTTGAAACAGCTGTACATGGATTGGATACTCAGCCTGTGTTTATTCCAACCTTGGCTTTGCATTAAAACTGTGTAATGCAGCATGCATAAGCTTAAAGGAAGCCATGTTTGATGATGGCTATGGAATGAAGAGCGAGGCATTTGTGGGCATGTTTGTGTGTCCCAGCTCAAGTTCCCAGAATGCAGTGTAATAACTGTTTTTCTCGGAACTCTGAGCTGGAAGCAGGTTTTTTTACTTGCTTTAGACATTCAAATATGAACACAGATGTACTTTTTATTGACTGTACTACTGTACGGTGGAGGGCTTCTATCGCTCTTTTGCCCACCATATTATAAATGATTGTTGTGGTGAACTACCTATTCATAATTTCCACAACACAGGCTGAGATCCCGCTCCATGCTGATGATAGCCAGTAAGCTTGAAACAGCTGTACATGGATTGGATACTCAGCCTGTGTTTATTCCAACCTTGGCTTTGCATTAAAGCTGTGTAATGCAGCATGCATAAGCTTAAAGGAAGCCATGTTTGATGATGGCTATGGAATGAAGAGCGAGGCATTTGTGGGCATGTTTGTGTGTCCCAGCTCAAGTTCCCAGAATGCAGTGTAATAACTGTTTTTCTCGGAACTCTGAGCTGGAAGCAGGTTTTTTTACTTGCTTTAGACATTCAAATATGAACACAGATGTACTTTTTATTGACTGTACTACTGTACGGTGGAGGGCTTCTATCGCTCTTTTGCCCACCATATTATAAATGATTGTTGTGGTGAACTACCTATTCATAATTTCCACAACACAGGCTGAGATCCCGCTCCATGCTGATGATAGCCAGTAAGCTTGAAACAGCTGTACATGGATTGGATACTCAGCCTGTGTTTATTCCAACCTTGGCTTTGCATTAAAGCTGTGTAATGCAGCATGCATAAGCTTAAAGGAAGCCATGTTTGATGATGGCTATGGAATGAAGAGCGAGGCATTTGTGGGCATGTTTGTGTGTCCCAGCTCAAGTTCCCAGAATGCAGTGTAATAACTGTTTTTCTCGGAACTCTGAGCTGGAAGCAGGTTTTTTTACTTGCTTTAGACATTCAAATATGAACACAGATGTACTTTTTATTGACTGTACTACTGTACGGTGGAGGGCTTCTATCGCTCTTTTGCCCACCATATTATAAATGATTGTTGTGGTGAACTACCTATTCATAATTTCCACAACACAGGCTGAGATCCCGCTCCATGCTGATGATAGCCAGTAAGCTTGAAACAGCTGTACCTGGATTGGATACTCAGCCTGTGTTTATTCCAACCTTGGCTTTGCATTAAAGCTGTGTAATGCAGCATGCATAAGCTTAAAGGAAGCCATGTTTGATGATGGCTATGGAATGAAGAGCGAGGCATTTGTGGGCATGTTTGTGTGTCCCAGCTCAAGTTCCCAGAATGTAGTGTAATAACTGTTTTTCTCGGAACTCTGAGCTGGAAGCAGGTTTTTTTACTTGCTTTAGACATTCAAATATGAACACAGATGTACTTTTTATTGACTATATATATATATATATATATACAGTATATCACATATTATAATTGTCCAACTACGATTCGTCGTCACGCTGTTTGCGTAGTACGTACGACTTAGCGCAGCAAGGCGAGCCGTTAAACCGTAGCACTTAGGCAATGAGCGCCGAAGGCGCTCGCCGTTAAATCATAGCACTTAGGCGACGATAAGTGCCTCGCGTAGTGAGGCAAGCCGTTAAACACGTCAAAAGCACGACTTAGAAAAAAAAAACACCTCGGAACTGACCTTAACGTAACAAACACTCACACGCACTAAAAATACGACTATAACGGCCGACCTGCGCGCAACTAAAAACAGTGAAAACACCCCAAATACTCACAAAAACTACAGAAAAAGCTTACCCATAGCAAGGGAGGGCACCCAGTACCTCTGAAAGTGAAGTTACACCTCCATTTAAGTGCAAATTTTCGGGTTCAGACGCACGAAAATCACCTAAGCGAGAGAAAAAATGTCTGCAGAAAAAAACGAAAACGAGGCTCACAGCCCAGCCACGTACAACTTACCCAAGAAGGGATCCGAGATAAGCTTGGAAACCCGCATTAACCCCAGGGGATCCAAGATAAGCTCGGAGCCCTGCATTAACCCCACATTAACCATAGCAGTGGGTGTCCCGATTGCACGCGATCGGGGACCCCCGCTGCAATCAAAATTCTAAATTCCCGCGTTACAGGTCCTTAAAGGACCGTAAAGGTCCTTAAAGGACCCATTGTAAAAGAAAACAAATATACACTATCACCCTGTCAATCATGGGGGTCAACACAGAACCCCATAAAACCCCTAATTAACCCTGTCACTTATGGGGGGCAATATAGACCTCCATAAGCCCCTCAATAACCCTGTCACTCATGGCGGGTCAATATAGACCCCCATAAGACCTTCATTAACCCTATCACTCATGGGGGTCAATATAGACCCCCATAAGCCCTTCATTAACCCTGTCACTCATGGGGGTCAATACAGACCCCCGTAAGCCCTTCATTAAGCCTGTCACTCATGTGCATTAATACAGACCCCCATAAGCCCTTCCTTAACCTTGTCACTCATGGGGGTCAATACAGAGCCCCATAAGCCCTTCATTAAGCCTGTCACTCATGGGGGTCAATACAGACCCCCATAAGCACTTCATTAACCCCCTCACTCATGGGGGTCCATTCAGAACCTCATAAGCCTCTATTTAACCCCATCAGTCCCATAAGGGTATATTAAGACCATTATGGGCCTGTTACAGCACTACATTAACCACATAAGTGCTATCATGGTCCTCAATGACCATCATGACACTAAGTATAAACACTACACTGCACAATCCCCCCCCAATAAAACATTAAATATCAACTAAACACCCTCTACACTAACCTATTAACACCTACACAACCTACCCCCTAATAACACCCACCACTCTAATTACAGAAAATAAAAAAGCCATCACACAATCTATCTAAATAAATACCATAATCTAATATACATCCTATCTATATAATATACATCCCCAATCTATCTAAATAAATACCATAATTTAACATACAATACATTCTATGCTATCTATATAAAACGCATACCCCTAGCTAACATACAGTAAATGCTATCTATATATAAAATTATCTAATTCTAAGCTAAAATAAAATAATTAAGACCACTTACCTTTGCAGATGTCCATTGAGATCAGCCACCTACGGAAAAAATTAATTAGTGCAACACGTTTACAGTACATAAATAAACATTCCATACATTCTAAATATTCTACTCACCTTTCTGGCATGTCCCATCCTTATTCTTTTAATCCTTCTTCGGAGCGGCACCTGTTAAAAAAACCATAACATTAATACTCATACATAAAAATAAAATAAACATAATCTACATTGTACTTACCTCCCCGCGATGTCTCCGGCCTCCTCCGGATCCTATTCTGCCCTGCCCTGTATAAAAAAAATATATATATATATACTTACATCCGCACTCACGGACATCCCCGACGCTAATGAGGCTCCCGGAGACTTTTCCGGAAGAAAATAAGCAATGGCGCCTTCTGATTGGTTGAAAACGCTGTCTATTAAAATCACCCAATCAGGAGGTGCCAATGTGTGAACCAATCAGAAAGGGATACACCTTAAAATCCCACTCTGATTGGATAATGCACCTGACAATCTTTATTTAAACCAATCACAAGGCGCAGATGCCTTCAGCCAATCACAATGGAATACACCCACACAGGGTGATTGGTTGGAGCATCTGCGCATTCTAATTGGTTTCACTGACAATAGCCAATCACAATGGAATACACCCCCACGTACTGATTGGTGAAGGATTTGCGCATTCTCATTGGCTATTGTTAATATCAATCAATATTACAGCCAATGGGAAGGCGCAGATGTCTTCACCAATCAGTACGTGGGGGTATATTCCATTGTGATTGGCTGATGGCAATAGAGCCTTAGGATTGGTTCAAATAAAGATTGACAGGTGTGTTATCCAATCAGTGTTGTATTTTGGGGTGTATACTTTCTTCATTGGTTCACAATTGGGGTCTTCTCATTGGCTGAATTTGATAGACAGCCTTTTCAGCCAATGAGAAGACGCCATTGCCAATTTTATTCTGGAACACTCCGTAGGTAGCTCATTAGCGTCGGAGACATCCGCCAGGGCGTATGTGTGACTTTTTTTTTTTTTTTTTGATGCGCAGATGCTTCCGGAGCAGAACAACAGGACGCTGGAGACATCGCGGGGAGGTAAGTATAATGTAGATTGTGTTTATTTCACTTTGTTTTAGGTTTAAGTATCTGTGCTAATGTTATGTTTTTTTTTAACAGGAGCAGTGCCGCAGAGGCAAACATGGAGGACGTGACATGCTGGGACGTGACATGCTGGGACGGGACATGCTGGAAAGGGGGATGTATAGTATATAGATAGTATTTATTGTATATTACATATATATATAGGGGGATGTATTATTAGATAGTATTGTATATTAGATAATGGGATGTATATTACATTACATAGGTTGATGTATATTACAAAGTGGGATGTATATTAGATAGGGGTGTATTGTATTGTATTTAATTGTATTGTATTTTATTTAATTGTATTGTATTGTATTTAATTGCATTGAATTGTATGTATTATATGTATGTATTGTATTGTATGTATTATATGTATTTCCTTTTCAGGTGTGTAATTTTGTTTTACATTTTGTAGTGGGGGGGTTATAATGTATTTATTTATTTTCTGTAATGTTCCTTTTTTTATTTTTTGTGACTAAGGTTTTTTTTTGTTCAGTAATGTACCTTGTTTATTTTTGGTGATTTTAGTTTTTTTATTTTATGTAATGTAGATTTCTGCTTTTTGATGAATTTAGTTAGTTGAGGCACACAGTACACTCACATTGTGTGACAAACGGCATTTCAACACTTTCTTTTATTGACCGTCATTTTTTGACGGGCAAGTCGCTAGTATATAAATAAAACACTCAAATAAATCAGTTTTATGTGCATTTACTATTTACTGCAGGATTCCATTCTGATTACTTAATTGCTTCTTTCTTCTTCTGTCTCAAGAGGGTGTGTCCTTGTAAACTAATGAGTTTTCTACTAATCCTTATCAAAGTATTCATAAATTTAGCTTTTTCTGTTGTGCAGATATAAGCTTCCTCTGCATTCAGTTTAATTTAACTAAATCAACAGATTCTACTTCTGCAAAATCACACATATAGTTCTCAGCAGTGCGACCTTGCCAAAATCCGTTTGTAACGCCACATTAAAACTGCGGGCTTGCGAAGCGACTGCGGGGGACATAGGCAGGGAGCGCCGAAGGTGCTCACTGCGCTGGTGGAGATGAGGACCATAGGAGCTCATCCCTACGACACTGCACGACTTGCGCATCATACCTACAAACCGCGGAACTACACATCAACACAAAACTCAAATACACAATTCTGTAGCACTTACACAGACCCGTAGCACTTTAAAAAAAATCCCCTATAAAAAAGCCTGTAACTTACAAAACTGAAAAAATACGAGCCGCAAAAAATATCAACTTAATGGCCGCACCAAACACAGCAAAAAACACAAAAAACACACAAAATACAAATTAAAATACAAAAACAAATACACACACAGCAAGGGGGGACAGCCAGGACGTCTGGGAATGAGGTTACACGACAATTTAAATACAATTTAAAGATTTACACCACTCGAAAATGCCCTAAACGAGAGAAAAAATGGCCACTGATGTGATGTTAGGTCTTAAAATTAATAGCACAACATTCTCAAGCTCGCTAATCGTCCAAATAAAATACTTTATTTCATGTTTAAATTATCGATCCCGGCAATCAATGTGTTAATACATATAATGGAACTCGCATGTAATAGAATATCATATTTACGTTTTTATCAATATTGCATTATATCTGGAATGTGGGTCCGATCGTAACTCGTAATTCAAGCCCGTAGGACTTTTAAATCCAACCTCCATTTCCAAAGCTGTAATGATGAGGATCTTTTTCCATTAGCGGTTTCTAATCAGGAGTTACGGCCTTGCCTGATTGATCATGTTCTCATCATGTAACTCTGAGCTATTTAAAAGCAATATAACATCAGCGTTTTCATTCCCTTAGTATTCAAAAATGTAGAATCATATATTAGAAGATGCTGTTCTTGGTCTTGAAGCTGCTAAGATGATAACTATTTATTCTGCACAGTAAAATTTACGTCAATCCTTAGGTAATTCTTTATTCCATGCAGTGGGTAGCTACATCTCTCAGTTCTTGCTCTGCTTAAAGTTGAATTGCCATTGCAATATTATGATGTTAACATTGACATTACCAATGAGATACAATGGTAGCAGTCAATGTCTTAATCTCTATAAAGCCAATTCAATTGAGTTTTCGCATGTTACTGTAGTCCATAAATGAGGTTTAAGGTTCATGTGGTATTCAATTGGCGTCTTTTTGCGGGCTTTCAAACGTGTTAGGAGTTACTGCCTTGAAAACTTTGCAATGGTTAAACAATTAATTTACAGCCTCCCAAGCCTTTGATCTTTCACTTTCGCAAAACTTACAATGGCTAAAATTGCAAAATCGCTATTCAATTGCTCCACACCTGTAAATGGCAAATGAAGGAGAAAATCTTACGAGTGCTAGAAAGGACACGCAAGGGGGTTAAACACCTATTCGTAAGAACTGTAAATGCAAATAAAAAATCAATACTGCACTGTAAATAACAGGGAAAGCGATGAAAGACATTAGAATTAATTGCATAACAGTCTCAAGCCCGCAAATCGGCAGTATATAAGATACAATTTTATGTTTAATTTCAGGGTTAAATCATTCTTGGGTATCAATGAATTAACATCAGGCCACCTATATAGACTAAAACAGTATTGGCATTGATTTTCATAATTCTCCCGAACCTAATTGAATGACATGTAACCTCCATGTTTTACTGCCTTAATAATGACAGTCTCATTTTCTATTGGCTGATTTAAAATGGGAGGTTACGGTCTTGCTTAAATGATCATGTTCCCACCCTGAACTGCTACAAACCAGTGCATGGTTTATGGAGTCGGCTTTGGGCCAGTAATTGAATAGCTCCAAAATCTGAGACAAATGGGAGCCCGCAACATACCCGCAGACATACGGCCTACTTTGCTCAGGTTGCAGGCTTGCAATTGAATCGGGCCCTATGTGTTTCTCTGAAGCTTCAAGACCTATCCAAACAGCAAATTATTCTACAAAGGGACATAGAAGGTTTCTGGATTTCACTAAGGATTATAATATACCTATGTATCTAAGAAATCTGTCTAAAATCTAACAAATAGTTCCTAACTGGTTTCTCCTCTCAGAAGCTCATGAAGACAGTGTACTTCTAAGTACAGGATGTGCAGTGTCTCATAGCAACCAATCATCTCCAACTGCATAGCGCTGGGTAAAATGGTGGAACTCTATAAATACTTGATAATAATTATATTATTCACCAGATATACAGTGGACTCTCAGTTATCCAGTTATCCAGAACTCAAGCAACCAAAACTCCCAAGCAACCAGAACCCCCAAACAACCAGAGCTCTCAAGCAACCAGAAAACAAATGAATACTGTACTTTAAATTAAAAAAAATAATAATTTACAGGGCTCAGCAAATGCCTGCAGCCAGGTTATCATGCCACATAATGCTTACAGGCACCTAGATTTCATCCACTGTACGTCTCTGCAATTCAGTTTTTCCTGGAAGCAAACGTGCATGAGTGACTGAGACAGTGCAGTGTTGGTGTTACATTCCTTGGGATCAGCACTGCACCCTCCAGTCGAACATACCTGCAAGTGAGTAGTGAAAGCTGCTGCTGCTAGAACAACCCTCACTAACAAATATACTAAGCAGAGCATCATATGTGCAGCTAATCTTGGCCTCTTTTTTTGATTATTCATTAATTTTTATTAGATGGGTATTGGATCACATATCAGGTAAGACATAGCATACATCTCATTAACATCAGTATGAAATATATTTACAAAACTTATAATCTGTTATCTGAAGCATTATATAATTAGCTGTAATCCTAGGTAACCCAGTTTCCCAACTCCTGACCAACATGGTGACCTATTGTCGTTATCTTTTGTGTCTTATCAGTGACTCTAGATATGGGTAAATATATGGAGTCCCTACTTAGAATATATGGGAACATCTTAGGTCATTTATTTTCTTTTTTACTTTTTGAATAATCCATAATAACAAAGAGAAAAAAGAAACAAAAGGCATTAAACAGTACAGATCACCATCAATACCTTTTGCCAGTGTTTGGTAGTCTTGCCAGTCCTTTCACTTTTCGCTCAAGCAACCAGAAACTACTATTATCCGGCATCTACCAATCCCCATGGGTGCCGGATAACTGAGAGTCTAGTGAATATGGACTGTCAACATGGAATTCCCACCGGAAAGGACTGCAGCTTGGAAGTGGTGTAATTGAAGTAATCTAGGGGGGTTGCATTTGGGTTTACAGCTTCTTTAAACCCATTGCAGTTGGTTAAGTACATTGAGTACCCAATGAAATGCTGCTACACTGGATGTTTTTCCTGGTTCCATCAGATGTTGAGGGTTATATTGGAGAGCTTATTTAATATGTGAATTGTCTTGACGTTTTCTATTAGTAAGGAAAAGCTCATTAGTTTACAATCGCATACCTGAGAATATAACAGAATGTGCTACCAAAAGAAAATAGATGATTGTTGTAAAAAATAATTTGGTATTAAAAATAGAAATGTGTCTATTTTTTTACTTTCAAAACATGCTGCCTTTCATTAAATTAATTATTAAAAGAATATATATATATATAACATAACAGACCACAGTGGACCTTTTACTCTACACCCATTCTATTTGTAAACTTTAACTTAAAAAAGTTTAAAGGATTCATGTTTGGCTGGATTACACATCTTGTTCAAATCAATAGTTTTTATATTTTTCTATATTAATCTCGAACACGATAAAAAATGTGAATAAAAACTGTATTAATAACACCACAGGAAAAAATGCTGCAGTTAAAAAATAGGACTGCGGATATAAAAATGGGGTGATTGCTTGGGTGATAACCAATAGACAGTGTTTGTCAGCTGGATAGCTAACTCAGGTGCTCGGTAATAGAAGCTTCCACTAGTTTACATAAGAATTACAATGTTCCCATAGTCACCACAATTTAACTGATAGAAGTGAAAAAGGAAACCTATGATCCTTGAAGGATCCTTCTATCTGGAAGGCTCAACATTTTTGATACCCCACATCTGGGTCCCTATTGATAACAACAAAAGCCTGTCCTATAAAGGAAAAGTATCTCAAACAGAAAAAGTTTAAAAGATATTATAAGTTATTTATTGTTGAGAAACTAAATATAAATACTGGATTTACTACTTGGATATGTACTTAGACCCCTGTACTCTGGTAGCATTAACGGGATAGAGATGAGGTTCTAAATATAGTATAATTTAAAACACATAAAATAACTAGCACTTTTCATTTGAATAGCTTGGAGGGCAAAGCCTGGACATGGAACATCACCAATTAAAAATATTGAAGTAGGGTGTTTTACATCAAATTATAAAAAGCACATTTACATGGGAACTGTAGTTTGGTAAAAATGGCACATGCTTGTGACATATGTAACAAAATAATGAATATAAAAGAGAAAAACCAAAAAGCTTTTAAGAGAAATCTTATATTTAACCTGATTCTGATTGTATCATGGTGAAATTGTTTGTAGACAGCAAGTCTGTCTGTAGCTTGAGGGTTGGGTTATTTATAGATGCTTAGGGTCCTATTCTAAATGCCAAATTTTTAAATGTATACACACTTAAAATCACTCTTAGTATTTCCACATATTCTATTAGCTACTTGCAATCCGATTACGAGTTAACCGTCCACAATCACTACAGGCCAGCCAAAGCTGTAAATTTAGCCTTAGAACTAAATTTTTTAGCACAGCTCAAATATAACAAGCTCTAAATAATTAAACTTACACAAAATCGATATTCTATTAGACCCATAGATCTAGCTTGCAAATAAGGTCTAACCAGCAAAAAAAATTCAAAAATATTATGAGTACTAAATACAACTCACACAGGCTTTTTCATACACTTATTAGAGCTGTAACAGTTTTTAAGCACACACTACTGTACTTTAAAAGCATGGGAAGGATTAGAAATACATTAAAATTAATTGCAAACTCGCAAATATGCCAATAAAAACATTATTTTTAACTTATTTCTGAGTAATATCGATCCTGGGACTCAAGGGATTAATACATATCATAAAACCCACATGGACTAAAACAGATAATCAAATACATTTTATAGATTGCTAGATTGCTTGATGATCAGCAAATATTACTTATTGTCACTAATTCATTTGTAGCCTCTGATTGCAGATTATGTGTAACTTCCATGTGTTACTGACAACATGATGACTGCCTCTTTTATGCTGTGTCTAAGAAGTATATTTTGGGCTTGCTTAAATATTGTCAGATCATATGATCAGGCCCCCTGAAATCCTACATAAAAATGCAGGGTTTATGAGTTTAGGCTTCAGGAGGTAAACTACGAGCTGGAGTTAATAGAGTACATCTAAACATTTAGAGAAAAAAAACACATAGCCAAATTTACAGCTTAGAGGTATTTGCAGGCTTCTAATAAAATAGGGCCCTTAGTATTCCATGGAGTTTTGTTGTCAAGTGTGCTATTTGGAGAGGTTGTTTTCAACAGAACTGAATATAGATCATATCTTGGTTTCTTTGTCTCCTCTCAAATTTGTAATACTGTTAGAAAGAAAGATAACATGTCTGTCGCCAGTAAAGCAAAACTGAATATATTAGTTACAAATTAAAGCTATGTTTACTTATTTTAAATTGTGTTAGAACATTTTGCACATTATCAAGTCAAGTTCTTCATGCTATAAATATGACACTGCATTGGACCAATAATGGATTTTTAGTTATTTCTTAATATAATGGGTTGTGTTCCTCTTTTGTTCCTCAAAGAACTACTACGTTTGGTATTTGATGCCCACTCTCCTCCCTGCACATCATGTGATGCAGTGTGCCTACTACTAAACGCTTGTGCTGTAAACCCTATCCCTGCAGCATTTAAAACAAATATACCATGAAGAAACTAGACATAGATATTTGTTGCTTGATTTTTATTGCTCTACATGATAGGGCAGAACAGTTTTAATGACTTCAATGGCTTTTTAATATATAACAAAAGAACCAAAAGTTTTCCTAACTCATATTAGTCAGCACATCTTGTGCAGAGTATTGACATTTTTAATTGTAAAGTGTGTAATATCATTTAGTTTAATTAAGTTATGAATTACGCATCAAGAATACAAAGTGTTTCAATTTTTCAGCTGAATTTAAACGCGAAATAAATAACGTCTCCATTTCATTTTACAACCTATCAGAAAAAATATTAATACGGTGAATGCAATTTGATTCAATCTAAGTAATTTTAAACTGCTCTTCATTGAAATGATACAGTCCGGCTAAATTATAACCCTATAAATGTACTGCATGTTTTATTCATTAGTCTGCCATTCTACATTTCACACACCAGAAGACACAAGGCTACTTACAAGCGAGCCAAAATTGCTATAAATGTATGCATACAAGCTGACGATTAGAATTATATTTTTCTGATAATATCATCGCGAAAAAGCCTATTAAATTTAGTTGCACTCTGGATAGCCCAGGTAATATTTCAGTTAATAATTCTGTATATTTTATAGCTGTTGCCAATAATTGCTGCATTTTGTATAATGTAAAAAAGGGAGACACAATAAAGCATTGTCTGTAAACCGAACGATCCATAATTCTGTAATTAAAGAAGAGAAAGAAATTGCTTATATTGAACTACACCTTGCACTGTATATAGTGAAGGTCATTTTTTTAACTCTACAGCCACTATGGTCACATTATTTTACATGCTGTGGCATGTTAGGGGTTAATTTTCATTTAGCAAGGGGGCTATATAGACCCCCAATGGTGTATGGTTAATTTTTGATATGGTTAAAGTACATTAAATTATTGTGTATTCAAAGCCTTCTTCCATCTCAGAAAGTAGAAGCAGCAGAAAACAAAATTACAGTAGCATAATTTCATATAATAAGCTGCATGTTTTTAGGTTCTTCAGAATGATATATTTTAAATATATGACTAAAGTTGTTTTAAAAAAATAAATAAGACTAAGACATTTAAAAAAAAGTCAAAATTACTGCTTAAACTTTGTGACTGTGATATGATCTGCTTGAGTGCTTGTAAGAGCCAATATTCATCCTGTGCCTGTAACTATCAATCTACATCCTCTGCCTGTAAGAGCCAATGTGCATCCAGTGTCTGTAAGAGCCAAACTGCATAATCTGCCTGTATCAGCCAATGTGTCAATCTACAATCTGTTCTGTAAGCCCCCAAGTGTAGCCTTTCTATGCCTGTAAAAGCCAACCTGCATCTTCTGCCTGTAAGAGCCAATGTGCATCCTGTGTCTGTAAGAGCCAATCTGCATCCTTTTCCTGTATGAGCCAATGTGCATCCTGTGTCTGTAAAAGCCCAAATGCACCACATCTGTGCCAGCAAGTACCAATGTGCAGTTTGTGCCTGTAGTTGTCAATCTGCATCATGTGCCTGTAAGAGCCAGTCTGCATCCTGTGCCTGTATGTAACAATGTGCACCCTATGTCTGTAAATGCCAATCTGTAGTCTGTGCCTGTAAGTGTCAATCTGCAGTCTGTGTCTCTAAGAGCCAATGTGCAGCTTGTGCTTACAAGAACCAAAGTGCACCTTGTGCCTATAATAACCACAGTTCCAAGCAATAACTTCTGTCCTCCTTCTCCTCCTGTACATCGCCATCATCCCATTGGGACCTCAAGTCCTCTTAGTACAGTTAAAGTGAACATATGTTCCATGTTATCATATGTAATTATTGTTTTTTATTTATATCTCATTTAGTTTTAAGGTTTTGTATCCAAAAACAACTAAAATGGGAAAAATCTGATTAGCGGATTTTACATTGATTACATTGGGAAATGCTTATTTGTGAGGTGAGGCTGGAGGGGGGTCGGGAGGGAAATTAGGCTTTAGCTTAATTTGCTTTGTCTGCCTTCATAGCTTAGTCCGTTCATTCCCCTTATTAGTTTTGCTGCCCTTTTCTGTAATTTTTCCAACTCTAAAATGTCCTTTTCTGTAAAGTGGTGCCCAAAATTGTTCTCCAAATTCCAAATTACAGCACACTCCGGATTTGTAAAGGGTGCAGAAATTAGTTTCCCTTGCTTATATACCCTTCTTACTTACCTTTGCAGATGCTTCTTGGCATTAAGCACTTTTCTTTCTCTTATATATATCTACCAAATTATTTTCTAGAGATTATAAATGGCTTGCTTATTTTTCCTTCCCAAATGCATGACTTTACAATTATTTGTATTAAATCTCACCTGTCATTTAGTAGCCCATTTCTCTAATTTATGTAAATCCCTTTGGAGTGAAAGTACATAATTTTCGGATTTGATTAATTTGCACAGCATAGCATAGAGTCATTAGCAAAAATGGAGACAATGCCTTGCATTCCTACTTCTAAGGAACCCGAGGAACCCCACTTACCACATTAGTCCAATCTGAGTATGTTCCATTTACAATGACCTTTGCTTCCTGTCTTTTAGCCAGCTCTCAATCCACGTGTATAAATATATTGCAATACCTGGGACTAGCTTGAACAATAGTATCTCATGTGGCACTGTATCAAAAGCTAAAAAGACTACATCCACTGAGTTGCCTTGATCCAAGTTTCTACTTACCAACTTATTTTGTTGTTTAGTGATTTAGTTGTGTCTGACTGAATCACGCCAGCACATCTGTCATCCACTGTCCCTCTGAGCTCCCTCAAGCTCATGTTCATTACATAGTTACATAGTTACATAGTTACATAGTAATTAAGATTGAAAAAAGACTTTCAGTCCATCAAGTTCAACCTGTTAAGATCTCCTCTGATCTGCAATATGCAGATTAGTTATTAATTTGTTGTTAAATAATTATTAATAGTATAGTATTGGAGGATTAATAAAGAGTTAGTCCATCAAGTTCAACCTTTTTAGATCTCTATTGATCTTTTTAATATGTGGACTATTTATTATTAATTGTTAATTGATCCAGAAGAAGGCAAACAGAAAAAAACCATTGAAACTTTGCCAATTGTCTCATAATCTCCGCCTCTGTCGTCCCCTTCTTAGCATGCCTTAAATCTTTACCATAATCAGAGTCTTCTCTAGGGTATCCTGCTTCCTCATAAAATTACCAAAATATTTGAGTTTTAGCCTCATGATCACACTTTCCAGTGAACAGTTTGGATTGCTATAGTTCTGATTTATTGGCTCTTCTTGCAGTCTAAGGACCTCTAAGAAATGCTTTCCAACACTACAATTCATAGGCGTCTATTCTACGGCGGTAAGGCTACATTACTGTCCAGCTCTCACATCCGTATGTGATTACTGGAAATACCATAGTTTTAACTATGCGGACCTTTGTTGATAGTGATTATCTTCTAAGATTAAGAACAGTTCAGCTAGGATTCCATCAACTCCTGCATCCTTGTAATCAGTAGGGCATCCTAGTGCCCATCTCACTTCACTATGCAAAAATGTCTGACTCCACCTCATTGAAAAAAACTATTGTGGTTACCATTGTTGTTAAAGTATTTCCTGAATATAATTTCAGTGTATTTGTACTACGTCTTCCTTACCAGACCCTACTATTTTCTCTTTTATCATGCCAACTTTAGCATGAGAGATTCCTTTAAAGGATCTCTTGACTTTCCAATTCTGTTATCTCTTTACATCGCTCATTAGACATGGTCTCCTTGTCTCTTCTTGCTATCCTCCATATTCAGTTGCACACAACTTTTCTATCCAAAGGTTTTTAGTCATACTAGCTTCCATGTCTATTTCCTTAAATCTATTCTCCTCATAGAAACTAATTAAATTTGTTTGACACAACTTATGTCTCATAAATATGCATTGACTTCTACTTATAATCTTATTTAAATATACATATTCCTGTATACTATCCATTTTTAACCTTCTAAAAACTTCCCCGTTATAGAAGTGAGGGTTACATGTCTATAGTTCCCTGAATTTGCACTTGTTCCCTTCTCAAATATAGGTATCATCTCTGCTTTTCTCCAGTCATCTGGTAGAAACCATGTGTTGAGTGAGTCTTGAAAAATTTGATATAATGGTTTGGCTATTAGAGAACCCAGTTCCCTCAGTACCTTGGATGTATTAAATCATGACCCGCTGCTTTATTAACATTTCTTTTTTCTAGCCTAGTTTGTATTTCTTCCTGTGTTAACCAATAATTTGGTAAAGGTATTGTAGCCTCATTATGTTGCAGTGTCCCAACCACTGGTACCCCCCTTGTGTATACTGAAGAAAATAAATTGTTTAGCTCATCTGCCTTTTCCTGGTCACTATTTATCAATCAGGCGTTTTCACATTGTGATGGCCGTATAACTTCCTTCCCATTAATATATTTAATAAAATGTTTAGAGTTAGTCTTACTATACTCTGCAAATAACTTTTCATTTTCTATTTTAACCAATCTAATAGCTCTATTGCAAGCCTTGTTAAATTCCTTACCGTCATGTAACAATGCTTCTGTTCCCCCTTTCTTGTATAATTTAAATGCCTGCTTTTTACGCCATCTCTTGATCTTTAAATCATTGTTGAAGTCATCTAAGTTTACTGGATTATAAATGCATCTGATAGAGGAGAATCAGCAGTGAATGAAAAAGAAATTGCATAAAAAAATACCAAAATAACATTAGCAAATTAACCCTGATGTTTGCTAAATCTCTTGAGTTTGCAAGCAGTAGCTTTTGTGTTAACACCCCTGAAAATCCCTGCTAACGTTAGCATACATTTATAATTAGTTTTGGCAAATCATAGGCAGCTATACATTTTAATACAATGAAGCAATCATTGCAGTATGTGCAAGAAGGAATCAAAGGATATATATATATATATACATATATATATATATATATATATATATATATATATATATATATATATATATATATATAGTCCCGCTTGGAGAAGGAAACAGGAAGATTCAGACACTGATCTGTAAATCTCAGTTCTTTGTCCCAGTCTATACGTTGTATTTGTGCCCTTATACCATTAAAATGTGCCCTTTTTAAAATGTATCGTTTTTGTTGGCCACTTACAGTTAAGTTTTTTAACTCAATCTCAAATGAGACAGTGTTGTGATCACTGTTTCCCAAAGATTCTCCTATTTCAATGTTTGATATTATATCAATATTATTTGTGATGACTAAATGCAAGATAGCTTAATTCCTAGTAGGTTCTTGTATAACCTGGCCAGATAATGATCTCTGAGTGTACTCAAGAACCTGCTCCCCTTAGCTGAACTAGTTACAATCTGCTTTCTTCAATAAGGCTTGATAAGGCTGATGTGACCAAACCTACCCAGAAGACCTTTCAGGTTCTTTTGATCCCTTCACCAGGACATCAGAAGTCTCTAAAATACCCTTACTCAGATGCAGAATTTAAAAAATATGAACTCAGGCTCAGCATTATAAACATCAGGAACTGCTTTAATTACTGTTAAAATGTATAACAAGTCCAATGGATGTATGTTTAAATTTGAACTGATAACATTCTGTAACAGTTTATTTGTCTTCTGGATTTTGTATTTCAAGACTTCATAACAGCTTCTTAACATCTTAACATCCACTTCAGTAGTATCTTCTCTAGGAATGCTGACACATACATATATATTCTAGATATGTTACCTCCCTTTTTTAAGAGCATACACACACTTCCTTAATTGTACAGGACCAGGGCAGCTATTCTCAGAAACAGGCCAATAGTCCCTATGCCCATGTGGAGCCCAGAATGACATACACACATGTTTTAGTGTATACAAAGCAGAACCCTTTATTGACACTTCACTAGCAGTACTAGCAGTACTATTATCTGCCTCTTGTGGTGAAGGAGACTGTCAGTCTACTGTAGTCTGATCAGATGCCATCCTTGTTCCTGCCCCCTAGCTCTGTGAGGGTAATTTGCACCTTAATTTCATCAATTTGGCCTACCTTTCCCAGGAAAGCAGCACAGTAGGGAGTGCTAATAGAAATATCCCTCTTTTAGACAAGCCGTCTCCTCAGGTCCTATGGTTAAAATATTGTTGAAGTTATAATTATTACTTATAAATGCTGCTAACTCATTTATGAAATACACCCCTTCAACCAGTAATATTAAGCAAGACACTAGCACAAAGCACATTCTAAACACACATAATTTTTGTAAACATTTTCCACACAAACAACTTGGCACCTTCCATAGTAACTCCCATGTCCATTGAAATATTTAGCAATATGTGTTATGAATAACAGAGTCCATAGTCCCAAAAAGTTCAGGGGGGCCTTCTGGGCACGACACCCACATTCAATTATATTTGGGGGGTTTATAGCATATTTCTACTAATATCTTTTAGGATTTGTTCTTCCACTCTTTAACCCAACTTACATAGATTGAACATTATCACTTGTTCTGCCATGAAAATCTTCTCTGACTACAGGCTTAAAATCAGACTAAACATACAGATAAATCCTTCCTCCTCTTTTACCATTGCCCCGATCTTTCCTAAATAGGTTATAACCATTCACATCATCCCACCATGGTTCAGTAATGCCTATTAAATCCCATTTCTCATTAACTGCTAATAATTCTAATTAATTTTCCCTGACAAGCTTCTGACATTAGCAATCATAACAGTTTTGTTGTTTGCAGTTTTGAAATACTTGCCACTGTATTTGAGTTACTTAGCAATAACTTTCTTATTGACCATACTAACCCTCTCCATCTCCTCCCCATGAGTAGTTAATTAATCCCTTACCCCCCTCTGCACTTCCTACCCTATTACTAGTCCATCCTTCACAGTCAATAGTTTAAAAATGCCCATATCCTTTCCCCTAGCACACAAACTCCCTCTTTTGCAATCCATCACTGCTATAGCAATTGTACCCAAATGAGAAGTCAGCCCAGTGCACTAAAAACACAAATCCTCCTTTGGGCACCAACTTTCTAACCATGTTTTATCCTCCCCGAGCTCCTTCTGTCTCCCTTGGCTAGCACGTGGCACTTGTAATATCTCGGAAATATATGGACCAGAGCATTCTTATGGGAGCTTAGCTGCCCCCCAATGCATTTGTTTTTTAAATTTACTTTTAATGACTTCCAGTGTAATTAATCTGTTCTGTGGGATTTCATTTCCTCTATTCGGCTAATTTTTGCATTGTCTATCTCAGGAGAATGGGTCTTTATAAATTAATGTACTTTTCATGAATTCCTTTACAATAGCTACTACATTTTGATTGTCCAGATAGAAGGTTCCACTTAAAGGCAGGAAGTTGATCAACAGCATAATTACATATAAAAATAAATAAAACAAAGTTTTTAATATTTTGTTCTAATGTAAAAGCATTTTTACTATTTTCAAAACACTTTGACTTAAATAATGGCTGCAATGGTCCTTTAAAATGAAGTTATGAGCCAAATACATTGTTGATATAAAATCTGTGAGTGCAATGTGTCTTTAAATCCGTTTTTTTTTTTGTTTGTTTCTGTAGTATTTTTAAGTGAAGCGTACAAATGGAGTAATCATTTAAGTAAGCTGAAAAAATACTTCTGTTTGCATGCAGAATAAATTCAAATATGTAAAAAATAGCATTTAAGGATAATAGGACAATGTGTTAAAAAGGAAATGCAAGAGAGTGTCTTGCTTGAGAACATTGTTAAGATGTGCTGGCATTTACTTGGTTTAAATACAGTGCAGAACTTTTCTGTACACCAACCTCCCATTCTCTCATTAAATTAATTGGGAGTATTTCAGTGAGTAGCTGGCAGAACGCAGAAAGCATGGATGGATTATATATTTATGAAATGTTAATAAAGTCACTGTAGAAATCGTCACTGTCTAACTCCGAGCTATTTGTACAGCATCTTCCACAATATTGTTTTAATATATTCCATGTATCTTTCTTCCTATATGCTTTAACAGTATATCTGCCTGGCTGTCTACCACCTTCCTGTCTATCTTACTGTCTTCCTGTCTATCTGTAAATATAACTGTCTGTCTGTCTATCTATTTTAAGCAGATTTTGTAAGCTGATTCACTCCTCACTCCACGTCAACTATAATAGTTGTCGTAGGAAAGGGACGCAGTTGCGAGGGTGGAGGCCCACAAGACTTAGCTGCAATGAGGCCCGTTAGACTTGCAAAAAATTGCGGACCTCGCAAAAATTACAAACCGCGGAACTCGAAAAATAAACAAAAACAAACATATATGCCTCCAATTACCTTACACACTCACACACTGCACAGGGGGGAGAGTCAGGGAGCCTGTGTGTGAGGCTGCAAGTTAATTTGAGGGATTTTTGGTGTTTTTTCAAGATCGAAAAATCGCCTAAGCGAGAAATAAAAATGCTGACGAAAAAATGTAACACGCCGAAAACGTGGCAGAAGGACGTAAAACGAGGTTGAAGGATGTAAAAAAGAGCTCTAAGAAGTAACACTTAATCCAAACCAGTAACATTTAACCCAAGGCAGTAACACTCATCACGAGGCACATAAACTACACGTGGGGGACAGGCTGAAGGTGCTCAGAGGGGCCATAGCCTCGCATTGTGTGCAAAAAGCATTGCCAGGCTTCAAATTTTAATGCCGTCGTTTTTTGACGGGCAAGTCACTAGTATAATAAATATTAGCACACAAAGCCACTCAGTCTCATTACTACTATTTTAAATTGTTCTGTCCTCACATCTAGATGCCTGACATGTTAACCCATCACCATTTTACTATTTTCCAAAGCAAAATTACTGTGTGAGGTGAATGGAGCAGGAAGCTAATGCAAGAACATCATTGTCAGCCACTACCTATAGGGATTTTCTACAGACAATTAAAATGCAAAAATACAATATATATATATATACAATATATATTTCAACAGGTAGGACATCGCCAACATTTCTGTATATTTGAGCTATTTGGTGATTGTGTAGTTACCCACTTGTGTACTTAATCGTTTTTACCAACGTAGAGCCCTATTCTATTAGAAGCCATAAGTCATTCTAACCTGTGATTTTGGTTTCAAGTGTTTTTTTCTCTATTGATTGAAGCCTCCACACATAAACCCTGCCTTTTTAAGTAGGATTTCAGGGGGCGTGATCATATCATCTGACAATATTTAAGCAAGCCTGTAATCTACTTCTTAGACACAGCCAATAGTACATGAGACTGTCATCATGAATTAATGAGAGCCAATAAGTAATATTTGCTGATCTGGGTCACATCTAGCAATCTAAAAATTGCATCTATAAAATGCATTAGAGCATCTGTTGTAGTCCATGTGGGTTTCATGATATGTATTAACTCCTGAATAACAGCTAAAAATACTATTTTTTAATTGCATGTTTGTGGGTTTGAGACTATTCTGCAATTACTTGTAATATCTTTCCAAGCATTTCCATGTATTTAAAGTACAGTAGTATGTGTCCCCCATGGCAAATAAAGGGTTAAACCTGTGCAACAGTGGTCCTTAAAGGACCCCTGTTGTACCTATAAGTTAATCCTTGTTTTGGAGTCCCTTCAGCATTAGGTTTAACATTATGTGCCATGGGTTTCATATCAGGACCCTCATGGAAAGGGATAACTCATAGGTTCAACAGGGCTTATTCAAGGACACCTGTTGCACTGGGATAAACGTGTAGGTGGCATGGGGGTCTCAATGGTTATGTAGATGGGGTTATGTGGTTAGGGGGATGGGGTTTGTGCAGGGGAAGGGGGCGATCGGAGAGTGAGCAGAGAAGGGGAAAGCAGTCACAAACTCAATTTTTAAAATACCTGATGTTGGGAAACCCATTGGGAAAATTTGCCATATTGAGGGCCTCATTCTATTAACGGCCGTAGGAGATGCGTGGCCGCAAGGACCGGCCGCAGGCTAAGTGCCTATTCTATTCCCTTGTGGCCGAGGGCTCATGCAGGCTTGCGGCCAGTTTCGGCCGCAAGAAAGCCACGGTTGCTATTTAAATTCTACGTAAATCCTCTCGTCAAGGCCGTAATTAGCTTAAAACCGAGTCGCAGCTTACTTGCACCAAAAAGGTCCGGCGAGCACCAATTAATCACATAATAAAGCCATCCTGCACTTTGATGAGACGTTAAAGTGATTGTTGGTGTTAGCATTCATAGCACAACATTCCCCTACACTCAAATCTGAAAATAATTTTTAGTTTAATTCATGTAAAATGTCCATGTACAAAGTCCAACGGGCTTGGAGCACCTCAGACACGCAAAGGCTGCGGGATTAGCCTCCGTCAAGTTCGTAAATGGGTAAAATAGACACATGGGTTGTAAAACGCTTACTTACAAGTTGTAGCATAGAAAAGCCATCCTGTACTTTTATTAAAAGTGAAAGTGATGTTTGGTCTTAGAATTAATAGCTCAACATTCCCCTACTCTCAAATCTGCAAATAAAGAAATTTAACTTCATGTTCAATCTTCGTGTTCTATCTATCATGCAAGCCCGCACGGGTTTGAATAACAAGCTACGGGCTTGGAGGACATTCATCCTCCAAGGCCGCACGGGCTTGAATAACAAGCTACGGGCTTGATCATTGAAGTCCGTGGGACTTGGACGGATTTTAAAATCAAAGTACAATTTGGCAATGTGCAAGCTTGAGAATGTTTTGCTATTAATCCTCATGCCCCCCATTACGTTCCCCATCATTTACAGTGCTTTGCAGTGCTGGATTGAATATATATTGGCTTCTACAATGCTTTGTTTGTGGCCCTCAATCTCCAAACCCGTACAGGTTTTAACAAGGACGAGCCCGCAGGACTTTGGGACGGAAAATAAACCGTAAATTAAATATTGGATTTGGGCGATGTGCAAGCTTGAGAGGGTGTTGCTATTAATCCTCATGTCCCCCATTATGATGCCTAGCATTTACAGAGCTTTACAGTGCCATCTTGAATTTATATTTGCATTTACAGTTTTCTGATTTTGCGGCCGGAAAACAAGATTTACGGGCGCGGGAGAAACGCTTGCGGCCGTTTGCATGATGTCTGGCCAGCCATAAGGGGGATATCCTTGTGGCGCCGTACATTTGAATAGGAGGGTAGCAGTAGCTCTACACGCGGCCGTAAGATGGCCTCAAGGAATTGCAGCTTTGCGGCCATTTTACGGCCGTTAATAGAATGAGGCCCTTAGTGTTTATGGCTTGCCGTAGTCTTCAGGGTTAATTCTCTCACAATGCTTAGAATTAGAATTGTTTCTAATTTGTTAATGTGCCTTGGGAGATATGGAGCCTCATTCAATTAAGCCTTCGGGAGATGCAGGCTTCCGTAATGGAGGCCGTAAGTTATTTTGCTATTCATTTGGCGTCTTTTTGCGGGCTCCAACTGTGTTACGGGCTCTGGCCTCTGATTCCTTGCGATGGTTAACATTGCAAGTTAAAGCCCATCCAAGCCTTTGATCTTTCACGTCCGCAAGAGTTACAATCGCTAAAATCGCAAATCGCTTTTCATTTGCTCCGATTCCCCCTCGCTAACCAAGCCGCAAAGGCCTCAAATGGCAAAAGTCAAACCACAAGGAACGGGTTCCAAGGAGAACTTGCAAAGGGCTTAAAGACATGTCCGGAGCATTATAAAAGCAAATAGCATTTCAATACTGCACTGTAAATGATAGAGAACACAATGAAAGACATTAGAATAAATTGCACAACAGTTTCAATATTAAATTCAATTTTTAATGTGTAATTTCTGGGTTAAATCAATCTCGGAAATCAATGAGTTAATACATATCAGGCCACACACATGTACTATGACATTGGCTTCATTCATTTTTATTAATTTGTATATTGCGGGTTTGCAAGTCCAATTGCATATCGGACCCCGAATCGCTAGTTGATTGACATGTCATCTCCATGTTTTACTGACTTAAGGATGACGGGCTCCATTTCTATTGGCCGTTTCTGCATCAGGAGCTACGGGCCTGCTTAATTGATCATGATCACGCCCCGAAATGATACATACATGGCATGGTTTATGATTTTCACTACCAGGCCTTGACTTGCGGTCTTGTGTAAGTGAGTAGCACCGTAAGACTAGTATGGTGCGGGCCTGCACAGGCCCGCAGACTTACGGCCTACTTGCGGCTTCCGAATTGAATGAGGCTCATTATCTCCAGAAATGGACATTGTATATTCGGGGAGGTATCTATAGGTTGACATAAGGATCTCTGTTTTTCTGCTGCTACGTTCTGCTGCTATTTGTGTATCAATACTGTATGTCTAGTTCATTTGCTATGTCTTAGAAAATAAAATGAATTATTAACTGCTATTTGAGACAAGAAAGAGTTTAAATTTTATGATGAAATATCATATGGGCATTATATAATCTAATCTGAACATTTATGTGTCCTTGGTGTCATGTTTTAAATGCCACCTTTTTAATATTAATGATTTATTAAATGTTATTTCCTTATGATGTGTCTAATTTAGTCAATAATCATTGACATATTAAATTAGACAAATAAACACATTTCATTTTTCAGATTTACATTGACTGATAATATAGATTACAAGGCTTAATTGATTGCTATCGCATGCTGTATGTTATGTATATGGATGTTAAATGCACTTATCGCCTCAATGACCTTTCAATTTTATCATTTGTTATTCTACACATTGTCTATTCTTGTTATTTGAAAATAATATCTGGAAAACATAAAGTATGTAACACACTAGCATCATTAGCAGCAACATAAGCCATTAGTCTACTTCAATTAAGCAGACTCATGACAACTTGTCTAAGGGTAGCGTTATAGTACTATGTTTGCTCTTTATTCAGTCCTATTGTCAAGTGCCACTTTGTAATAGCAATCTTTGATCAGAACTGAATAGAGATTTTAAACTTGCCTTTTCCTTACAAAGCAAGGTAATAAGTTTCTTTACTAGGGCAGGAGGGGCCTTAGGGTGCCACGTGAAGCTGCAGAGTTGTGGGATCATATTGCATACTGGGTGGGCATGTTTGTAATGAATTGAGGAAGATTGGAAAGGGAGAATTGGGAAAGAGAGACTGGGAGGGATAAAAGATGGAGAATGACAAAATAGGGGAAGGTAAAGAGAGTGAGAGAGAATAGAGAAAAAGAAGGGGAAATAGGAAGGGGAAATAGACAGTGACAGAGAGAAAAGACAGGGAAAAGCTCTTCTTCCCCGAAATGGAAGTCTGAAAGATACAAAGGAACCCACTGAACCCAAGAAAGTGATGAAACTGATCAGATGCTGATGACGTGAAGCCACTCTAAAGCAATATTTTAAAGAGCCACTGCAATTTAATAAAAAATACACTTGTTTGTCAAGTATGTAACAAACTAACAATAATAGCAAATGTATAAGCCATAGACATAATAGCGTTTTGAGGGAAAGTCTGTTTTTTTTTAAAGGCTCTGTTTATGAATACAGGAATCCATTTTGTATTTGTTGCATCACTTCCTCTGAGCTGAGGGTGTGTGTTTTGACACACAGACTCCTTACTACAGAAAATATAACAATACCTCTCCAGAAATGTAAATGATCCTCTCGTACACAGCTTCTACCAATGCATAGGCATCAGAGGTAATTTTTTGTACAATTTAGAAATAACGCCATGAACTTTTTCCTACTAAATTAAGCGCTTAGACTCAAAGTTTTCAAACATATTGTTTTTTTTATTGTTCAGTGGTCTTCTAAAATCATTTTATAGGTTGAACTATGTTTGTGATGTATTTTCTTTTTCATTTAGAGAATTTGAGACAAAGACAGTTTCCACTTTGTTGAATATTATGCCTTGTTAAAGATTTCTCCAGGGACAGATATGTTGATTGTTTTAATTTTATTGGCCATAGTTACTTTGTATGTCATGATAAAGGACTTTATAGGAGAGATAGGCCTCCATTCAATAGCTCCCGTAAGAAAATAACCAAGTTAAGTTCACTCATTAACACCTACTAATAACTCATTAATAACAAGCTATCACATCATGCATGTCAATTTAACCTCAAAAAAATGTCAAGTGCTTGAAACATCCCTAGTATCCTAAGCCCTGAGTATCTGTCCCATAACTATTTTAAAAATTGTTATCACATGCTTTCTGTCATAATATCTAATCTCACTGAAGTTTACTCACTGTAGTCTCTCCAGCTGTCTAAGATTGTAAAAAAAAGAAGAGGATGGATTCTTCAATTAACATTGAAGTGCATGATTATCCAGGGCTGAAGTATGAGGAACCTGGGCATCGATGATCATCTTTTGATGGCATGCAAAGGATCACATATATAGTTGTGAGCATACGAGTTGTTGCTAACGATTGTGGGCTCGCTCAGCTAGTTCGCGGCCCTCACAAAGCGAGGGTCGCAGTTGCTGACAAGGAGCGCCGCAGGCGCTCCTTGCCAGCAACTGCTACCCTCGCAAACTTCACGTCATAATGCAAACAACATACAAGACACGTTACCACACATTACGACCTAGCAAAAATCGTGAGCAACCCGCGGAAAAAATGAAAAACACAATAAATACACACAACACATACATAAAAAGCTTACCTACAGCAAGAGGGAGCATCCAGGACCTCAAAAAATGAAGTTACACCTTCATTTAACTCAAAATAAAAGAGTTTAGACATTAAATAATTCTCTAAGCGAGAGAAAAATGGCCGCCGAAAAAAACGAAAACTAGGCTACAGCACTCTAAACACGCAAAACACCACAAGAAACACACAAAACACCACAAAACACCTACGGATATTCCGCTACAGACGCATACCACACATTTGCCGCCAATTTAGAACAATGGGGAAGTACACAGCTACGCTAACGGTTTGGTCTCGCGCATGCACACTATTACACTGCACACATTCATCACGCTTACACAGCAGCTGCACACCTCTAATGCTCCAGCAACATCAAAACAGATTGTCAGCTCTTCAACAGAATGCTTCCTGCATATATTACTTCAAAATAGGTAAAGTATATTAATTTATTAATGTATTATTTAATTATTATACACCAAACAGCATTAGCTCACTTACAATTTCATTGCCGTCATTTTTCCACAGTCAATTCGCTAGTAAGTAATAATCATATTATCTCCCATTCCCAGTAGAAATTCTACTGTATCTTTCTTGCTGGGAAAGGGATCTAAGAGAAACCAAGTCTGAGGAAGATTTGTGGGAAATTTTGCACATACACGTGTCTTTCAATTTGCTCTAATTTTAAGGAGCAATCCTACAGGACCATGTTTTCATAATTTTTCACTTCTTCTAGGCTGTTTATATACATATGTGGTGGAGCTGCACCAAGCTGTCCCCCTCTGGCTCCAAATTAATCGACTGATAACCAACTGCTTTTGCAAATTCTGAGCCCAAGTTAATTGAGCAATCGTAAGTTACTGTAGCCTGTAAGTGAGGCTGTAAGTTAATTTACAACCTCCAAACGTTTTATGAGATACCAGTTTGAAAACTCTGTGATGGTTAAACCCGAAACTTACAGCCTCCCAACTCTTTCAATTCTGCAAGAGTTACAATCGCTAAAAATCGTGAATTGCTATTCAATTGCTCTAATTCTCCAAGCCCCCAAATAGTTACACACCCGTAAATAGTGATGTCGCAAACCTAAAATTTTCGGTTCGCGAACCGCGAACCACCGCAAATGTTCGCGAACCGGCGAACATCGGCGAACCGCCATAGACTTCAATGGGCAGGCGAATTTTAAAACCCACAGGGACTCTTTCTGGCCACAATAGTAATGGGAAAGTTGTTTCAAGGGGTCTAACAACTGGACTGTGGCATGCCGGAGGGGGATCCATGGCAAAACTCCCACGGAAAATTACATAGTTGATAGAGAGTCTGGTTTTAAGTCATAAAGGGCATAAATTACCTAACATTCCTAAATTGTTTGGAATAACGTGCTTTAAAACATCAGGTATGATGTTGTATCGATCAGGTAGTGTAAGGGTTAGGACCGCTTCACAGTGACAGACCAAACTCCCAGTTTAACGCACCGCAAACAACCACAAACAGTCCATTTGCACAACCGCAAACTCCCCATTTGCACAAGGTTGGATACCAAGCTAGCCATGTCCCGTTCCTTGTCCTCACTGATGTCATTGACGGTCTCTTCCTCCACCCAGCCACCAAGGGTCCCCGAAAGGTGACAACAAGCCCCCTGGGACGCCTGCTGTGTTTGGTCTTCCACCTCCTCAAAGCCACCTTCCTCCTCTGACTCCTCTTCTTCAGACTCCTCTCACTGCATTGCCTCTCTCTGCATTATTATAAGGTGTGTTAAGTAGTACTACTCTTATCAGTTTAAAACCTGTTACAGCACCTATCAGGGGGCGTGTATAAGGCCTGGATTTTTAGAACCAGGAGATGGAAAAAGATGCTTTGTTGGTCGTATCACTTCAATTTTGGGGCACGGCACGTGCAGTCAAAGGTGCCACCAGATAGGAGTGACGTGTTTGTAAGTACTACTCTTATCAGTTTAATACTTGTTACGTTACCTATCAGGGGGCGTGTATAAGGCCTGGATTTTTAGAACCGGGAGATGGAAAAAGATGCTTTGTTGGTCGTATCACTTCAATTTTGGGGCACGGCACGTGCAGTCAAAGGTGCCACCAGATAGGAGTGACGTGTTTGTAAGTACTACTCTTATCAGTTTAATACTTGTTACGATACCTATCAGGGGGCGTGTATAAGGCCTGGATTTTTAGAACCAGGATATGGAAAAAGATGCTTTGTTGGTCGTATCACTTCAATTTTGGGGCACGGCACGTGCAGTCAAAGGTGCCACCAGATAGGAGTGACGTGTTTGTAAGTACTACTCTTATCAGTTTAATACTTGTTACGTTACCTATCAGGGGGCGTGTATAAGGCCTGGATTTTTAGAACCAGGAGATGGAAAAAGATGCTTTGTTGGTCGTATCACTTCAATTTTGGGGCACGGCACGTGCAGTCAAAGGTGCCACCAGATAGGAGTGACGTGTTTGTAAGTACTACTCTTATCAGTTTAATACTTGTTACGTTACCTATCAGGGGGCGTGTATAAGGCCTGGATTTTTAGAACCAGGAGATGGAAAAAGATGCTTTGTTGGTCGTATCACTTCAATTTTGGGGCACGGCACGTGCAGTCAAAGGTGCCACCAGATAGGAGTGACGTGTTTGTAAGTACTACTCTTATCAGTTTAATACTTGTTACGTTACCTATCAGGGGGCGTGTATAAGGCCTGGATTTTTAGAACTGGGAGATGGAAAAAGATGCTTTGTTGGTCGTATCACTTCATTTTTGGGGCACTTTGTGACATTAGCTTCTTACGCTCAAACATGTCCTTTACAGGCACCTGACTATGGGCAGATGAGCAGGAACTGCTCAAGGCGAGAGACGGAGTGGCGGATGGTTGAGAGAGGGCAAGGAGGACAGCAGTGGTTGATGTGGCTTATGATGCTGCACCAGGAGGAGGATGGCGGCTTTGAGTTTGTGTGCTGCTTGTACTCATGTGTTGGTCTGGAGTCACCCAAACATTAGCTCTCAACCTGTAGAGGATAAGGGAACCAGGCTACTCTAGACCTCATTCATCATTACAGGTTTTGACAGATCGGTACTATGCGTCCAAGCTACTGTGACAACAGATATGAGTGGCACTGTGCACTTGCAGAAGTTGGATAGAGTAGACGCTGTAGGTCTGACACACACGCTTGACAACTAACTGCTATGCAATCTATTACAGTAGAAAAAATGTTTTTGGTTTTAAATGTACACTACTGTTACACCAGATATGAGTGGTGTGTTAAGTAGTACTACTCCTATCAGTTTAATCCCTGTTATGTGCCTTTTTTTTGGGTTTGGTTGTTGAAGCCACAGTGCAGCACCAGAGGCCAGAAAAATTAGGCATGTATACATGCCTGAAAAATTAGGTATTGTTGATCTTGCAGCGAGCAGAGAAGAAGGTAGGCCTGATTCAACGCCCCATCCCTGCATATCCACACTCAGAGATTGAGGGCGGCGACCCTTACAAGGCCACGGGCCGGAGATATAAAGGGGGGCCATCCCAAATAAGCACACAAGCGGGGACAAAGGTAGTGAAGGGGACATAGAGGCCCATGGACTGACGGTCGCCATCTTGGCAGGAAAAGGGCCCAGCAATTAAGCCAAACTGACCCAGCACAGGCATCTACTTGAGTCAAACGCTGTACAATTACACCTTAATAAAGCTGAAACATGCAGCAGCAGGGATTCTAAACGGCCACACAGGGACAAGGAGGCTAACAGGGGCTAATCAGGGACCTTGCCCACAAAAAAAAGCAGAATTTTATTGGAGGAATTATTAGTACTGTACCTCAATTGGACAGCTTGAACCTAGACATATCCCAAGAGGAAGTTAAATCTACAATCCAAGATCTTAAATTTGGCAAGTCCCCAGGGCCAGACGGTTTTACTCATCTGTACTATAAGAAATTTGAGCCCTTGATTACCCCCGCACCTAACATCTTTGTTTAATGCTATACTAAATGGAGAACCTATGCCCCCTTAATTAAATCAGGTCAACCTCATAGTCTTTCCAAAAGAGGGTAGGGACCCGAATCTAAAACCGTATTACAAAGTAGCGCAGCTGGCTTTTATTCCTCTGGCGCATTCTCCAAAACACATCTGCCGCTCTGGGTATTTCTGGAAAATGTAAGCATGTCACCTTATACATGGGATACAGTAATATGGATTCCAGGCCTGTATACTTTTTTGAGAAACTTGAAAAACCCATTGATTAAGCACTCATTAAAAATATGGACGGAGATGAACTGGACACAAAAACTGGACACTCGGGTATCAGATCTTACCCCTATCGTACCCAATCCCCACTTTAAGATACATCTTCTGGAAAGCTCTCTCAGTTGGTGGAAGTCTCAGAACCTACTAAGGGTTGGTCCATGGTGGCATGACGACAAAATAATGACCTTTGAGTGGGTGAGAGATAGATACAATTTACCCCTGGCTGAACACTATAATTTTTGCAGGATACATCATTTTATATATACGATAAGTGGTAGGGGAACCCCCCAAAGAAACACCTGGCTACTCAAAAAATGTAGGGATTCCCCCTTTCAGCCTGGTATTATTAGCCTCATGTATGAACTATTTAATGAAAACTCATGGGCGAACAAACCAGACTATACCAAAGCCTGGGAGAGGGATTTGGGCACCGAGTTGGCAGATAGCACATGGGATAAAAGTTGGCAAGGCTTAAGTAGGGGATCTTTAAATTATAGTCTGCTTAAAACTTCAATAAAGGTCCTACACAGGACATATATTACTCCTTTTAAGCTAATAAATGGGATCCAAAACGGAGCAGCTCATGTTTTAGGAAGAGTGGTAATGAGGCTACATTTATTCATGTCTGGTGGGAGTGTTCGGCAGTCATAAGACTATGGGAAGAAACATGCTTACTAGCTTCCAAAAGCAACCGGCGGCAAAATTATCCGAGGAAAGGAGAGGTTGCCTACTGAAGCCTGCCCTAGGGTAACCCAAGGGCGATTGAGCAGGTTAGATATTGTAAATAATAAGCTACTGCTGGAGTGATGATAGATAATAGGACTTTACTATTGTCTGTTTTAACATGTCTTAGGTTTCTCTTAAAAATTGCAATCACAGTAAAAAAAAAGAAAATGTGATAACCAAAAAATTAAAAAAAAGAAGGCCTATCCACCTAATTTTAACAAAATGTCTTCATTGTAAATATGTATTTTTGCACAACTGTTGTGTTATGCAAGACTGTTCAATATGCTTTCTTTTCCATTACATGCCGTACGCCTTCTGGCATAAAAATTGAAATTCAAAAATTAGATATTGTTGCAGCCGCTGCTGTTGCAGCGGCCAGAAAAATTGACCTTTGCTCCCCAGGCAGAAAGTGCCATAAAACATTGCCTCTTCTTGAACCCTAGTTGGTGGCGGATAATTCACGCAAGTCATCCGGCATTCACAAATAACAGACAGCAGCGTGTGGACCATTTATAGCCGAAGGCAGCTCATCTCATCAGGCCTTTTTCAGTCGAATGTATCGCCCAGTGTCAGTCCCTTCGGGATCCATCCCTCATTCATCTTTATAAAGGTGAGGCAATCTAGACTTTTTTGCCCTAGGCGACTTCTCTTCTCGGTGACAAAACCTCCTGCTGCACTGAAGGTCCTTTCTGACAGGACACTTGAAGCGGGGCAGGCCAGAAGTTCAATTGCAAATTGGGATAGCTCAGGCCACAGGTCTAGCCTGCATACCCAGTAGTCAAGGGGTTCATCGCTTCTCAGAGTGTCGATATCTGCAGTTAAGGCGAGGTAGTCTGCTACCTGTCGGTCAAGTCATTCTCTGAGGGTGGATCCCGAAGGGCTGATGCGATGCGTAGGACTGAAAAAGGTCCGCATGTCCTCCATCAACAACACGTCTTTTAAACGTCCTGTCCTTGCCGGCGTGGTCGTGGGAGGTGGATTACTTTCACCTCTTCCCCTGTTATATTGCCCTTGTGCTGTGACATCACCCTTATATGCTGTGTAAAGCATACTTGTTAAATTGTTTTGGACCTGCTGCATCCTTTCTGACTTGCGGTAATTTGGTAACAAATCAGGCACTTTCTGCTTATACCGGGGGTCTAGTAGCGTGCACACCCAGTACAGGTCGTTCCCCTTTAGCCTTTTTATACGAGGGTCCTGCGACAGGCACGACAGCATGAAAGACCCCATTTGCACAAGGTTGGATGCCGAGCTAGTCATGTCCCGTTCCTCGTCCTCAGGTGATCTCGCTGAAGATATGTTCTTCCCCCCAGCCACGTACAACACCACGGGTACCAGATAGGTGACAACGAGCACCCTGGGATGCCTGTTGTGATTGGTCTTCCTCCTCCCCCTCAAAGCCACATTCCTCCTCTGACTCCTCTTCCTCACAATCCTCTTCCAGCGTTGCCGCAGGTCCAGCAAGCGATGCTGATAAGGCTGTTTCTGGTGGTGATGGTGACCACAACTCTTCCTCTTCCTCGTCACGCTCATCTACGGCCTGATCCAGCACTCTTCGCAGGGCACGCTCCAGGAATAAAACAAATGGTATGATGTCGCTGATGGTGCCTTCGGTGCGACTGACAAGGTTTGTCACCTCCTCAAAAGGACGCATGAGCCTACAGGCATTGCGCATGAGCGTCCAGTAACGTGGCAAAAAAATCCCCAGCTCCGCAGAGGCTGTCCTAGCACCCCGGTCATACAAATACTCGTTAATGGCTTTTTCTTGTTGGAGCAGGCAGTCAAACATTAGAAGTGTTGAATTCCAACGTGTGGGGCTGTCACAAATCAAGCGCCTCACTGGCATGTTGTTTCGCCGCTGGATATCTGAAAAGTGCGCCATGGCCGTGTAGGAACGCCTGAAATGGCCACACACCTTTCTGGCCTGCTTCAGGACGTCCTGTAAGCCTGGATACTTATGGACAAGGCGTTGTACGATCAGATTACACACATGTGCCATGCATGGCACATGCGTCAACTTGCCCAAATTCAATGCCGCCAACAAATTTCTTCCGTTGTCACAAATCACTTTGCCAATCTCTAGTTAGTGCGGAGTCAGCCATTGATCCACCTGTTCGTTCAGGGCGGACAGGAGTGCTGGCCCAGTGTGACTCTCTGCTTTGAGGCAAGTCAACCCCAAGACGGCATGACACTGCCGTATCCGGGATGTGGAATAGTATCTGGGGAGCTGCGGGGGTGCCGTTGATGTGGAGCAAGATGCAGCAGCAGAAGAGGACTCAGCTGAGGAGGTTATGGAAGAGGATGGAGTAGGAGGAGTAGAGGAGGTGGCAGCAGGCCTGCCTGTAAGTCGTGGCGGTGTCACCAACTCCTCTGCAGAGCCACGCATTCCATGCTTGGCAGGCGTCAGCAGGTTTGCCCAATGCACAGTGTAGGTGATATACCTGCCCTGACCATGCTTTGCAGACCAGGTATCAGTGGTCAGATGGACCCTTGCCCCAACACTGTGTGCCAGAGATGCCATTACTTCCTTTTGCACAATTGAGTACAGGTTGGGGATTGCCTTTTGGGCAAAGAAATTTCGGCCGGGGTACCTTCCACTGCGGTATCCCAATCGCTAAAAACTTTTTGAACGCCTCAGACTCCACCAGCTTGTATGGTAAAAGCTGGCGGGACAAGAGTTCAGACAAGCCAGCTGTCAGACGCCGGGCAAGGGGGTGACTTTGTGGCATTGGCTTCTTACGCTTACATGCCCTTGACAGACACCTGACTGTGGGAGATGAGCAGGAACAGCAAGAGGCGAGAGACGGAGTGGTGGAGAGTTGAGAGGGGGCAAGGAGGACAGCAGTGGTTGATGTGGATGAAGATGCTGGACCAGGAGGAGGATGGCGGCTTTGAGTTTGTGTGCTGCTTGTACTCATGTGTTGATCCCATTGGCGTTTGTGCTGTGACATCATGTGCCTTCGCAAAGCAGTTGTACCTAGGTGGGTGTTGGACTTCCCACGACTCAGTTTCTTTTGGCACAGGCTGCAAATGGCATCGCTGTTGTCAGAGGCAGACACACAAAAAAAATGCCACACTGCTGAGCTCGGCGGTGACGGCATTCTGGTGGTGGCAACAGCATGCGTTGATTGGCGTGCTGTCTGGCTGACCCCGGGTGCTGATGCATGCTGTCTGACTGTGCCACTAGCTCGTTGTGATGACCTCCCTCTACTTCCAACTCGTCTCCTCCTCCTCTCTGTCTCCCCATCTGAACTTTCCCCCTGTTCTTCTTCTCTTCTAGCAGGCACCCACGTGACATCCACGGACGCATCGTCATCATCATCACCCGCCTCACTTGTATATGACAACTGAACAAAGGAAGCAGCAGCGGGTACATCATCATCATCATCATCATCACATTGTACGTACATGTGTGTAATGCTGCCTGACTGAGACATATCCCTGTTATCTACATTCTCTGGCAATAATGGTTGTGCATCACTCATTTCTTCAAACTGATGTGTAAATAACTCTTCTGACTGATCAATTGAATTGGCTGTGGTACTAGTGTTGGTGGTGACGGCAGGCGGGTGAGTGGTAACTTGAGAGGTGCCCGAAGCTAAGCTGGAGGAGGATGGTGCATCAATGTTCCAAGCTGTAGAAGATTGGGTGTCCTGTGTTAGCCAGTCAACTACGTCCTCTGAACTTTTCAAGTTCAGGGTAACTGTCCTCTGAACACTGGGCATTATTGTAGGGCCAAAGTGAATCACAGCACCACGACCACGACGGCCTCTGTGGGGTGTCCTGCCTCTGCCTGTCATTTTTTTTTTAAATGTGGACTGTTGGTACCCCAACTAGACTGGATTGGTTGAACTTGGCACAGTGTATTTTAAAATTATGAGAAAAACTGTTCTGTCAACTAAAGAAAAATCATTTTAGGAGGGTGAGAGATAAAGAAACCGGATCGGGGGATACCGAGCAGAGCACACCATCTACAGCCCACTGGGAGACAAACTCATCCATTCCACCAGTGGACAAAGCCAGGTGGTACTCTGCCCGGATACGGGAGCGCACCAGCACCCGGAACATGGCCTCAGGTGACAAGGGAACCCCCCCTATTAAACACTGCTTCCTGGACTTATATATAGCCAATTTGGCTAATGCCAGGAGCAGGTTGACGAGGAGGTCCCTGGCCTTATTGCCCCGGGACACTGGGCGCCCAAAAATAAAAATGTGAGGGGAGAAATGCAGCCAGAACTGCAGGAGGAGGCCCCTCAAGAGTGACAAGAGGGGCTGCAGTCTGGCGCAACTAAAATAAATATGATACACGGACTCTCCCTTGCCACAGAATGGACAAGTGGAGGGAGAGTCCGTGAATTTAGCTAAGTACTCTCCCGTGCTCAGTGCACCATGAAGCACTCTCCAACTCAAGTCCCCGGTGGGTCGTGGAACTAAATCAGAATAAAGTTCCCTCCACCGGGGCCTCTTGCCCTCGTCAGCTGGTAGGACCCGCCTCCAGATGGTATCGGGACGGGTCACGAGGGCAAGGAAGTGCACTGTATGGAGCACGAGAGAATATAAGCTCTTCCTCGGCATGCCGCGAAAGCATGCCGAGGGTATGTCCCTCAACTTCGAGAGGTTGGGGACAGGAGGAGCCTGAGGGGAAACACAGGGCTTGTGTCCAATGCAAACAGCCGGAGCAGGGGTGTTGAAAGGTGCATGTGGCACTCCGGCCTGCAAAGCCCCGCGAAGGAAGGTGCGCGAGTCGGGGGAGATGGCATCCCTAATCTCCTGGAGCAAGCGCCCTGAGACTTTGGGCGTCACATATCCCAAACGGAGCGCAAGCTCCTGGGGTGACACCCAATCAGAACGCCCGTATTCCAAGAGATCCCCGACTCGGGTCATCCGTGCATGACTAAGGCGGCGGATGATACTGGGGGACTGTAACATTGGAGCCCCCACTGCTGGATTAAATAGCAGGGGCTCCGTGAATATTTCATCCCCCAAAGGCACGCCCTGCCTGGTCACGGAGACCATGCTCCAGGCCTTGATGGTTTCCTGGTAGTATGCCGGCAACACAGAGAGGTCTTTTCCAAACCCCTCGGGCCAGATCAGAAATAATTGCCGGTCATACCCCAGGTTGCGCAACTGGCGATAAAAGCTGGATGCCAGTGCGCACCACTGCGGAGAGGGATCTGCATATAGGTATCTCTGCAGGTACTGAAGGCGGAAGGTGGACAACTGGGAGCACACACAAACTACTCCCTGTCCACCCTCCACCAAAGGCAGACTTGCCACCCCTGCAGAGACCCAATGCCTTCCCATCCAGAGGAAATCTAACAAATTCCTCTGGATATTGGTGACAAACTCGGGGGTCGGACTCAGACAAATCAGCCGGTGCCAGATCTGAGAAGCCACCAGCTGATTCACCACTAGAGTCCGCCCCCTAAAGGAAAGCATTTTTGCTAGATCCCTCCATCGTCCCAGACGAGAGAGGATACTGCCCTCTAACTCCCTCCAGTTGTCTGGGACGGAAGCGTCCGCAGCGGACAGGTAGACCCCCAGATATTTAATGACATCTGCCTCCCACGTGATGTCACGAAACGTGGCAGGCAAAGAGTCTACCTGTAAATTACCCTCTAAAAGGCCTGTGCATTTGGACCAGTTGATCTGAGCGGAGGAGGCAGCTGAATATACCTCCTGGCACTGTTTTGCCAGCTCAAGATCAACTGGATCCTGGGCCACGAGGAGCACATCGTCAGCATAAGCTGAAAGGACAATCCGCATGTCTGGATCTTTTAGCACCAGCCCTGTGAGCCTTTTCCTCAGTAGGCAGAGGAAAGGCTCGATGGCCAGTGCATATAACTGTCCAGACAAGGGACATCCTTGACGCACCCCTCGTCCAAATACCAAAGGTGCTTTTAGGGACCAATTGATTTTAAGTAAACACTCTGCAGAGGCGTACAGCATTCTTATAAAGCCCACAAACTGTGGGCCAAAGCCGTACGCTTGCAGAGTGGCTATGAGGTAACCATGGTCCACCCTGTCAAACGCCTTCTCTTGATCTAAAGAGAGAAAGGCGAGTGACAGACCAGTCCTGCGAGAATAATGCAATAGATCCCGGACCAGAAAGATACTATCAAAGATAGTCCGGCCCGGGATCGCATAGGACTGGTCAGGGTGAACCAATTCTGCCAGCACAGACCCAAGTCTAAGCGAGATGGCTTTAGCTACAATCTTGTAGTCTGTGCTGAGCAGAGAGACCGGTCGCCAGTTCTTAATAAGCCGGAGATCCCCCTTTTTGGGCAGCAGGGCAAGTACTGCCCTGCGACAAGACAGGGGCATCTCGCCGGTCTCCAGGGCTTCCCCAAGGACCAGATGAAAATCAGGTCCCAGAGTCTCCCAGAAAAATTGGAAAAACTCTACAGTCAGTCCGTCCAGTCCTGGAGACTTCTCACAGGACATGGCACGGAGGGCTTCAGAGAGCTCTTGAAAAGATAGTGGTATATCAAGCCGCTCTCTTACACCCGCACTGACTGTGGGGAGCCCCTCCCATAGCACCCTGCAGGCGTCTGGAGAAATGGGATCCGGAGAGTAAAGATCTTTATAAAAGTTCCGGGCTCTATCCCGGATACTCTCCGGATCTGTAAGGGGGGCACTGTCTTCATCTAGAAGACAGGTGATGTGCCTACTGTTACCCCCCTTTTTCTCCAGTGAGTAGAAGAGGCGCGAGCCGTGGTCTAGATCTTTGAGAAAACCTAAGCGGCTGCGCACGTATGCCCCCTTGGCCTGGTGTCGTTCCAGGTCACAGAGGACACCCTTCCTCTCTACATACTCGCTCTGCAGGGATTGGTCCCTACAAGTGAACAGCCTCTGCTCCAGATGGAGTACCTCCCCCCGGAGTGACTCCAACTCAGCTTCGCACTGCCCACTCGCACCCTTGGTATATTCCTGACACAGAAGTCGCAAATGAACCTTGCCCACGTCCCACCACAGTTTTAACATGGCAAAGTCTCCCTTGCAACCCCTCCAGTCCGTCCAAAACTCCCGGATCAATGTCACGAGCCCCTGGTCCTTCAACAAAGCATTGTTGAAGTGCCAATAGGCGGCTCGTGGCGCTGTTGGCGTTAGCGCCACCGTCACAGACACACAGTTGTGGTCTGTGAACGGAGCCAGCCTAATGGCACAAGAACCGACTCGTGACATATAGTGACTAGATATATATAGTCTGTCGATCCGGGAGTGGGACACCAGACCGGCTCTCACCCTGACGTAGGTGAAACCGTCTGATGCCCCTGGGTTCTGCTCTCGCCAGATGTCCTCCTGGGAGAAGCGGGCGATGATCTCCCGCAGGGCTGACGCAGAAGGCGGGTACGGCTCTGGACTATTCCGGTCCAGAGCGTCGAGGGTGCAGTTGAAATCACAGCCGAGTGCCAAACACTCATCTGCGTCAACCGTCTCCAAAAACTGGGACAGTCTGGTGAGGAACCTCACTCTCTCGGGCCCTCCAGCAGGGGCATATATATTAACTAGGTTAATGATGCTACCCTGCTCTCGGACCCGGAGGTGGATTAGACGGCCTGGGATAACAGCTTTCACAAGCAGCAGCTCTGGCTGAAAAGACTCTGAGAACAGGGTCACCACTCCACATGACGCCGATGTGAAGTGGCTGAAGAAGACCCTGCCTCTCCACTCCAGTTGCCACGAGGCCTCAGCCTCTGGAGTGGTGTGAGTTTCCTGCAGGAAGCTCACAGAGTACCCTCCCTGATATAAATAGGAGAGTACCTGGAACCTGCGGAAACTGTCTTGACAGCCATTGGTATTTAGCGTGCTGATGTGCAAAGCCATTACTGCGTGTCAGGAATTGTGCGTTCCTCAGACCCTTGAGACTGCTGATAAGACACGCAAATTTTATAGAATTTCCGGACGCGGAGATGCTCCGCAGTCCCAGAATTCTTGGCCCTAGTGCTGACCACTAGATATTGCTGGAGAGAGTGGAGAATAAACGACATATTCTTCCACCTCTCCAAGGCCAGCCGCACCTTCCTTTTCTTTTGTCCATGAAGGGTGCTCTCAAGGAATAGATCTATTTCCTTGACAGGGATAACCCACGCAGAATCTGATGTTCCTTCTAGTGGGTCACCCCTGGGCTCCTCTTGGCTGAGGGCTTTTACTCCATCCTCCCTGGCTGGAGTCAGTTTCCTCAGCTTTATTCTCAGGGACCCCCTCTTAGATGATACAGAAGGAGTCCCTTTAGCACCCTTCAAGGTAAATAATGGACCCTTGGATTGCTGCTGCACCCCTGTAGCTTCAGGAGTGCATTCAGGGGTAGCTGGCTGGACAGCAGTGGCTGGCATGGCTTCCTTAATGGAAGCCTTGGAGGCTTTATATGCCTCCTCTGCCAGTTCCACCGCTGCTTGCTCAGCTTGGATGGCACCGATGTTAGGGTCAGTGGACGGCTGAGGAGGGTAGACAGGCTCTCCCATGATGTTAACAGGAAAACCTGTTTTATCACCCTCCCCCATTTCCACTTCCCCTTGTGCCACATCCCCCCTGACAGACAAATCCATGGGGTCCTGAATGGGGGTCATGCCTATATTCCCCCCCTCCAGTAGTGACTCGGCCTGGGGCTCTAACAAAGCCCCGAGGTACGTCACTAGAGAGTGACACTGGAGGAGGAGACTGACTGGTGCCCTTGAAGCTCAGCACCTCAGGGACACTGACTACCCATTCAGCAGGGGCTTTGTTGGGACCCCCCTCAAAGGCCAGAGGCAGAACCTGATCTTTCTTGTCTACCCCTGCCTCACTTGGGAGACCCTCTTGCCCCTGCTTTTCCTCCAGACCCTTTTCCACATTAACCCCTATAGGGTCTGGAGAGAGAGATGTGTGGTCTGGCACCGGCTGGCTGAGCTTAATAACCGGGCCAGACAATGTCACCGGATGAGGAGGAGATGTTTTGTTCCTCTTCTTGCTTTTAGAGGGAGGTGCTCCACTATAGAGCACTTCCCACTTATCAGCAACCTCCCTGTTGGTTTTATGCTTCCTCTTCCTGGGGACGTCACTCCTGGAAGAGGAGCTGCCACTAGCTGCCTCCCCTGCAGAGGGCTTATTATCCCTCTGCTTACACTGTGCCCCCACACTAACTGATGTAATTATGGTGGGGGCAGATTGGGACTTGGGAGATGCAGCTGTGACACTGGGAGGACCGGTGACATTCTTCCCCTTTTTCCCCGTGTCTGCAGTCTTGTTGGAGACCACAGACACAGGTGGCTTGTTTGGAGGCCGTGGTGGTGGCTTGAGGAACGGCCTCCTTGCCTGAGCTCTGTGGGGGGGCTATGACCCTTGAGGTCCCCGCTGTTATGGGCTCAGCGGGGATGGGTGCCGTACTGCTGGGGCTGGGGCATGATGCTTTACATTAGGACAATTCCTACGTGTATGCCCCAACCCCTTGCAATGATAGCACTGCACCTCCGTAGTGCTGTAAAAAATCCTGTACAGCACCCCCTCAAATGGAACCCCAAAAGACCCCTCTATGTTTTCTGCGCCCTGAGGCAGGCACATTTGTACCTGCCTCTTGAAAGAGAGCACATGACGAAGTGCTCTCTCTCTGCACCCCAGGGGAATTTTAATAAATGGTGTTTTTACTTCCCCTAGGGTTAGCAGGTGGTGGCGCAGGAGGGAGTCTGGTAGGAAGGGGGGCACATTAGAGAGTGTTACTTTTGTGCCCAACCCTTTCAGGGGTTCTATTGGGACATATAATCCCCCCACTGTGATGCCTCTCTGTATAAGAATGTGTGCAGCAGCCAGAGTACGGGTAAAGAAAACTGCTTTCCCGTACATTTTGCTGGCTGCTACTATAACAGAGGGGCTGATGACATTAGCTGCAGCACGCAGATAGATATCAATGCTGTAGACCCCAGACATCTGACATTTAACCCCATGCTTCCTGGTGATCTGCCCCTCAGCCCCAGCGGTGGTATTACTGGGGCCAGCAGAAACCACCTGTGACCAGGTATTAGCCACAGGGGTAGGTCTGCTGGCAGAACCACCAGGAGCTGGGGCTGCCTTATCTGCCTGGGGCCTATGCTGTGCAGTGCTGCAGCTAGGATTTTCAGGGGCCATTATTCCCCCTTTTGACCCCTGAGGCTTCTTAATGGTCTTATCCCTCATGTTTAGACCCTTTTTTTTTAGTTTATTTGTTTTATTTATTTTTGTTTTATGATTTTCTACTGTTTTCTTTTTTTTTTAAATATAAAAGTGTGAAAAAGAAACAAAAAGACAAAACTAAGGGAGACAAAAACTAAGGGAGAGAGAGAGATGATGTTTGGCAGTGGAAGGGTTAATGGCCTGTTGCAAGGTGTTACTAATTGCAACAACACAGAGAACACAGAGGCTTTTTAACCCCTCTGTGTCTCTGTGTCAGATGTAAAAAAAGCCTTTTAAACAAAAACTTCAAATTGTTTTCCCCCCCACTGCCTACAAAGATGTTACTTGTCTTCTCTCCCCCCAAAACATAAAACCCAACACCAAACAAACAAAATATTAACAAAACCTGAAAAACTTTTTAAAAAAAAGTCAAAGTAAAAAAAGTTTCAGGAGTGAAGGTAAAGTGCTAAGGGAGGGGGTGTGGTAAAGTATCCAGGAGACAGCTCACTCTCCTGGGATAGAGAGTTGAGCCTGACCCCCAGAAAACTAAAACTTAAATTAAACTAAGAAAAAAACCACAAAAACTCCCAAAAATGAACAACACCGTGCACAAAGTGCTTATTAACAGAAAGGTGTTAAAATAAAACTTGTATTTGAGGGACTAATACCCTAAAAAGCCTTTTGTTTGGAGCTCAAGCATGCACACAACATACTCTCTTGCACAGTACTTGAAAGCAGGACACACACTATGGGTAGCGGTCAAGCAAATGAACTTTGATTGACGGTCAGTCAGGCAAATGCACTTACATTTAAGAAAAAAAAAGTTTGGGTTTTTTAAAAGTAGACAACTAGTAAACAATATTATATTGTATGCGTTGTGCACACACAGTATAAGCTGTGAGCCTGACACACACTTGCAAGCAGGGGCTAGCAGGGAGACAGGCAAATGAAATTAGATTACACAGAAAAAAAAATGATGTTATAGCCCTAAAAAGGGCTTTTTGGGGTGCTGTGTTTACAGCAGATATCTGATGAGTCCTTCAGCACTGCACTGGACACTGAATAAACTTGCCTAGCTATGGTTTTCCCTATTGATGCAGCATCATCCAAACTGTCCCTCCTCTCTGTAAGACTGCAAGTTAATTATGATTCCAAAATGGCCGCTGTCCATGAGGTAGATGGCTCTGGAATGGAGTGTATGCTGCTGATTGGCTGGAATGTGTCTGCTGACTGTGACATGCAGGGTCAAAGTTTGCTCAATGATAAAGTATTGGGGGCGGGTCGAATCTCGTATATGTTCGCTGTTCGCCGCGAACGCGAACATGCTATGTTCGCCGAAAAAAGTCCGCCGGCGACATCTCTACCCGTAAACAGCAAATGTAGGAGAAAATCTGGAGAGGACCCACAAGGGGGTAAAACACCTGGTCGTAGCACTATAAATGCAAATAAAAATGCAATACTGCACTTTAAATAATGGATAAAGCGATGAAAGACATTAGAATTAATTGCACAAAAGACACAAGCTTTCAAATCGGCAGTAAAAGAAAATGTATTTTTATGTTTCAATTCAGGGTTATATCGATCTCAGGAATCAATGAGTTAATACATATCAGACCACCCATATGGACTAGAACAGTATTGGCATTTATTTTTATAAATTTTTATTTTGAGGGTTTGCGTGTCCCATCTCATATTTGACCATCGAACCTAATTGATTGACATGTAACCTCCTCGTTTTACTGCCGTAATTACTGCCGTTTCAAAATAGGAGGTTATGGTCTTGCTCAATTGATCATATTCCCGCCCTGAACTGCTACGAACCAGTGCATGGTTTATGGAGTCAGCTTTGGGCCCGTAACATGCGGGCTCCTTTAATTGAATAGCTCTGGAATCTGAGATGAACGGGAGCCCGCAGCATGCCTTCAGACATATGGCCATGATCTTGCGAGATGCGGGCTTGCAATTGAATCGAGCTCGCTAATTCCGTCTGACTCATGGTTCTTTTTAGTACTGCACCATTATCCACATTTAACTGAAAGAGAAAATTCACTGGCTTTCCAAATTACCTTAGCCACGAAGGGCCAGTACTCATTATTGGAAACTATTTGACATTCCTTTCCTCACTCAAATTATAGCTTTAACAATGGAGAACATAGAAATGGAAAAGCTCTCAGGTAAACTCCACAATTCCTTGCTCACATTCTCTCTAAAACAGGCCTTTGGCTTGTGCTATTTCCACAAGGACAGCAACACATCTTCCTTCAATTTCTCCTACTGGCAGTTTGAAAATGTTCATACGGCATATAAGTTAATATGGTGAAGCTAGGGATACCCACATTCATAGGGTTAATGGATAGTAAGGTGCAATCCTGGGCATTACCCAGCTCATAGGGGATAGTGGGTGTTAGGCAGAGTGATTATAAATCCAGAGTCTTTTTTTGAGGGAGCCATATAATAGTTTTGAAAACTTGCTTTTCAAACACCCATAGTTATGAGTCAGTCTTTCCAAGAGTACTTATAGGAGCCTTATAATGGAGGCCATATTTTACAACTCATGTGGTAAGGTTACATACTTTCTCATTAAGGAGTGGAATTGCTTCAATAGCATTTATTTTAACCAGACTAACTTAACAATTGTGGTATGGACCCTTAACAGAGCTTGCTTCTGTTGATAAAACTTGGTTAAATTTGTTGTTGTTGTTTAGTCATTAAGTCATGAACCACAACACGAGAAACACATCTGTCAGCCACTGCCCATTTGAGCTCTCTCAATCTCATGTTCATTTTCTCATTTATCTCATCTATCCTTTTTTCCCCTCTGCTATCTCCTCCTTTGAGTGACTTCAATTTTTCCCAACCTCTGTGTCTTCTATAGAGTATTCTCACAATGTCATTATTAGTAAAACTGATAATACTATATACACTAAGAATGTATTATACAACTAGAAAGGTCTGAGAAGATTCAAATGGAGTATAGTTTAAAGAATAATTTGGGACAAATTGGATTTCATGCCTTTGTATAATTTAGAATACTAGTATAATATTTTAAGAAAAGAATGTGTGAACAAAGGAGGAACAGTTACATTAAGAAAACGTAGAGAGCATTTATGTGACTTTTTAACATTTAAAGCCTCTGCGATTATGTTGATACATTCAACTGGCCATGGTCTTTCTGATAATTTATTACCTGGAATAAAAGTAATTTCTAGTTAAAAAAGCAACATTTACAATCAATTATCTAAAACAAATGTATACTTTCTTAAAGGGATATGTAAGTTTGCTGGATTATGAATGCATCTGATAGAAGCAAATTAGTAGTGTACACAAACATTTGTTTGCACAAAAAGCCCCAAAATAAACATTTAAACACTTACATTGAAGTCAGCAAAATCTCTTGTAATTTCTCACATTTGAACACTAGGGTTACACCCTCCAAACCCTGTGATTTGTTTTGGCCAATTAGATTAGCTGAAACTTTTGAATTTACTCTGTGTTCCTGTTTGTGTTGAAAAGCAGCCTGGGATATGTAGGGTATCACTGATATGTGCTATGTATTACTGCTGACAGGAAGCTGCAAGGAGATTGGCTGAGCAAGCAACAGCAGGTAAATAGTGGGTTAATAGTACTTGATACTGTATGCTGATTGAGTGGGATCAGATGCCTGTGTAGACACCCCCTGGAGGTGTCAACATAATCATTAGAGGGATTGCTAGAAATTAATAAACATAAAATGTTTTATGAAATGTGCTGCATACATATAGGCTGCTTTTTTCCTATAGAGTGCAGAAATGTATCAAACTATCAATCAATGAAATTTTCACATCCCTTTAAATACCAACCAATTGCAAAAAAAAAATCCCTATTTTTTGTGGTATCCCTATTAAATATCCCGAAATAATGATTATTACAGTGGCCCTTTAAGTTTATGAGTGTCCCTTGTTAAAGCAGCTCCAGACCCATTGGAAAGGGGCACACAGTTTTATTATTCTATTGAATGATTCTTAAAAGGTTTAAACTGGGACAGGTGTAAAAATAAAATATTAGAAGAACCCTTACAGATTCTCTCTCCAAAAGTTCCCCAACACCATTTACCAAACAGAAATAACCCAATATATTTTAATTTTGCAGATTAAATTATAAACTCAATTTATTAAACAAAAAACATTAAATCTAAGTGCATCTCACTGCTTGGTAGGATGTATGGAGTTTCATGTAGATACACTATGTGCTATAGGTTGAATACCTTGAAACACCATATATATTGTATAATATTTTGAATAATTTAACTTGATAATAAGCAACAACAAAAAAATGTACACAGTTTAAAATAAGTAATTACAGCATTTTTGCCTTTGAAAATGTTCTTTATTAGAAGGTTTGCAACAACATATAAAATATATTGATCAATAATTCCGTCAGTCAATTTATACAGGTTCACACAGCAAACATTAACCAATGATGAACTGACTTCACCTTCTTTTCTTTTACATTTTTAGTTATAAAGTATCATGTATAATAACTTAAAATTTCTATCGAAGTAGAACATAATGCACAGTAAAATAAACAACAAATGAAAGTGTAGGAGAAAGAAAGGCAGAGATAACACATAAGAATAGACATTGACATGAATAGTCAAACCATAATGCTGTTTACTAAATATATAAACTTGTAAGCCAACTAGGCTAAATCTAAATAAACTGGTTTCTGCTAAATTTGTCCCTTATAATCCTCACTAAAATACCCCACTGATCATCACTAGACCTTTACCTTAGTAGTGAAGTCGAAGAACCTCCGGGACTCCTTACTCCCTGCCCCCTCCTGCCTTCTCTGAATCAGGATTTGGGCGTTACCTCAAGGGAACACTTAATGAAGACGCTACCCAAGGTTCCCAGACTGCCAAAAACTGGGGAAGGCTATCCATGATAATATGAGTCAGTCTCTCATTGATAAAGAGGTAATTGATCTTCTTGACTACCTCCTGAAAGTTTAGTGTCTCTTTTTTCCTTTCGCTGGCTATGTGTATTTTGGATGCCAGTGCCATTAATTGGAATAGTTTATTTTGGGATTGAGAGAGGTTCTTGATGAGACGAGACCACCTTTTGAAATAGTGTGGAGGCTAATTGTGCTAATTGTTTCCATGTTTTCTGTGTAGTTGGACATGACCACCAAATGTGAATGTGGTCCCCCACTTGTTGGCAGCACCTAAAGCATTTATTGCTCTCATGTGGTTTAAACTTCTGCAATTTATCGGGCGTGCAGTAGGCTCTATGTAGTACTTTAACAGCCGTCTCTAGCAGAGCTGCATTGAGGGAACCTCTGGAGAGGTTGGAGCAGTATTCTGTCCACTTGTCCCAATCACATTCTACCCCAAGGTCCTTTTCCCATTGTTTCATAAATTTCGGTTTTTGGCTGCTGGTGGAGTCTCGAAAAATGCCGTATAGCGAACCCAATACCCCCTTCACTAGAGGAAGGCTTCTACATATAACAGTTATTCAGGAGGGCCTAGGGGGTCCTAACTCTCTCAGAGTTTTGCTAACCCAACTTCCAATTTTCAAATAGTTATAGGTTTCCGTGGCTGGTAGGTCGTGGCTCGTGCAGAATTGGTCATAAGTCAACAGTCTGTCGTTTTGTACCCAGTTCCCTACCCGGTCTAGGTGTCTAGAGGTCCACCAAAATTTGGAGATGGGGTTCGTGTCTCTTAGGATTTGTGGAAAGGACGTGACTGATAGTAAGGGAGACAAACCCGAGCTAAGTTGACACCTTGAGTTGGCCCACCCCCAAGCCTGCAAAGTTAGGGAGATCATAGGATTGTGGTGCGTATGAAAGGGAGTAATTTCCTTGGGAATCCAGATCAACCTATCCCAGCTATGCAGAAGTATCTGCTGATTTTCTATGAAAGGATGGCTGGTGGGTAACAGAGTGTAACCTGGGCAAATGGGCTAATTGAGCTGCCTTAAGGTACATCCTCAGGTTGGGACAAGCTAGTCCGCCTTTACTTTTATGTCTAAACATTACCTGTCTTGAGATACGAGGGCGCTTATTGACCCAGGTAAACCTAAACATACTATTCTGGAATTTGTCGAGTTCCTTGAGTGGGATCGGTATGGGAAGTGTCCTAAATAAATATTGCAGTTTAGGCAAGACACTCATTTTTACCGCTGCTATACGGCCCGTCCATGAGATATGAAAGTTCGCCCACTTCTGCATATCTTCAGTCAGGGACTTGTACAAGGGGGGGAAATTTGCCCTGTATAAGTCAGCAAAATTGGAAGTGATCTTTACTCCGAGGTATTTTAAATACTAAGTTGGCCAACTGAAATTGTATTCTGATTTAAGCTTATCGATCTCAGTTTGTGACATCCCCATCCCCAAAGCTTCCGTTTTTTCCACATTTAAATTAAGGCCTGAGACTATACTAAATTCCTTGATAGTAGACATGAGGGCTGGTATAGAGCTAGAGGGGCTGGACAGAGTGCACAATAGATTGTCCGCAAAGAGCGAGCATTTAAGGTGCTGGCGTCCCACCGAAACCCCCTGGATGTCTGAGTTAGCTCTAATTGCCTGTGCTAATGGCTCCATGACAAGTGCGAATAACAGTGGCGAAAGTGGGCACCCTTGCCTAGTCCCTCTTTGAATTTGGATATTCGCTTTATGTGCTCCTGGCAACTTTAAATGGGCTGTTGGGGTGCCATAGTAGTTTCTAAGCAGGTTAATAAAACGTCACTTAAATCCAAACTTCTCTAGTGTTTTATACATATATGACCATTCTACCATGTCAAACGCCTTCTCTATGTCTAGAGCTAAAAGGCATAATGGGGTGTTCGATTTTTTTGCTAGGTGCTGAATGTTTAAGACCTTCCTTGTCCCCGGCCTCCCTAAAGGGGATGAATCCCGCTTGATCCTTGTGAATTAACTCAGGCAAGAATTTAGAAATACGATTGGCCATGATTTTGGCAAGAATTTTTACGTCTCCATTGATCAGGGAAATAGGGCGATAGTTTTTGGCCTCTAGATTATCTCTGCCCTCCTTTGGAAATACCACCAGAGCAGCCTGGTTCATTTTGGGGGGCATGGGCTCCCCATTTAAAATAGGTGCGTTAGGTAGGGAGTAAGCAGAGGTTCAAATTTTTTGTAAAACAAATTGGTGAATCCATCTGGCCCGGGGGATTTGCCCAGCTAAGACCCATAATGGCCGATTTAACTTCCTCTAGGGACACGTCCGAGTTCAGTGTTTCTAATTGACTGTCCGGAACCCTGGGGAGGTCTTGTGACCGTAAAAAGGCGTCTATATCTGATTCACTTCCATGGGACTGCAAGGAGTATATAGTTTGGTAATAGTCCTGGAACGTTTTCTGGATGTCATTAGGACTACAGGAAATTTGACCGTCTGACCTTCTAATATGGGATATTTTATGTTGGGAGAATTTATTATTTAGTCTTCTAGCAAGCATTGTATCAGGCTTATTTGCCTTCCAATAGTATATATATTTCATCTTCCTCATTGCCCTTTCAGTGTGGTACGATAATATGCCATCTAGTTCAAGCCTTGTCCTGTCAATTAACCTGCGACCCCTGCGGGAAGGGTTCTGTTGATTTACCTCTTCCAGCCTCTTTAGTGTCCCTGTAAGGTCTGCCTCCCTTTGCCCAAGGTTTCTTCTTAGGGTTGAGGCCAGCTTAATGGCCGTTCCCCTAATAAAGGCCTTATGGGCAACCCAGAGCCAGCCGGCTCCAGTTTCAGGAGAGACATTAGTCTCAAAGAATAGCTTTATGTCCTTTGCAATTGCCTCTGCACTACTCGGACTAGTCAGTAGGTATTTGTCTATTCTCCAGCTGTAGGGGGGTTGTAAATTTGGCCCCAGCTCTATCTCCATGAGTACTAGGGCATGGTCTGACCAGGGGCAGGGTATAATCTCAGTTCTCAAAATTGAGTCATATAGGGGGGAGCCGACCAAGATAGCATCAATCCCAGAATATGTCAGGTGGGTTGGGGAATAGTATGTATATTCTCTCTTGGCCGGGTGCAAACCCCTCAAGGCATCAACCAGCCCCAGACTATCAAGCAAGGATTCTATCTGTTTGTTTCTGTTGGGGCATTTATTCTTAGCAGGCTTTCCTGACCTATCCAAAGTCGGGTCCAAGGTAAGGTTTAGATCTCCCCCAACTATCAGCCTTCCTAAGTCCTGGGATTCAATTGTTTTCAGCAAGCCAATTAAAGTTGCGTAGGGCGAAGTAGTGGGAGAGTACAGTGAAACTAGAGTCATTCTAACCCCCCCCCCCCCCCGATAGTACCGGACAACATTACATAGTTACCCTCTTTGTCAACCAGGTTGCTTTCTACCTGGAACGGAATTTTTTTATGTAGGAAGATTGCACATCCATTTCTTTTAGTAGGGAGGGTGGCCAGGAAATAGGTGGGATAGGAATTTGGGTCTGTTATTACGAGAGAAGTGGGTTTCCTGCAGAAAAATAGCTGCAGGCTTATGTTTTTTATAGAATGCAAAAGCCTTCCGCCTCTTAAAAGTGGAATTGAAACCCTTCACATTATGGGTTATTAGAGTGTAGTTAGACAGAGCCATTGGAAACTCGGTGTGGGACCCTAGGTGTATGTGTCTTTACCTGAGAGGTGATCTCGTAGGAGGGAGAGCAAGGAGGACCCCCGGATGCCAGTAGCTGCACTATCTGTTGGTCTGCGGCTGAATTTTCAATTTTCCTGTTATCTAGTGGGAGAAAATAAAAGAAAGAAATGCAAATAAAGACAGTCAGTCATGCTTCAGCGGGATATATCCGTTTAGTTAGACTACAAGGCTAAACCCAGTTAACGATTAGCTCTTTTCTCGTGATATAACTGAGGAAAGTCAGAGTTAAATGTTTTAAACGTTTAGTCTACAAAGTAACCTTTATCAATTTCTCCAAATAGCAAACAGAAATCTAATCCACTTAAAGTGGGGAACACAATAACCTGGCAATCTAGAACAATAATAACAAATTAGGTCTTTAATCATTTTTCCAATATAAATCAGAAGCCCACACTATGGGTCTATGGGTCCTTAAGCCTTTATCAGAGTCCCCTGAAGAAGAGGCCAGTAGGGTCAAGAGCCTGGCTTGACCTCCGCAGCGGGGCCAGCATTGTCCGTGTTAGTCTTGACACTGTCCAGTAAGCTGGTTGGTTCCCCAGAAACGTAGGCTTGTTTGCCCTGGTTCTGGGATGCGTCCGCTGCCTCCTATAAATGGGCGGAAGAGGTTGCTCCTGCCCCACTTCCATTGTAGCCTCTGTACATAAATGTAAGCTCTTCAGCACTGACATGCATTCTTCTGGTGTACGGGTGGTGTATGATGTACCTTAAGATGTGAAGGTGAGGGCAAATGGAAAATTCCAGCAGTATAGGATCTTATGCTGGAGAAGAATAGCAGTTGCCGGTTTCATCAATCTCCGTTTATGGAGTGTCTCTGGGGACAGGTCCGCATAGAATTGTAAGGGCGACTCGTCCGGCCTCTTCACAGTGTGCATCTTCCTGGTTGCAGATAGTAGTAAATCCCTCGCCTGCTGCCTCATGAATCTAACTATGACATCTTTAGGGGCGTCCAGGCTCCTTGTACCTCCTAGAGCTCTGTGAACTCGTTCAATTTCCCACATAGTTTCAGGCTGGTTGGGAAGAATCGCCTCCACGGTATCTCTAAGGTAGTTTAGTAGGTCTTGAATGGCCCTTGGTATGCCTCTGACACGGACGTTGTGTCGGCGAGACCGGTTTTCCAGGTCCTCTATCTTGTCTGCAAGTTCCGTTATGTGGGACGTGTTCTGCTTTATAGAGGACCGGTCTCTTTCCTGGGCCTCCACTACCTGGTCAGTTATCTCTTCCAGGAGTTAAGTGCGCTGTCCCAGGTCTTTAAGATCTTGCCTGAGGGGTTCAATTGCCTTTGCCAGAAGCCGCTCAATCGTGGCCACTGACCTGGCCGATAGATCTATATGTTGGTGAGGTCTTTTGGGATTCTCTTCCTGATCGGAGCATTTTGAGTGTTCTGAGATAGAGTCACCAGGAGACATGTGCCGGACAGCCTTTGGTGGGAAATGCTCCCGTATACCCTTCGCTGAGGATGAGCGTTTGGGTTTCGGCATCTTGAGGTGATCAGATGAAGGAAACCACTGATAATCCACCAGGGGTTCGGCCCCGTTCGGTATGTAGTGCAAGGCTGCGTTTACCACTCTGCTAAGGGCTACAGTGAGTCAGATGGCGTCATAAGTTAGGCTCTGTGGGTGTAGTAGAGACCTCTGCTGGCGGTGTTGCCAGGTCTGTTCCCCATTTTGTTCTTAGGCCATGTTGAGGGTTTAGCCCCTAGTCAAGAATTCTGGAGACCCGCCAACCCTGTGCCTGCCTGTGTAGGCAAAAATGCTCTCTTGCAGATATTGCACTGAGTTTCGCCTTCAATTTAAGGTCTGTTAGATTGGGTTAGGCTGGTGCACCAGTTAGCGTATTGAATGGGTCAGTTTGTAGCCCCCTTCTATGTTGGTTGACAGTGCTGATTCTAGCAGTATAGTATTTATGTACTACCGGTTTATTTCTGTAGTACTCCACAGGTCCACTGGGTGGGGGTAGAGATGCAGAAATGCAGAGGAGCAGGCTGTTCAACCTTGTCTTTATATTTGCCTATAGAGAGGCAGATCACTCTTGTCCTGGTGGTATACAGAGTTTTGCCCAGTAAGGAGCTATTTATGTGCAATTATTAGAGGTAGAATAGGAGAATTGTTCATTAAACATGTGGAAACAGTCTCAGTTGTAGGGGAAGCAGGGATGCCTTCTCCCTCAGAAATTAGTGCACACTAGAGTCCCAAGCCCCTGAAAGGGTATCTGTTAAAAGACAGGTGTTGAAAAGCAAAGGCTAGATAGGCTGTATATAGAGAAGTGTCCAGAATGGGAGCATAAGCAAGTTAGTTGGGCCTTACCTTGAGGTTATTCCCCCTTTGTAGTGAAAGGTACCTTCTTGTCCACATTTTTTCTGCTTCTTCTGGGGGCTCTGTCCACCTCGGTGTAGCCCCTGTGCCCCTCCGGTCGGAACCAGCCGTCCCCGGAGGTCTCCCGGGGGTCCTCAGTGGTCTCCTGGGCACCAGGTTGGATGTCCTGGGCTCCTGTGGAGGCCGTTTGCCGCCTCCTCCTCCTTCCAAGATGGCCGCCGGCTCCCCTGCAGGCCCTTCTCCTCTCTCTCTCCCCTCTCTCACCTCCTTGCTGCCTTCTGGGAGGTCCCCCTCTGGCTGGGGCTGCTCTCCTCTCCTCTCCTGGGCTTCTTCTCCCAGTCTGGGCTGCTTTTTATGCAGAGGTGCTCCCCTGCTGGGGCTGCACGCCTCTGCCTGCTGGGTGGGTGGCTGGTCATGCAGGCTGCTCCAGCCTCGGTGCAGGGGTCCCGTGGGGGATCGGGTTCGCCTCCCTTGCCTCGCAGCCTACTCCCCTGATGGTGTTGGGGTCCCCTCTGCCGTTGGAGCTGGGTTTTGGCCCCTTCTTTGATGTTAGTGCACGGAGCTCAGCACAAACATGTCCGTGCAGTCCAGACGCTAGCTCCACCCCCCCAAACTTTTTGCCTTTGTACCTATAAGCATTAGAAATCTATAAAGACCTGGATTTAGTTAAGATATGTATTCACTTCTGTTGAAAACATGCTCTCCAAATAGCAAACCACAGTAGAATTAAATGGCAGAGTAAGGTCCAATAGGGTAACCCTCGCACTCATGCTACAGACAAATTAGCAGTCTTACAGCCATATTAAAATCAAAACCTGTAGCGGCATCGGCACACCCACAAAGGCTGCGGGCTTGAAATTCGTCTGCGTTAGATCTATTAAATAGATCCATGCCGCAAGTTACCGGCTGGAGACACAAACCCATAAACCATTCTGCACACGTTGGATGTGCGGCCATGAACATGATTAATTAGTCAAACCCATAGTTACAGGTTTAGACAGAGCCAATGGCAAATCAGATTGTCATCCTTACGTCACTGAAAAATGTAGGTTAGCTATCAAAGCCTTACGGGTTTCAATTACAGGTTTCAAATTGACCCGCATTTAAGAAATAATGCAATATTAATACATTAGTAAATATGATATTCCAGTCCATGTGAGATCCATTATATGTGTTAACACATTGATTGTCGGAAATTAAACATTAAAAAAAAGTATTGCATATTGCAGATTTGCCAGCTTGAGAATGTTGTGCTATTAATTTTAATACCTAACATCACTTTCCTATTAATTATAAGTACAGTAGTGTGTGTATATTTGCATTTACAGTGCAACTGATAGGACTTTAACCCCCTTGTGGGTACTCTCTAGTACACATTGGCTTTTTGGCTCCATTTGCATGTTACAGGGTTGAATGCCAGTGGATTTGTAGCAATAACAGAACGTGACAGTTACAGGCTTGACAGATCAAAGGATTTGCGGCCACAGAGTTCAGATTTCTACATCCCTTAGGTTTTGTTCGCACCTAACCCCGCAAGTCGTTAGAGGGTTGCTTTATGGGGCCAATTTAATAGCCATAAGTCTTGCAGGCTATGTTATGGGCTATGGTTTTACACGTTGAGGGAATTGAGGGAAGAAGCCCAGACGCGAAACACGCTCATCAACCAGGGTTTATTGTCCATCACTGATGATGTCAGACTCTGAGGGCTTGATGCTGAAATGCTGCTCTAAATCTTACTGCCCATTTATGACAATTGCTTAAGTATTTTTACAGTAATTTACATTACTATTACTGTTATTTATCATATATGATTCAAAATAAGAGGAGGTTATATAAATATTGCTTGAATTATTGTAATTTATTTTGGTTTGTTTATTGCAAATATATTTTTCGATTATGCTTGCACCTTTAAATCATTTTGGGGATTAGTCTACAGGTGAGTAGATTTTTTCATTTTAGAGAGAGTAGCTCTCAGGGGGTAAGTAAGTGGGCCCTGTAACCTTCACTACAGATGAGACTGTATAGGGACATAGTTTAATGTAACATATTCCCCTCTGACAGTTCATTTGCTTACATCTTTCTTTTGACGATGACTATACATAGATATTTTTTGCACATGTCACTTTTTTCATATAAATGAATTGGGTTTATGCTTAAACAACAAGTCTCTCTATATTGTGATAGTATTGGAGTATATGGTGATCATGTTTATTCATTGATAATAACAAGGATACAACATATTATCTATTGTTATATATCTGTAACACAGACTTAATTTGTGAGTTTTCAATCTTGTGTCCATGCCTTGGAAACAAGCACTATGTGCATTTGATTATAAGCTCAAAAACAGGACCCTCCATTCTTTATAAGGTGTTAAGTTTGTTTTTTGCCATGTACTAAACCCCTGTACAGCGATACGGAATATGTTGACGCAATATAAATAAAGATAATAAATAATAATAAATAATAGGAATTTTCATCTCTATGGACATTGATTAATTATTTTTTTAACCGACATATATTTAAGATTTGTATACATGATTTGTGTCTACAATTTTGCATATATATATATATCAATAAAGGTTATATTTCATTATACTTTTGTGTAATTGTTATTTCCTTCTCCAGTAACTGGTAAACTGTGCTTGCCAAATGTCAGGATGACTATAGAGAAGATTGTTTCCTTTTTTCTTTTTAATTTAATAGGGCTGTAAGATGTGGAAACATTCAAGAATATTATAGAGAGAAGGATTCACATGCCCGATTTGGATTACGCAAAGAGAGATATCAATCTTGTGCGTATGAAGATTAATTGAGTCAACAAAGACAAAACACTTTACACGGAAGCTTATAAAAACATTAACATAATTACTTTAGCTGAATTGTATCAGAATTTTAATGTTAATGAAATTTTAATTGAGAAAGAATCTTGTTTTTATCACTACCTGGCTTCAATAATATTGAAGCCAGGTAGAGTTTTCAAAACAATCTGTGACTAGGGCGCTTATATGGAAATACTAATGTATATGTTTACATTATGTAGATGGTGTTTACAGGATTGGGCATACTATTTTTTCTTAAATGGACACAGAAATAATTGTAATTTTTTTTTGCATTATGCAAGAGGATATTGTTTAATGTATTAGTGTCTTCTTCAAATGCAGGTCTCAGAGCACAGCACCTTCATTCAAATGTTTAACTACTCTACTATAGTTTTATAACATACGCTCAGAACATTTAAAATGGCTAAAGAGGGACACTGTTATGACGCAGGTGTGATGGGAACAGGTACACCCCGAATCTTTCCTACTATCAGCTTATCAACCCAAAAAGTGAGTCATGACAGAACAGTACTCTCTTGAAAAATGTTAAATCCCTAATTGTCCATCATGCATTTGATAGATCAGATGCTGAAGACCTATTTATGAGCTAATATAAGTAAAAATAGAAATAGTAATAACAAACATGTAGCTTGTAAGTTTGCTATACCTTCCTCTAATAATTTATAGAAACATGAGGAAGTTTATGAAATGTTCTTCATGGGAATTATCTGTTTACTTAGATAGATGTGTAGTCAATAACATGGTTTAAGAGCATATTGTTTTGTATGGCAAGAATAGATAGGCATATTGGTTCTTACTCAAGGTCAATTCATTCTTAAAGGGAATGAAAACGGTTATATATTGTATCATCCAGGGGTTTGTGGATTCACTGAAATGGTGGCACCATTCACTGTTCTATAGAAGGTGCTGTTTCACTGTATTAGTATACTTTTTGTATTATAAATGTTATTTGGTTTTGTTGTAATTCAAGTTACTATAGGCAAAGGCAGATCTGAGAGATTCCCTTGAGGAGCTAAAATAATCCTTCATCTAGGTTCAGCTCTTGTAGACTTCCTGAAGAAGGGTACACATTACGAAGGCACCTAGATAAACAAGAGACACCTTGACATCAGCTGGAAATGTACCAAGCTCTATATAATAACCTATAAACACCTCAAGAAGAAAATTATATTATCTATATTCTGGTATGCATTTAATATAATTTAAATTAAAAATATTAGTTTAATTGTGTGTGTGTCTTTAATTTTTTTAATCTGTCTAAGGCTAAATGTGATAACTTGAAGCGTTGTGTTTTTTCCCCCTCAATCTGTGGAGTTAAAAATTGTATCTGCATACCTAAACAGTTGTTTGCAATAAACCTCTATTCAGGTGAGAGTTTTGTGGAAATGTTTATCAGAGTTATTTCATAAGCCGGTGATTATTGAAAGAGAACAATTTAAACATAGCACAGAACACAATATTATATTGACTTTTCACATCATGAACATAGAATCGACGTAAAAATTCATTGAATGCGTGGGTAGCTAAATCTATTGCAGTTATTTATCTGATCTCTGTAATGTAATTTAAAGGTGAGCATTTATTAAATATTATATGATTTAAAGAAACTGCAAAATGAAAAAAACATATATTTAAAATATTTGAGTCAGACTAAAAGCATAATTAGCTAGGGAAAATGTCTTAAAGATAGGTTATAGGAAGCCTGTAGTGAATCAGTGTTTCTTACCTTTGAATGTGTCAGTTTTCACCTCAAGCAGATCAGCTTCTCTCCAGCATCATAAAAAAAGTCTGACCAGTCAGATTCTGGTTGACCAGTCAGATTCTGGTTCAGACTGAGCAAGTTCAGTAAAGGAGGAAGGTCTATGAAGACTTGTGCACTATCATTGGGCTGGTCCTATGGGGTAGCTGTATGCAGGTCACAATACAGCTTTGCTAACAGTGGAGTCTGAGTTAATGTTGTCACAGGACCGGGTCAGTGACATCATAGCCCAGCCTGCTTACAAACTTCATGATGGTTGAGAGAGAGGTGGAGAAAAGCATCTCTTTTTGAGGAAAAAACAGACAACTTAAAAAGGAAGAAAATTCTTAACGTCTATATATTTTAAGCTGTGTTAATACTGTTTGGATTGTTTCTGTCCAGCAAACTGACATACAAGCTTTGCTATTATATTAATTTTCCCTCAACTACAGTGGTCATTTTTACAATATTCTTTTAAAGAAAATCAAACTTATTAATGATCAAAATGTTTTTAGATTGAAAAAAATCAGCCTTCAAATATATAACTTTTATATATACAGTAATTGTATTTAACTAAATGCTTCCATTGTCTTTTTTTTAGATGCTTGTTTCAATTAAATTCTCAGCAGGGTGCATCATTGTAAAACTAATGAAATGTCAATAAATATTAGATCTGAAATTTCAAGTTGTCATATTTCCATTGTAGCAGACGGAAGCTTCCTATGCATTAAACGTCTGCTCTTCCATGAAGAAGCAGATTATTAGAAAAAAAAGTAGTTTCCTCAGCAGCATAACTGCACATAAAGGTAATAAACGAGATGCTGTATTTTACTCCTTTCTAGATATTTTGCAATTTTTAAGTGTATTTGTTCAGACCAATTACAGCTTTGAAATCTCATATGGGATGTTTAGATTCTTTGAAGGAAGGAGTTTGCTTACATGATCAGTTTCCTGGATGCAGACACCAACTAGAGCATTACTCTTTGCAGTGGTGAATTTTATGGATATTTCCCGCTTAAAATATAAGGTGTTAGAGGATAAAGGTCATGAAGCACATCAGTACTTGCTCCTAAGGACATGCCAGGACCAATATGCCAGGAAAAACTCATCTGCACCTGGGGAACCATCAAAAAACAGATTTATGTTTCAGCCATACCTGGCTTTCGTCAGTGGGACGTCCCTAGGCTCCATGGGCAATTGGCTCATGTTTAGTTTACGGCTAATGAAACTCGTGCCTAGGGCAGTGCATTTTCAGAGGAAGCAGGTTGCTTTGAAAAAGTATGTCTATATGCAGTGACATTTCTGTCTAAGTAGTAATTGAGGTTGAACAAATCAAGTTTAACCATTTTAGATCTCATCTGATCCTTATAATATGTGGGTTATTTGTTAGTTATTAATTAATCCAAAGGAAGGCAAACTGAAAAAAAAAAACATTGAAACATTGATAATTGTCTCTTAAGGGAAAAAAAAAGTACATTTCCTTCCTGACACCAGGTACTTGGATTTCTCCCTGGATCAATATTATTTCATTAGATATCTAGGATAACCGTGAATGCTCTTTTTTATTGACAAATATATCTGCAGTCACAATCTCCTTTGGTAGAGAATTCCACACACAGCCTATTTACACTGCACACATTGCTGACACTTGCACCTCAGCTCAACAGAAACAAAACAGATTGTTAGCTCTTCAGCACATTCCTTGCTGCATATATTAATTACAAAGGGGTAAACTATATTAATTTATGATTTAATTAATTAATTAATTAGCATTAAAAAAAATACACACAAAACAAACAACAACACACTAGCGCAAACAACAACAAACACCTTCACAGTGCCACCCACAAGGAGCGCCAACGCTGCTCATAGGACACAATCTACACCAGGGGAGAGCCTTGCAATAAGCGACAAAATGAGATCACTGCAGACCGTACAATAAGCGCAAAAGCGCCTATAATAACAAATACACCAGCCTTTGGCGCTCATTGCAAGCCACACGATGAGCTCTCAACGCCAGCCTTGCAATGAGCGCACAAAGATCTCAGACCACCAAAACCCTTACTCTCTGTGGCAAACAGCATTACCTGCCTTACAATTTTATTGCCGTCATTTTTTGACGGGGAAGTCGCTACTATAATATAATTAGAAATTGTGAATAGGGGAAAAAGCCCAACGCAATGCTAAGATGGGAAGACAATTTGGCAATAGAAATATCATTAGATACATGGTATAAAGCTTTTTTTTGTTACAGAAAGATTTTTTAAGGATGTTAATTATAGAGAACTATATTGTAAGATCTATAATAGATGGCATCTAGTCCGTTGAGAATAGCAGGAACTCTGCTGAAGAAATTGTGGAGAAGTAGGTTCCTACAAGCATATATGGTGGGTCTGTCCAATTATACCAAAAATTTGGCAGAACTTTGGGAATCATATAAGGAAAATAATCAAAGAGGAGATAAATGTAACTCCCCAAATGGCATTTTTACATATTTTTCCATCTAAATTTTCTCTTGATGTTAAAGCAATACTGCTTGAAAGTTTAATGGCAGCAAAATCCCTGATAGGTACAAGGTGGAAACAAAAAACAATCCCAACTTGGGAAGAAATTCAAAATAAGATTGAAAAAAAATTGGGAATTAGAAAAAGACTTTTTTGAAATAGGAATAATGAATAAATCTAGACAAATAGAAAATTTGAGAAATCATATATAATGAAGGAATAACAAAATAAGCCATTGAGTCCCTGAATATTAAAATAAAACCCTAGAATAAAAGAAGACCAGGGAATTCCTTTGAAAGCATCCATAACCCTTAAATGCCAGGGGCCCTCTCCTACACTCCAAACTTCAAAGGGGTTTGTGTAAATTTATATGGATGGTAACCCAAAAAGAAGAAAACAATATTTCAATTTGTGAAATATAAAGTATGGGGTTACATGTTTTTCTTTTTGGTTTTTTTTCTTCTGTATTGTAAATTATATACAAGTTATTGTATGTACATACATACATTTTGAATATAAAAAAGAAAAAAAAAGAAAATTAAACTTAACAAAAGAGGGAAAGCTATCAGACCACGTAGATACAAAATAAATAATATCCCTTGTGAATATGCAGTGGAAGTAAAGAATAGATTTAAGGGACTGGACCTGGAAGATAGAATGCCTGATGAACTTTGACCGAAGGTTGCATTATTATCCAGGAAACAGCAACAAAGAATATCCATAAAAGAAAGAAAAGTAAGAAATCAAACTGGCAGTCTTATGAGGCTTTAAAAGTAGCCCAGGAAAGAAGGAAGGTGAAAGGTAGTGGAGATAAGAAAATATTTGTCCAACTAAATGCAGAATTCCAGAGGATAGCAAGAAGGGACAATGAGACATTCTACAATGAGCGATGTAAAGACATTCAAGAAGATAACTGAATGGGTAAATCAAGAGATCTCTTCAAGAAAATTGAGAACCTAAAATGCACCTTTCATGCCAAAGTGGGCATGATAAGACAAAAATGGTAGGGACTTAACAGAAAAAGATCAGATAAAGAAGAGGTGGCAGAAATACACTGAAGATCTATACAGGAAGGATCTAAACAGCAGTGATGACCTCAATAATTTGTCCAAAGAGTTGGAGACTGATATCTTTTAAGAGTGAAGTGAGATGGGCCCTAGAATGTCTTCCTGATACTAAGGCTGCAGGAGGTGATGGAATCCCAATTGAACTATTCAAAATTCTACAGGATAATGCTGTGGAAGTGTTACTTGCCTTATGCCAACACATTTGGAAAACTCAACAATGGACAATAGACTGGAAAAGGTAAGTCAACATCCCAATCCCAAAAAAGGCAATGCCAAAGAGTGCTCCATTTATCATACAATTGCACTAATTTCACATGCCAACAAGGTAATGCTTAAGATTCTACAAGCTCAACTCCAACAATATATGGACCAGGAACTACCAAATGTGCAAGCCGGGTTCCGCAGAGGAAGAGGCACAAGATATCAAATTGCCAATGTCCCCTGGATAATTGAGAAAGCAAGAGAGTTCAAAAAATTTTTTTAGACTATTTTAAAGCCTTTGACTGTGTGGATCACAACAAAATGTGGCATGTCCTTAAAGAGATGGGAGTACCAGACCATCTCATCCTCCTCAAGAATCTGTATGTGGACCAAGAAGCCACAGTAAAACCAAACAAGGGACAGAATGGTTCAAGCTCAGAAAAGGAGCGTGACAAGGTTGTATATTGTCACCTTATTTATTCAACTTATATGCAGAATACATCATGCGTAAGGATGGACTGGATGAATCCAAAGACGGAATCAATATTGATGGAAGGAATATCAACAACCTCAAATACGCCGATAATACTACTCTGATGGCTGAAAATGAGAAGGAACTAAAGGACTTAATGGTGATGGTAAAAGAAGAGCATGCAAAAGCTGGCCTGCTGCTCAACGTTAAAAAGACAAAGATCATGGCAAAGGGCAATCTCACTTCCTGTCAAATGGACAGGATAGAAGTGGACGCAGTGACAGATTTTATTTTCCTTGCATCCAAGATCTCTGCAGATGCTGGCTGTAGACTTGAAATTAGAAGATGTTTGCTTCTGGGGAGGAAAGCTACGGCAAACTTGGACAAGCTAGTAAAAAGTAAAGATATTAAACTATCAACAAAGGTCAGCATAGTTTGAACTATGGTATTCCCAGTAGTAACATACAGATGTGAGAGTTGGACCATAAAGAAGTCTGAGCGCCGCAGAATTTACGCCTTTGAATTGTGGTGTTGGAGAAGTCTGCTTAAAGTACCTTGGACTGCAAAAAGATCCAATAAATAAATATTTCAGGAAATCAAGACAAACTGTTCACTAGAAAGTATGATCATGAGGCTGAAGCTCAAATATTTTGGCCATATCATGAGATGTCAGGATTCCCTAGAAAAGATGCTGGGAATAATTGAAGGCACCAGAAGAAGGGGAAGACAGAGGTGGAGATGGATAGATGAGGTCACTGAAGCAATGAACATATATTTGATGGAGCTCAGTGGGGCAGTGACTGAGAGTTGCACACCTGGCTGAACAGGAGAGTCGAATGCGACTGAACGACTAAACAACAACAAAATTAATCAACAATCTACATGTAACTATCACTATCTGTAGTTGAAGGTTTAAAATGTTAAGCTCTTCTCATCCATCTGTGTTTCTTAGAACCTGCAGATAAGGTATTGGTCCTAGGACCAATTCTTTAGAACCACTGCCTTTGTAGACAGGATTTGCCTGGCATTTGTCAGTAAACAGAATACGTAAAATAGCAAAATTCTTTTTGGTGTATTTTTTGTTATTTATGTAAACTTTTTGTGACCATTATGGAGTGGAGTTTAATTGGAACAAGCTAAACTGCAAATTAATGTCCTTTGCTTTGGACTAAGATTTATTTTCTCTTCTGTCAGAGTTTAGTGTTTTGCAGAGAGCACTTGCATATTTAGATGTAGTCTGCCAATATATCCTGCAAAGATGGCCTATAGCCTAATCAAGATGTTTATCATCAGACCTGATTACAATTTTCCTAGCTAATTGGAACCTGCTATTTCTTACATTCAGTGCTCATTTACTAGTATCCTCCTTACACAGTGATAATTTAAGATTTCCTGATCATTATTTTTTCAGAAAAAACAAACTTTTTTTTCTAATCCATCCAACCTACTTTTTTCCTGTTCAGGACAAGAAAGTGTTACAAACTTAAAAAGATCAGCAGGTTATTAAGGATTTCAGCAGCATGGCTGCCTAGGGTGATTGATGGAGTCTCAAAAAAGACTACATTCACTAACCTACGCTCCATGTAAACTTCGTAACCCATTAAGTGGAGTGGTAGTGGTCTACTGACTGGCATGGATTATTTTAGTGAAATATAGAACAGAAAATTAAATAAAGGGCCTTGCTAAACATGTTTTGTTGCCTCAACCTGGAATTAACATGGATTGTTTAAGAATTTGCATCATTTAATTTACAAAACATGACCACGACTTTGAAGATGTTTTTGTTTTTTATTGTGAAGCAAACAACAAATAGGACAAAATAACAGAAAAAGTCAATGTGCATAACTACTCACACCCCTAAAGTCAATACTTGGTAGAGCCACCTTTGGTGGCAATGACAGCTCCAAGTCACTTTGGATAAGTCTCTATGAGCTTGCCACTGGGATTTTTGCCCATTCCTCCTTGCAAAACTGCTCCTGTTCCTTCAAGATGGATGGTTTGCTCTTGTGTACAGCAATGTTTAAGTCTGACTACATATTTTCTATTGGATTGAAGTCTGGGCTTTGACTAGGCCATTCCAACACATTTACATATTTCCCCTTAAACCACTCAAGTTTTGCTTTAGCAGTGTGTTTGGGGTCATTGTCCTGCTGGAAGGTGAACCTCCTTCCAAGCCTCAAATCACGCACAGAGTGCTACAGGTTTTGCTCAAGAATATCCCTGTATTTAGCACCATCCATCTTTCCATCAACTCTGAGCATTTTCCCAGTCCCGGCTGTTGAAAAACATTCCCACAGCATGATGTTGCCACCTCCATGTTTCACTGTGGGGATGGTGTTCTTTGGGTGATGGGATGGGTTAGCACCAGACATAGCGTTTTTTTTGATGGGCGAAAAGTTCAATTTTAGTCTCATTAGACCAGAGCACCTTCCTCCATACATTTTGGGAGTCTCCCACATGCCTTTTCGCAAACTCAAAATGTGACATTTAGTTTTTTGCTGAAAGTAATGGCTTTCTTCTGACCACTCTGCCATAAAGCCCAACTCTATGGAGTGTATAGCTTATTGTTGTCCTATGTACAGATACTCCAGTCTCTGCTGTGGAACTCTGCAGCTCCTCCAGGGTTACCTTAGGTCTCTGTGCTGCCTCACTGAATAAATACCCTCCTTGCCCGGTCCATGAGTTTTGGTGGACGGCCGCCTCTTGGCAAGTTTGCTGCTGTGCCATGTTCTTTCCATTTGGTTATGATAGATTTGATGGTGCTTCTGGGAATCCAATATTTTGATCTTTTTGTTTAACCTAACCCTGACTTGTACTTCTCAACAACATTGTCCCTTACTTATTTGGAGAGTTCCTTGGTCTTCATGGCAGTGTTTGGTTAGTGGGCCTCTTGCTTAGGTGTTGCAGCCTCTGGGGTCTTTTAAAAGAGGTGTGTATATGTAATGACAGATCATGTGACACTTAGATTGCACACAGGTGGACATCATTTCACTAATTATGTGACTTCTGAAGGTAATTGGGTACACCAGAGCTTTTTATGGGCTTCATAACAAAGAGTGTGAATACATACGAACATGCCAATCTTCTGTTTTCTATTTCTAAAAAATAGTTTGATGTATATATTTTTCTCATTTCACTTCACCAACTTAGACTATTGCGTTCTGATACATCACATACAATTCAGATTAATAAAACATTGAACTTAAGACTGTAATGTAACAAAATAGGTAAAAAGTCAAGGGAGGTGAATATTTTGCAAGGCACTGTATGCATACCTGTTATAAAGTGTACAATCTAGCATGGATGCAAATATCTTATCATTTGTTACTGAGACCGTGGTGTTGTAGGGGGTCGGGGTTATAAATAATATAGTTTAGAAATATGACAACCAGTCATATGACAGTAATGTGACAACATTTGGATACACTCAAGATGTTTTAAGAATATGCAATTTTACATATTGAACAAATGATTTGAGTATAATATTGTAGAATATTAATTTCGAGTAAGAGGTTTATTAACTGTAAATAATACAGGATTAAAATCAAAGCCTTCACTATAAAAACATAATGTGAAAATGCTTGCACACCTTTCCAGGATATGGAAAAGTGGAAAATATATCCTTACAAGTGCTTTGGATATTTAAAATCCACATAAAACTTGCTTTTCAGACATTTTGCCTTTTAATCAATAATCGCCTGAATGCCACATAAAAACACCTCAGTCCAGTTCTTTGAATTATTAAAAATCCCCCCACCAGACTGGGGCCCCTATTCAATTGCAAGCCTGTAATTACCTCCAAACTGAACTTTTGGCTGTGGGTCAAATTTTTTCTAAACATTTAGATGTATTCAATTGTCAATAACCCGTAATAACATGCTCACAGCCTCCACACGCAAACTATGAACACGTAAGTAGCATTTCAGGGCATGATCATGATCAAATAAGCAAGCCCATTAGTTACAATTTAGACAGAGACAATAGTAAATGAGACCCCATCATGACGTCAGTAAAACATGGAGTTTAAACTACAATTAGTTAGTGTTTAGAAGTCCGATTTGTGATCGGACCTGCAATCTAGCAATGTAGAAATCAATAAAAATCATTAAAGCAACTGTTCTACTCTATGCAGGTTCCATAATAAATATTAACTTCTTGATTACCAAGATCAATATATATCACGTAAATAAAACTTAAAAATATATATGTTTAAATATGTTTTATTGCAGATCAGATTTGCAAGCTTGAGACTGTTGTGCAATTAATTCTAATGCCTTTCCATGCTTTTGAAAAAAATGTTAGATACTCGGGTGGGTTGGTCCCAGTGGGTATAGTTAGCGCTGAAGAATGCCCTGATGTAGTACTGGCTCACTTGAAGGTCCTCAACTCTTGCAAGAATAATTGTTCTATTAATTGTTAAAACGTGTGTTACGTGCAGGGGCTGTGCTGCTTCCTCAATTGACACACCATTCATGTAGGTGTCTAGAATATGTATAAAAACAAGAGGAAAGGGAAAGAGAGGGTGCACAAACTCCTAGTGCAGATCAATAGAAAAACTGCTGTGGTTTTTACTTTCAGCTGTTTGTGACTCTCACCTGGAGAGACCTCAAATGTTATAAGGTATAGAGATCGCATTCAATATAATCTCCACGTGAAATGTCAATCTTCTTCACCTCCGACAAATAGATCCCAGTCTCCTTATTGCTAATGTACATTAATTATAGTGTATACACATAAAATGGAGTATAACGTAATGTGGTAAAGTATATCTATAAATTATTAATGGGATGGGTACGATTAATAGCCGAGAGGATCTAACAATGTCAGTGCTGTGTATATGGTGTATTACACAGTAACTCCACTTGAGGCTTAATATGGTCAAAAACATTTTTTGGGGAAATAATTTATTATGTACTGATATCAATTAATAATGATATCTGTAAGATAAAGGATAAATATAAATAATACAATGATGATATAAAAAGGATAAATGTAAGTCCTAAAACGCGTTTTGCGGCTTCTGATGCAGCTACTTTAGTTAGAAATATCCTACAAATACATACAAAACAATATACATTTGTATACATATAGATTTACACACATATATTTAAAAATTGTGCTTTAAAAAATAGTATTTTAATATATATATATATATATATATATATATATATTCTTAAAAAATATCTTACATTCTAAAAATGCACACACATGTTAGATCGTATGGTTATACAGTCGAGCTATTTTTGTCTTAATAATCTAGTACCCGCATATATAGTATTAACATAGGTATATCAATGAAAATATGCATATATCTCTACAAACATCAGTTGTTGTAAGCCCTATAAAAGATAAAGCTATAGGGCCTCATTCTATTAGCGGCCGCAGCCGTTGCGGGGCCGCAGGGACCGGCCGCAAGCTATTTGGCTATTCTATTCCCCTCCGGCCGGGGATTCCGGCAGGCTTGCGGCCGGTGCCTTGCTATCTCTTGCGGCCGCTCGCGCTGGAGGAAAACCTTTGATCTTAAACGGCCGCAAGGAAATCGGCCGTAAGAAATTCCTATTTGCAATTCAATTGCTCCGGGAACCCTCTCTGCAAGGCTAAAAGCGAGCCGCAGCTTACTTGCAGGAAAGAGGTCCCGCTAGCCCCAATTAAGCACATAAAATAGCCCAAATAAAGCCATCCTGCACTTTGCAGAGTCTATAAAGTGATATTCGGTGTTAGCAAAAATAGCACATAATTACCCTATACTCAAATCCGTAAAATATTTTTTTTTTAATACGCGTAAAATATCCATGCAAAAAGTCCAGAGGGCTTGGAGCCCCTCAGACCCGCCCACGCCGCAGCCGGAAAATAAACAGTTAATTTAAACTCGGGTTTGGGCTGATGTGCAAGCTTGAGAGTGGGTTACTTTTAATCCTCATGTCCCCCAATATGATCCCTAGCATTTACAGAGCTGTACAGTGCAGGCTTGAATTTATTTTTGCGTTTTTAGATTTCTGAGCTTACGGCCGGTTCCAAGATATGCGGCCGGCCGTAAGAGGAGATCCTTGCGGGGCCGTATAATAGAATCGCGAGTTAACAGAACCCCCGCAAGGAATCGCAGCCTTACGCCCGATTTACGGCCAGTAATAGAATGAGGCCCATAGTCATTACAGTTATTTTACATTTTATATACACACTCATTAGACCCACAACATGTACTCAAAAAATACAAAAATTATACACATGTGAATGTAGATAATAATATGACAATGTGTGATATTTGAACCAATAATACTTATGATTAGTCAGATGAATATTTTATAACCTTGGCCGGGGCCTCATGCATAGACTTCGGGGAATATTAATAGTAAAGGATCTTTCAATGATACTTGCAATAACGTATAACATGCCATATTAAGGATATGTTCGGCCAATATAAGATAGTAATACAATAACATGGTTATCAATTATGTATTTGATAAATCATCAGTATTATTTGTTTAAACATCACATATTATATTATTTTATTTTCACGTTTACATAAGTATCTATAATAAATATCTAAGTACATGTTTTTGGTCTTATATCTTTGTATATTAGGTATGTACAGCTCATAAAAGATAGTAACACAATATCAAGGCTATAAAATATTCCTCTGACTAATCATCAGTATTATTGGTTCAAATATCACACATTGTTATATTATTATCTACATTCACATGTGTATTATTTTTGTATTTTTTGAGTACATGTTGTGGGTCTTATGACTGTGTATATCATGTAACTATGTATATATAATGTAGAACAATTGTAATGACTATAGCTTTATCTTTTATCGGGCTTACCACAACTGATGTTTATAGAGATATATGTATGTTTTTATATTTTCATTGATATACCTATATTTATACTATATATGTGGATACTAGACTATCAAGACCAAAATAGCTCTAGTGTATAACCATATGGTCTAAAATGTGTGTGCATTTCTATATAAGATATTTTTTAAGAATATATATATATTTTAAAAAAAAACTATTTTTAAAGCACAATTTTTTAATATATGTGTGTAAATCTATATGTATACATATGTATATTTTTTGTATGTATTTGTAGGATATTTCTAACTGAAGAAGCTGCATCAGAATCAGCGAAACGCATTTTGGGAATTCCATTTATCCTTTTTATATCATCATTGTATTATTTATATTTATCCTTTATTTTACAGATATCATTATTAATTCAATTATATCCCCCCCCCCCCATTTTTTTGACCATATTAAGCCTCATGTGGAGTTACTGTGTAATAAACCATATACACAGCACTGACATTGTCAGATCCTCTAGGCTATTCATCGTGCCCATCCCATTAACAATTTATAGATATACTTTACCACATTACGTTATACTCCATTTTTTATGTATTGTGTATACACTATAATTAATGTACATTAGCAATAAGGAGACAGGGATCTATTTGCTGTAGGTTAAGAAGATTGACATTTCACGTGGAGATTATATTGAATACGATCTCTATACCTCATAACATTTGAGGTCTCTCCAGGTGTGAGTCACAAACAGTTGAAAGCAAAAACCACAGCAGTTTTTCTATTGATCTGCACTAAGAGTTTGTGTGCTCTCTCTCTCTCCCTTCCCTTTCCATGCTTTCCCAGTATTTTAAAGTATAGTAGTGTGTGTTTATTTGCTTCTGCAACTATACAAACAGGTGTTGAACCCACTTGCAGGTCCTATCTAGTACTCATAGAATTTTTTGATTCTTTTGCCATTCTATGGGTTTGAAGGCAATTGCGGGCTGCATGAAAGTTTGTAAATTAATATCGATTTTGCTTCTTTATCACTGGTAACATTTGCGGGATTGAAAAATCAATGGAGGAGATAGGAATGAGTTATGGTTTTGACAAGCCTCCAGTGCTTTTCTGTCAGTAACTCGCAATTGGAATGCAAGTAACAAAATGTATCCAAAATGAATATCAGTAACATTTACGGGCTGCTTTACTGGCTAAAGTAATTGCGATTTGGCCAATTGAATAGGGCCCTGAGTATGGTATCAGTATCTATTTGCTTGATTCATGATAAATGTTTACCTGGATTAACATCTTCTTTTTCCATATGGTATCAATTTGTAAACTGCCCAGACTCTATTAAGACTTCAGAAGACATATACATGAGGAAGCCATTAATCCGGTAATGAGATAATGAGGGGCTGATAACAAGATCTGGTTGGAGAATCTCTTGAGCGCAGTAACAGCCAAATTAATAAATTAAAAGTTATTTGTTATTACTACATGACATTGCTTGTAACGTCCAATTAAAGAATACTGTATTGCAATGTGTATTCTACTATCCTATCCCAATTGGAGTGTCTACTGTGGTCTTTACAGCCAAAGCTGGGAGGTATCATTAGGTCCCCTCATCTATTTTGGGTTAATTTAGTGTGTTTACTTTGCCTATACATTAGTGTGGATTTATGCCTTTCTTCTCAGTGTATCACTAAGAGTGTACCCCCCTTTTTATTGTTCATCCTCACTTACACTGTTTTCCAGGATTGATCTTAGAAGCAGGCAACTCATATGGCAGCACAAAATTCAGAGCCCTAGACAGTGATTTAGGTTGCCAGTTAATATGACCACTATACCTCATTTCAGAACTTCTCTTACACTGCCCCAGTTGGCAGAAGTCCCCACCTTATGGATATTAACTCTCTCGCAATTTTCAAAGCTATAAAAAGCATATTAACTGCCTACCACCTAACACTGACAACAGCTTCACACATGACTGCCTGACACAATCAGACCTTTACCCACTAAGATGTCCCTCAAGTCTTGTCTCTTTCACCATTAGCTCCTAGATTGTAAGCTCTTAAAACGGACATCTATTTTTCCTGTATTGGAATCAATCTATGTTTTAAGTCTTGAAGAGAGTATATTGATGCTTTAGATGTAAATGATAATAAAATTGATAACCACATTGTGTATAAAGTACTGTAATGCACTCACTAAAAGTAAAATCACATCTGCATAGAGTTGGAAGCTTTAACGTAGCTCACCTACTGAAACAAATACATTTCTCAAGATTTTATTGACAATGTTCTGCTTTGCATTATATTAGCATTTGATGTTTCATAATATCCAGACGTACGCGCCACGTCATGTATGTGCCCAGAATGCCTGACAAATGCGCGCACCAACACCAGCGCGCCCGAATGATACAGCAGTTCTCTTGTCTATCTTCTCCCCATTTCTTTCTTTTCTCCATTCCCCTCCTTTCATTTCCTTTACCACTCATCTCTCTCCCATTATCCTCTCTCTTCTCCTCCTCTTTCTCTCTATTTTACTTCCCATCTTTCTCTATTCCCAGTCGCTCCATTTCACTCTCTCTCTTCCCCTTTTCAACCGTAATCGGGGTGCCATTTACCTCATCCACATCACTATGCCTTGCCAGTCCTCCTGCAAGGCATAGTGATGTGGATGAGGTAAATGGTACCTTTCCTGATTCTCTCACCTCTACTTGGTTACTATCCCCATGCCACCTCTCCCTATCCCCATTCCCCTTTTGGAGCGCGCTGGTGTTGCTGCGCGCATTCCTTGGCAAGCACATGGCGGCGCGCACATCTTGTTCGCTCTCAAATCAGGGTGCCTCCATTAATCCATCATCAAGCAGTGGACAAACAATGATTTCAATAAAACAATTATCACATAGCAACTACTACTAATGAAAAAAGTCTTTGTATAATGTAAAATGCACCCAGTAAAATAAAAACAATCTTTTTTTTATTATTCTTTATAACACTAGAGATATATTGTATTTTTATTGCTTTTTTGTTTACATTATTGTAGTATGGTTAATAGGATGCTGAGCTAACAGGCACTATGTAAGTACAGATAATGATGCCCTGATTGCTCATTTGTTTTTTGATAAGTTTTACAGCAAAGAACATTCAGTACTGAATCACTTCTCAATTACAGTACATTTTCAGTTCTTCTGAGAGTGGGATGTTTTCTTTTCTGAGAGAACATTGCAAAGCATCAATAAATTCAGTGGTGGTTTCCCTTGGACAACACTCAGAGAGGCCTCTATTGTTTTAAACTGACTTATTAGGCAATGCACTTTTGCATTATGTAAATGTTTTAACCTGATTGCTTAATTCATTTTAACCTTCTCAATGCAATTCAGATTCCTAGCTGCTGGAGCCTTTATTATTCTTTCTGTTTACTGTAATGATGCCATTTTTTACATTTGTGGCCTAAGGTCACATCCCCAAATGTAAAGCCTTAGGTCACAGGGGAAGCTCCACAAGCTGAGATTTTGTTACTCTGGGGGCTTCTTAATATTTGTATATGTTATATGGAAATTATATAGAGGGGGTAGCATTAATTAACTAGTTACAGACTGAAAAAAATCATAAATCATTAATTTAGCTAAATTGACTGAAATTATAATGCACTGTATCCAAAAGGCCTCCTCTTACTGCTGTCTTTACTCAGGGTATCCTGTAGAGTATCAAAGTATGTTTTCACCAGAATCAGCATTTCCTCTACAAAACATCGCCTTGGCTATCCCAGGATAATCAATAGTTCAAGCTCTATCTAAGTGGAATCTAAGTGTACAGCTTACCACTTTATTCTTGAATCAATGTACTCTTGTCTAGACTTTATCTAACAAGCAATATCACAATATTAGACAATATTAGACATTATGTTTCTTGTGTTCTCCTGTCCTTCAAACCAAGCACTGTTGGCAGAATTTAAATAATCTATTACTGTAGTGTGTGATTAGATATTCATAGTGACAAATATCTAGCCTCTATATAGATTTAGTAGACTGAAATACAGTTGATGGATGAACATATTATGCATAGTATATTAATGAATGTAAAGAACCACTAAAATGCCCTAAGAAAAGATAGATGTTTTAAGTTATCAGTAATAATTAATAATATTCATGTTCAATTTTTTTGAAAAGCAATATCTAATATCAAACTTAATCTCAAGCATTAACTTCTCTGATTGCAACCAGACTGTCTGCCTCCACCCCTATATTGTCATCAAGTGGTTGAGAGTGGGTCTGTACCTAAACAATGTTCCTTATTGGTTACTTTTGAAAAAAGCTGATTAGCAAGGCATTGCCAAAGTAAACAAAGTGTCCAGTCAGTGAATTACTAGACACAAGCTGGCCTTCTAGTCAAGGTAGGGCTCAGATATTCACTTTTAGAATGAACTAGCGAATTGCCCGTCAAAAAATGACGGCAATGAAATTGTAAGTTAGCTAATGCTGTGTGGTGTGTAGTACTGAAATATCTAATACATTAATAAATGAATATACTTTACCCATTTTGAAGCATTGTGTTGAAGAGCTGGCAATCTGTGTTGATGCTGCTGCAGCATTAGTGGTGTGGAGCTGCTGTATAAGCATGCTGAATGTGTGCAGTGTAACACTGTGCGTGCGCGAGACCAAACCGTTAGCGTAGTCGTGTACTTCCGCATTGGTGTAAAATGGCGAGTAATGTGTGGTATAGGTCTGTATCGGAATATCCGTAGGTGTTTTGTGGTGTTTTGCGAGTTTCTTGTGGTGTTTTGCGAGTTTAGAGTGCTGTAGCCTCGTTTTCGTTTTGTTCGGCGGCCATTTTTTCTCTCGCTTCGTTTTTTTTTTAGTCTCTAAACTGTTTTATTTCGAGTAAAATCGAGGTGTAAGTTGCATTTTTGAGGTCCTGGGTGCTCCCTCTTGGTGTAGGTAAGTTTTTTATGTATGTGCTGTGTGTATGTATTGTGTTTTAAATGTTTGTATGTCGGCGTGTTGCGTCCGATGTTTGCGAGGTCGTAATGTGTGGTAACGTGTTTCGTACGTTGTTTGCGTGCCTCGTAAAATTTAGCGAGTGTCGTAATTTGTGTGTCGTGTTTTTTGAGTAGCGACGTGAATTTTGCGAGGGTTTGAGGCCCTTGCCCAGTGACCTCGCCAGCAACTGAGTCCCTCGCTTCGCGAGGGGCCTCAGTTGCTGGCATGGAGCGCCTTCGGCGCTCCATGCCAGCAACTGAGGCCCTTGCCCAGTGACCTCGCCAGCAACTAAGGCCCTCGCTTCGCGAGGGGCCTCAGTTGCTGACATGGAGCGCCTTCGGCGCTCCATGCCAGCAACTGAGACCCGTGCCCAGTGACCTCGCCAGCAACTGAGGCCCTCGCTTCGCGAGGGGCCTCAGTTGCTGGCATGGAGCGCCTTCGGCGCTCCATGCCAGCAACTGAGGCCCTTGCCCAGTGACCTCGCTGCGCGAGCCGCGGCCCTCGCTTCGCGAGGCCCGCGGCTCGCTACGCGAGGGCCGCGGCTCGCTACGCGAGGGCCGCGGCTCGCTTCGCAAGCCACGGCCCTCGCTTCGCGAGGGCCGCGGGCTCGCTACGCGAGCCCGCAAGCGTGAGCAACGACTCGTACGCTCACAACTATATATGTGATACATAAAATAGTGTATTCATGGATGGATTAAACTGGCTCTCTGTGCTGTTGTTGCATTATGATATCTAAATCTGAATGACATGTAAGGGTTATGGATAGGATTGCTTTTCTATATTAGTGTCAGTACATACGCCCTCCAAATCCACCAAAACCAGGGATGTGTGAATTGAGAGGACTAAAAAGCCACTGCATTAATAATAGGAGTCTGTCAAGAGGAGGGATCAGCTGGTCTGGCCAATGCCGTATATCCCATCAGTTAGGTTCTCTCCTCTTTGGGTTCTGTGTACCGGTGCAGGGAGTGTGGCTTTACTCCATTTGTCAGAAGTACTGAAAATTTATAGTAATTTAGAATGATTCAGGACTTAATAGCACTTCCACACCAGAAACACAGCTTACACACTTGTATACTCTGAAGGGATAATTTTATTGGCACACACTTTGTTTATATGACAACCACAGCAGGGTTAACAGCAAAAAATAAGGTTTTACATCTAAACCAACATTCTAAATGGCAAACAGCAAGTCATAATAAAATCTCTGGGGTGGCCACCTGGACCACAACCCCTGTAAGAGTTTCATCACATAGCTCAATGGGTGGAGAGAAAAAAAAGGGAAGCAGGGCTGTTGTCAAAATCACTCCACCATCAAGTCTCCAAACAATTCTTGTTAGTCCATCCAAATGAGTCTGATAGTCCATCAGCATTTTGGTGAGTTCAACACTGCCTGTAGCGAATGGTAAAGTTGTAGGTCTGCAGTGGCAGGCTCCGCTGTATGCTTTCTCCATTGTCCCCTGCAGCGCTATTGAGCCAGTACAAAGAGTTGTGGTCAGTCACTACAATAAATTCTTGCCCCAAACAAGTAGGGCTGCAGCTTTTTAAGGGCCCGAACTGCATCCAGGCATTTTTTGCCAATGACAACTGGATGCTCCTCGTCCTGGGCATTCACTTTGCTTAATACAGTCCAAATGCCAAAGGTGTCTGAACCAGGAAGGGGCGATTATAATATGGGGCTGCCAGAACAAATTTTGAAATGATGGCTGCCTTGAGATCCTTGAGATCTGAGAAGGCTTGTTCACACCCAGGAGTTCATTTCGTCAGGCCCATAAGTGGCTTGGCTGTGGCAATGTAGTTGAAGGATCTTTCCTTTTTCTTGCCTGCCACCAGTGGCATGCAGTGTCCAGTATGTGGAGCGATGGTTGCTCACCAATACTTTGTTTAATTTGTTCTTAGGGGTGACATTAGATTTAGGGGTTAGGGTTAGAGTAGTGATACATGATAAGCTTTACATAGTAAAATAGTGGCACTCTTAATTTAAAAGTCTCGGTGAGCCAATGTAGCATTAAATACTGGCCGCTGCATGCCACTGCTGGTGGGCATTAAACAGGGCATTGTTAGCCCTGTTTGCTGAATCCTACCCAGGAGAGTGACTAGGTGTTAGACATGTTCCTTCTAAGTATGGCAGAACATGACTATGTTGTCTAGACAGGAATGGGCAAATGCCTGATATATATGCAATAAATGATCAAAAAGGCATTGGAATGTATAAGGGGCATTCTTCATCCCAAAGGGCTTCATAGAGAAATATTATAACCTGCATGGGCTATTGAAGGCCAACTTCTCTCCAGCTGAATTCAGCAATGGGGATCTGCCAGGAGTCCAGAGTGGTCACGGAGCCCATCATAGCTTATCTAGTAACTCATCTACCCTGGGCATGGTGAAGGCAATCATCAGAGTCTTATATAGAAAGAAAGATGTAATGATCAAACATTTGGACCAAATATCAGTCTAGATATCAATATATTGCGTTCCCACAAAAAGGCAGGAAAATGCATTTAGAGTTGCAATAAAATGATTATACAAAAAAAGAAAAAGAAAAGAAGAGAAAGAAAATAGTAACTCCTTATTAGGTATAGGTCCCTAACATGCTAATAGTTATGGTGGTCATAAAGGAGTTTGTATGAAAATGTATTATACCTATCCTATCCTTATTAGTCACATTTAAAATCATAAAAAACACAAGGAAACATCGATTTCCTGCAGGTTGGTGCATATTAGAGTAGAGTAAAAATTCAATGTGAATTACATTTTTAATTTATTGTCCTTCTCACAATATAATTCAAATTGAAAGTGATATGGATGATATTAGTGACATCATACTGTTTATTCATCAAACAATATTACTAAAATATTTGACAGAGAAATACATTTATCTTATTATTTTATAGTTCAAAGGTTGCCAATAAATGGATACATTCCCACAATATATCTGGATTCTCACTCCTAGTGTGGCAACATTAGTTAAAGTTTTCAAATTGCAACAAAAAGATGTTGCAATCGCTACTAAGACGATACTATTATACTAAGTTAGTTGCACAGCATTAGTTAAAGTTTTGACATTGCATAAAAAAAAAATGATATGTTGCAATCTCCACTAACGTTTTATTGTCTATTATACCAAATTAGCTAATCCAGTCAGGGACTCCAACCTATCCCAGTTGTATATTAACTTAACATTCTATCTTTTTTTTAATAAAAAGTAGTTTTTTGATATTTTACTGCCTAATGATATCAATAGTCAGACTCACATTGTTATTTAATCATATACATTTTCTTTCATCATACAGTGATCGCTTAATGTATGTGTATGCATGAATTTATTTTGTTTTGATATATTAACATAGTTTGTTACATTAGTGAGTGTATTGTTATAGCTTAATTAGTTTTAGGCATCTATTATGCTTAAATGTATTTATCAGAATATTATGTAGTTTACAAATTATCCACCCACAAGATTTAAGACCATTGCAGGTCTAAAAAAAATTGCACTTTTTTGAAGTATGCATCAAGCTAACAAAAGCAGTATTAATCAAGGAACATAAAACATTCTTAGAGAACATTAGCGTTTTGAAGGCTCTAGCAGCCCTATTAAATTCCCCCAACGTGTAAAACCATAGCCCATAACGTAGCCTACAAGACTTACGGCTATTAAATTGGCCTTTCAAAGCTACCCACAAATGACTTGCGGGTTAAGGGAGAAATTTGAACTCTGTGGATGCAAATCCTTTATTTTGTCAAACCCATAACTGTTATGTTCCAATCACTCTATTAAATTGCAACGAATGTCCAAAGACGCCCTGGCAATCAAGCCGGTAACTCACAAATGGAGGCAAAAATATTACGTGCTCAGAATAGGATTTGCAAAGGGTTTACAGACAATTTCTCAACACTGTAAAAGACAATATAAACACACCAGTAGAAGTTAAAATATGGAGAAAGCACGGAAATCCATTACAATTACTTTCACAATAATCCCCAAATAATAAATATGCATGAAAAAAATATTTGATGTCATCATATGTTGGAATAATCATGCATATGCCAATATGAAAAGCCATACTGCAACATGCAGAAAGCACTTAAAGACACAATACCTGATTAAATTGCAATACAGAAACATGAAACTGATGACATATTATATATATATATATATATATATATATATATATATATATTTATTTATATACATATATATGTGAATATATATATAATTGCATATACATCTCGCTCATCACATCTATATAGGGAAACAAATAGTGGGCAAATAACACCGCCACATCACATAGATCAAGTACCAGGAGAACATTTTATTATTTGTTGTTCAGTTCTTAAGCCGCGTCTGACTCTCTGTGACCCTATGGACTGCAGCACATTTAGTTAGGTCACTGCCTGTGCTGTTCCACAAGGTTTGCATGCAAAATATACTGGAGTGGGTTACCAGTTCCTCCTCTAGTGGACTGTGATTTGCCTGACCTCACATGGAGGCTGTGCATAGGCACATGGATCAACAGCCAACCACCCATCCTGCAAAGTCCCACGCCATTGCTGGTGGCCATGTTCCAAGATGTACACCCATTCCTGTTTGGTAACCTCCCGTTATGTTTTGCTATTCATCAGTTTACATTAGTGTGGTGAATGTTCCCCTGGTCCCCTTGTGGATTGCTAAGTGGTCACTAATTGAACATTTGCATGTGTATTAACCCTTTTTTGTTGATTATATATGATATATATTATTATATGACTAGCAACTTGCCAATCAAAAATGTTAATCCTGGCAATGCGGTTTGCCACACAATGGGAGCCTCTCCCCCTCTACTTTACTCATCACGGGCCTCGCAATGAGCGCCTTTGGCGCTCATTGCGAATCTCTCCCTCTGTCTACTTCCTCCCATGTGTCTCATTTCCCCCCTCCTCTCCCTTCCTTGTGTCTCCTTCCCCCCCCTGTGTTTTGAACACTTCTACCCCTGTGTCTTTCCCCCTGTCCCCCCGTGTCTTTCCCCACCTCTCCCTCCCCTGTGTGTCTCCCCCCTCCTCCTCCTCCTCTGTGTCTCTTCCCCCTCCTCTCACTCCTTTTTGTCTCTCCCTCCTCTCACTCCCCTTTGTCTCTCCCCCATCCTCTCACTCCCCTATGTTCCCCCCTCCTCTGTGTCTCCCCCACCCTCTCATTCCCCTGTGTCTCTTCCCACCTCCTCTCCCTCTCCTGTGTCTCACCCCCATCTTCTCACACCTTTGTGTCTCTACCCTCCTCCTCTCACTCTTCTGTGTCTCTACCCCCCTCCTCACACTCCTTTGTGTCTCCCCCCTCCTCTCACTCCCCTGTGTCTGCTCCCCCCTCCTCTCACTCCTCTGTGTCTCTGCCCCCTCCTCTCACTTCCCTGTGTCTCCCCCCTCTCATTCCCCTGTGTCTCTCCCCACCTCCTCTTACTCCCTATTGTCTCCTCCCCTCCTCTGTGTCTCTCCCCCCCCTCATTCCCCTGTGTCTCTCCCCCTCTGTCTCTCCCCCTCTCGTTCCCCTGTGTCTCTCCCCGCATCCTCTCACTCCCCTGTGTCTTCCCCCCCTCCTCTCACTCCCCTGTGTCTCTTCCCACCTCCTCTCACTCCTTTCTGTCTCTCCCCCTCCTCTGTGTCTCTCCACCCTCTCATTCCCCTGTGTCTCTCCCCCCTCCATGTGTCTACCCCCCTCCTCTCCTACCCCTGTGTCTCTCCCCTCCCGTGTGTCTCTTCCCCCTCCTCTCCCTCTCCTGTGTCTCTCTCCCCTCTTCTCACTCCTTTGTGTCTCTACCCCCCTCCTCACATTCCTTTGTGTCTTCCCCCTCCTCTCACTCCCCTGTGTCTCCCCCCTCTCATTCCCCTGTGTCTCTCCCCGCCTCCTCTTACTCCCCGGTGTCTCCCCCCCTCCTCTTTGTCTCTCCTCCTTCTCATTCCCCTGTGTCTCTCCCCCTCTGTGTCTTTCCCCCTCTCATTCCCCTGTGTCTCTCCCCCCTCCTCTCACTCAACTGTGTCTTTTCCCCCCTCCTCTCACTTCCCTGTGTCTCTTCCCACCTCCTCTCACTCCTTTGTGTCTCTCCTCCCCTCCTCGTCTCACTCCCCTGTGTCTCCCCCCCTCCTCTGTGTCTCTTCCCCCCTCCTCTACCTGCCCTGTGTCTCCCCTCTCCTCTGTCCTCCCCCTCCTTCCCTCTGTGTCCCCTCCTCTTCGACTCGCACAGCCCTTTTGCACAATGTGCATTTGTGGCTTTCGCTGCGCACTGCGCTTGCAGGCTGCACTATGCACATGCACAGGCCGGTGCGCAATGCGCATGCGTGTCCTGTTGCGTGATGCGCAGTTAGCAAACTGCGATTAGTCGCAAATGTGATGATGAATCGCAGTTTGACAACTTTTATATGCGATATCTAATGCTATTATGGCTATTATTATTGTTATATGTATTGATCTATTGCATAGCAACTAGGGCTCATTAGTTTACATACATAGAAATGTGACACGTATGTGATGTATGTCCCATAAGCCGAACCATTGAAAACACAATGACACGGCTAGAATGGTAAAGCAAAGCTTTATTTTATACACATAGCACAAACAGATATGGTGAAGACTGTGCATTAATATCATGGGTGTGGTGTGGGCAGATCCCGGGAGAGCAAGAGGCTTGTGGTAAAAAAGGGGTACCTACAGGGGGTAATGTGATAGGCGCACTGGTCTGTCCCAATCTTGAGCAGCCCGGTCAGATTGGATTCAATCATCAGATGATCTCCGCCCTATTGCACCTTGCCAGGCTGTGCATAACCTCTACATGATTGGCAGAGATGCTGGCCTGGATTCCCCGTAGTAACTCCACCTGATGTTGCATGAGGGCCAGCATCTTCACCTGCACAGCCTGGCCTGATGTGGCTAATTCCCTCTGATGTACCTCTCCCTTCATCCTCCTCCTGCACTGGTTCCTGCTGAGCGGGGGTTTGCTGCTCCACTTCCTGCTCCGATGGAGACGACACCCCCGCCTCTGGCTCGCCACTGGGCCCAGACCTCCTTGGTGTTGAAAGAGAGAAAAGAGAGGTATATGTCATTAGTATGATGAATAATACATTGTTTTGTGTGCATTCCTAACTATCTGACATCTAGGCTTGAAGCTGGATGATAAACCAAATTGAAACTCAGATTAGCTATCATTTGCTAGATGTGATCTATTCTATGGTTCATGGTCTTGATCGTTCTTGGCTCCTAACGCTAACTTGATTCCAACTGCGTTCTGTACCTGTATAGGCTGCAGTGGGCACACCATTAAATGGGCTATTTCTTACTTACTGTTGTTGTGCCCAGGAATGACAGTGATTTGTCAGCTTCATGGATCTAATGATGCATCTGTTATGACCCCAGGAGTGAGGGGGACATGTTCACCCCTTAACCCTTCTGCTTACTAGTATATGGGCACCCCTGGATGGTCTGGGTTCTTACGGTCTCAGCATTTCTGACTTGTTCAGGCCAGGACATCAGTCCAGGGCCTCAGGAACACTGGAGGCAAAAAGCAGGCTTGGTAAAATAATAAATGCTTTTATCTCTGTCTTTCTCTAAAATGACAGATATACCTTTTTACGTATCAACCATCACAGCAAACTTTAACAAATGACTCACAGCATGACAGTTACAGATGACATCACAACATACCAAATGCAGTTAACTAACTACAACTAAAATGTAATATATAGTTTAAACACATAACATCACACATTGTAATAAAACTAGGTGGCTGTTTTTTGCCACACAGCTCCCCCGTAACCACAAGCCGGCATACCCAGTCTTATTCTAGCAGATCGGCATGGGGATGTCCCAGGGCGTCCTAGCAGATCACTTTTCCAGTTTAGTTTGTCCGGATAATACGTTAGCGGTGCCGTTTTGCTTTATCAGTAGTGTATTGTAAGTCAAAGGGCTGCAGGGCTAGACTTCAGCGAAGCAGTCTGGCATTGTCTGCTGCCACCCTGTTGAGCCACACTAAAGGGTTGTGATCTGTGAATAAGGAAAATGATTGCCAATACAAATACTACTGTAGCTTCTTGAGGGCCCAAACCACTGCCAGGCATTCTCTTTTGATGGCGGCGTAGCTTACTTCTCTGGGTAATAATTTTCTGCTTATATAAGCCCCCGGGTGTTTGCCTCCATCAGCTCCGATTTGGCTCTATAGGGCCCCCAGTCCAAACATAGAAGCATCTGTACAGGGGCCTTAATTAGAGCAGTTTTCAGTTGTTGAATTGCCTGTTCACACTCTGGGGTCCAGACTACCTGTCTAGGGAGGTTCTTACTGGTCAGATCAGGCCTGGCCAGGGCACTATAGTTTAGTACAAATTTGCGATAATACCCTGCTGTTCCCAGGAAAGCTAGGACCTGAGTCTTAATAGGTTGGGTCAACCGTTTGGCTACAGCCTCTATCTTTGCTGGTTCTGGTTTCTGTTGATCACTACCTACTCGATGTCCGAGGTACTGCACCTCAGCCATCTCTATGTGACACTTACTTGGTTTGAGGGTCAACCCTGCTTCCCTCATATGGTCTAATACTGCTCCTACGTGGGTCAGGTGTTTTGACCAAGTGTCGCTGTAAGGTGTAAGCGTACTCCTGGAACACATCCAATAGCCAACCTACCATCCTCTGAAAAATTGCCTGAGCGTTTTTGACCCCAATGGACATGACTCGATACTGGTAGAGGCCAAACAGGGTGACAAATTCCGACTTGGGTATGGCATCTTTGGCTAGTGGAATTTGCCATTACCCCTTACAGAGATCTATTGTAGTGAGGTATTGCCCCCGACCATTTTGTCTAAAAGTGTGTCTATCCTGGGCATTGAATAGGCATCAGACACTGTTGTGTCATTTAGCCTTCTGTAGTCCACACAGATTTGTGTCGTTCCTGAATCTCTTTATGCATATTCTGCTTTACAGGTTCAGGGATGCGGTAGGGAGTTTGGCAAAGTGGTTATTGGCCGGGGGTGTCTACGCGGTGAGTGGCCAGAGGCCTGTACCCAGGCAGACAGGAGAAGGTGGCCCCCTTGGCCCTAAACAACTCCTGCGCCTGGGTATGCTCCTGTGGGCTCAGCCGTTCTCTTACTTGTACCCCTCAAAATCTTCAGAGGCTGGGTTGCAAATAGCCGCCACATCCTCTGTGCTCTCATGATAAGGTTTTAGCATATTCACATGGAGCATGCGTTTTCTCCCTACTCCCGAGCACGGGCCAATCACATAGGTGGTATTTTTGTTCTACCACCTGGTATGGGCCCTGCCATTGGCCTGCAGCCTGTTATTGCAGATGGGTTTTAAAATCAATACTTTTGTCCCACTTGAAAGTTGCGGTCCCTAGCTCCCCTATGGTACCGTTGGCACTGATGCTGTTGGGCCACCTGGGGATTGGATCGCACTATCTGGGTCAACTCCTCCAGGCGGTCCCTAAATTCCAACACATATGGGACAATAGGGGTACCATCTGCCCTAACCTCTCCCTCCCAATGCTTTTTTATTAATTCTAAAGGGCCTCTCACCCTTTTACCGAACAGTAGTTCAAAGGGGGAGAATCCGGTGGATTCTTTGAGGACCTCCCTGTACGCAAATAGAAGGTGGGGCATGAATCATTCCCAGTCTTTCCTAGTGTCTGCGACTGTCCAGAGTATTTGTTTTAGCATCCCATTAAAACGTTGCAGAGACCATTAGACTGGTGGTATGCCGGTATGGCGGTCCCCTCTCATACCCACACTTTGACAGGTGTCACAAGTCCGACAGTACTGACTAATATCTTTCAAAATCCCCTGCCAGAAAAAGTTCTGAGTTAGCCGGTATTTAGTTCGGCTGACTTCCAGATGTCCGGATAACGTAATATTATGGGCTATCCGGAGTAATTCCTGCCTATATTTCTGGGGTACTTAGAACTGTTTCATGAGGATCGGTACGGACCCAGCCCCTATCCACTCTGAGTTCCTGTATAGTAATCCGTTGTCCCACGATTACCTCTCCCCCTCTAATGCTGCCTGACTGGAGGTAACCCGATCTTTACACACTTGTAACATGGGGTCTATGGCTACCTCTTTCCCAAATTCTACGGGGGCATCCCAGGGCAAGTTCTCTAGTGGGGGAGACTGGCTGTTTACCTGAGCCTCAGAGTGTGATGGTGGGTCCGTGGTGTGAGCCTGCTGCCGTGTGGTCACTGGGTAAAAGCCTTGGGTAGAAGTTTGGGGTACAAATTTGGAAGTTAGCTGTCCCAAGTCATTCCCAAGTAGTACATCTGCCGGTAAGTTTTGCATCAATCCTACTTCCACAACTCCCCAACCCCACGGCCCAGTGTAAATAACCCTTGGAAGTGGGTAAGCAGAGTACTGCTCCCCCTGCTACCCATACTGCCACAGAGCCTTCAGTACATGCTTTGTCTGGGATCAAGTGGTGTCTAACGAGGGTTAACATGGCTTCGTTGTCGCTTAGCCCTTTCAAAGTTCTTCCCCTCCAGACATACGGTTTGCCGATGATGTTGTCGGTTGTCCGACGTAGCCTGAATGGGGTCGACTACATGTAACAACCCTAGTTGTTCCTCCTGGTAGTGGGGTTTGGCATCGTGGTACTGGTCTCGGTGCGATAGCAATAGGTTGCTGCTTTGTTTGGCGATGGTTGGCCCGGACGAACCCACGTGTTACGCTTCTGGGGGCATTCCCTCTGGACATGTCCCAACTTCTGGCCTCGGTGACACCGGATATTGGCACGCGGTTGGTACCTGGGAGTGGAGGTGTTGAACACGTTGCCCCTGCCCTGACCGGGTGGGGCTATGGCCGGGGGTGCTGGGAATGGCACTGCGGGCTTGGATGATGGGCGATGTGGTAGTCGGTGGTGGCGCTGAGTTAATCAGCCAGCCGAGCAGCGTCGGAGAGGGTAAGGGGTTTACTGTCCTTTACCCATACTTGCACCTCTGGGGTCAGTCCACTGAAGAACTACTCTAATAGAATCAATTGGCTGTGGCTTGGTTAGCCTGAACCCATTCCATGGCAGCTCTCTGCAGTTGATAAGCCCATTCGGCATGGGAGTCCTTCTCCTGTTTGTTAAGCTCCCGAAATCGGTGTGGATATGCCTCTGGGGTGATAGCATATCGTGTTAAGATGGCCTGCTTCACCCTGTGGTAATCTTTACTGTCCTCATCTGGTACTGCCCGGTACAACTCTGAGGCACGGCTAGACAATTTGCTTGCCAACAGAGGTATCCAATCTGCTTGTCCAATGGCATGTAAGTGGCACTGTCTTTCAAAATCTTGAAGGTACCCATCAATATCCTCTTCCATGTCGGTGATGGCTTTAAATGCATTGTATGGGAGCTTCGCATTTCATTGTGTGGTGGCCAAAACTGCTGGTGACCCCTCTCTGGATCGCTGATCTGCTAGTTGTACCTGTATTGCCTGTTGTCTGTTGGCCAAAATGTAATCTTGTACCTCTGCCATCATTCTGATTACAGTTTCTTCTGATGGTGCTTCCTGGTAAAATGCCAGCCTTATCCTTAGGTCCCTTGCTGCTTCGCTTTCCTCCATCTCTGGTGAAGGTACAGCTCTGCTTGCTCGGTCTCCATCCATCAGTACAGCAATCAAAAAAGCTTTTGCTTTATTGATGGCTATCTTGTTCCTTGCTTCCAAAAGTTCCTTTAAAGTTGTTTGTTTTAGGACTGCATAGTTCGTCTCCATTCATTCGTATTGATAAATTGTACATGACCTGCTGCTTTGTTGTGAGGCTCTAATCCAGTCACTTGCCACCAATTGTTACGACCCCAGGAGTGAGGGGGACATGTTCACCCCTTAACCATTCTGCTTACTAGTATAGGGGCACACTGGATGGTCTGGGTTCTTATGGTCACAGGATTTATGACTTGTTCAAGCCAGGACATCACTTCATGTCAGTGTCCTTGTTGGTCATCATGTACATGTGTAGTGTGTGTGATGCACACGTGGTGGCATGTTGGTGGTATGTGATATTTACCTGATTTGGGCAAACAGGCCTGAAGCTCCTGTGGCGGGCACCTGTCTCAGAAGGTCCATGGCGACCCTCTCCCACTCATTATAGGTCACAGCCTGGTTCCTCCTTGGCCATCATCCTCCTCACCTTGGCCCTGATGTTGTCAAACCGGTGCTTGATGGACCTCACATCCCTTGGTGCTGTGCCTACCGCTATAATCTCAGCCGCTACCTCCTTCCATGCCTGAACCCAAGGCCCTAGCCTAACTTCCCTCCCCCTGAAGGAATTACAGGGTGGCCACAGATAGTACCGAGGAGGACCACATTCTCCTGATGCAAGTATTTGTGGGCCTGTGCTTGCCTGTAGCTTTTTATCCTCCCGACTATGGATGGGGACCTTTGCCACCCTGACCTTTCCCTGGAGCCTGTCCCTTCCCTGAACAACCACCGCCCCCCCCCCCCCCCAGCATCAGGCCCTTTCCCCTCAGTCCCTCTCCTAAGTGTGCCTGGTGATAGGCCACCCTGCCACCACCCGCCTCCTCCTCTACACTCCCATCCTCCTCCACCTGCTCCTCCTCTGCCTCCTCTTCCTCTACCTAATTTCCTCCACCAGTCCTCTCCTCCTCCCCACCACTCCTCTCCTCCTCCCCACCACTCCTCTCCTCTTCCCCACCACTTCTCCCCACAGCCACCTCTCTCGCCTCTCCTCTTCTCCTCTTCCCCACCTCTCCACTCCCCTCTCCTCCCCACTCCTCCCTCCATCTCAATCCCAAAAAGAACAGAATGATTAAAATAAGTGTAACTATTATTATATGAAGGAAAAAAAAGGTGTGCATTATGTGTAAGTAATAACTGTTGAGGGATGGGGTGTGGGGGATGGGATGGGGGGATGTATGGAGTGACCTAACTCTATATGTGTGTTCTTTAAATTATGTGTATTGCAAATATGTGTAATCTGTAAATATGTGTATGATAGTCAAGGATTAGGTGTAAAATCTTATAAAGTAGAATATAAAAAGAATAAAACCGCAAATTACTGCTCTGAAATAACATCTGCTCTCTCTCTCACTTTCCAAAACCACCAACTCCGGGACCTGCGTGCTACTTTGAAAGAAAATATAACACAGTCAACGCATGGGCATGTGGAACGCAAATTTATAATCTCCCTCTGTCAATCATCTTCAGCTAGACAGCTTTCTATTGGCTGAGAGGCCTGTGTCGCACTACATTATACCACAATTGGATAGTGACGGCGATCGCAGCTCGGTCGTCCCATTTACAGCTTGCGCGCTGAAAGGGCTTACGGGCTTGCATCTATGTCCTGTAACTCGCGACATGGTTCAATTTAATAGCTCTGTAACTCAGCCGAATTTCAAGCCCACAGCCTTTGCGGGTGTGCCGATTCTGCTACGGGCTTTGAATTTAAGGGAGGTTGTATGACAATAGGATTTCAAATGGTCTTTTTTAAATTACCTCCTGCTGACTGAATCCTGAGGGGTGTGCTGTTTGGCTATCAGTGGTAGGAGGGGTGGGGGTCCATAAGAGTGGAATCAGGAGGATTTATTAAAAAATGAATATGATTAAAGCTCCTTCCTTATGATCAGGCTGCTTACATCAACAGATTCAAGTAGGGTTCTGAAGAAATGTAAATGCTCCTCTCATACACACAACTTACAATGTATAGTTAACGATTCCAGAATTATCAACATTTAGGACTTTTTCCCTTCCTCTAAATAATATACATATATACTTCATAGTATAGAAATAAATAACGTTACAACTCAGTAAATCATTAAAACGATAATTGTATGTGAATTGATGCAAGGATTTGGTAAAACTTTTGTATATAAAAAAATATATATATATATATATATATATTATATATATATATATATATAAAAAGAAACTAGTAGATACTATAGCGCCTCGAAATATGGAGATGACAAACCTTATTTTAACACCAATGCCAAAAAAAGTCAAAGTCAAAAATGTGTAGAGGTAAATAAAAAATAATAAAATTAAATAAATAGTGGGGAGGGGAAGAACCCAAAAAATGCTGATAAAATTATCAGATATAAAAAAATCTCAAAATGTGCTGACACATATGCTTACAAAAGAAACTAATGGCTTCTCCTCACACATTATAGAGAAACATGGAAAAAGTACTGAAGGAATCACCATACAGGCCGTTGATCATATACCCCGAGATAAAAGAAGAGGGAATCGTACTTTAGCTTTGAGACAAAGAGAAACTTTTTGGATTCACCAACTAAATACCCTGGAACCTAATGGTCTCAACAGGGATATAGATTTAGCGGCCTTTCTAGAGAAGTGACCGCAGGGTCTTTTTGGTCTATATCTGCTACCATTATATAGATTTTATTTTTCGTATTTTACATTCTTCCTAGTTTTGTAATAGGTTCCTGTACTACTTTCCCATCTATTTACTTGACGATGTTTTAGCTGTTTACGCCCATGGTCAGCCTTTTATCCTCTTAGGGATTTTTCCCCGTTACTTACAGTCCTTCTGACTCTATTTTCATGCTAGTAGACTAGCCCACAGTGTATACGCTTCTGAGTGTACACGTGTATGTACAGTGATTCGGACTCCTGTAGGGGTATGGTTCTTATTTTCTCATATATATATGTCCCTGTGCATACTTACATGCACGTATATTTATGTATGTGTTTGTATGTATACACATGGATGCTATGTGGTTGTTGTTTTTTTTATATGTCCTTATATATATATTTTTATATCATTCTAGGGATGGGGACTTCCTCTGTGATAGAAACCTTTGGTACTCTCAGTACATTGGGCTCTAGATCTTCCAGATATATTAGACGTATGTATATTATTTTACATATATCTTTATATTTTTTACCTTTTTAGGTTATTTTTATTTATTTATTTATTTATTATTTTTTATTTATTTTTCAATATACACTGTACCCCCCTCCTTAGTTATCATTAGCACTTTATGTGCTGCTTTTAATGTACCATGTGATGTTTTCATACTTCTTCATTATTTACCAGGTGACACAGGAACCTCTGTATTTATTTGGAGTCCCTAGTGTTTTGCTGTGTCTTTTTGTGTTGTGTTTTGTTTTATTTATTTATTTTTTTATTATTATTGTTGTCATTTGTATTGTCATTATTTTTACTTTTGGGCCTGCTTTTGGTTGCCCAATCCATAGGCCTCCTTTTGTTTGGGGTTCCAAGCCTCCCCGTGTGCCTCGCAGCTATTTTAAACACTACTACGTCGGGTGGAACGCATATGCGTTCCACCGACGGGGCTACTTCCTGTGGGGAGAGTGGGGAGGCGTGATGACGTCGCCACGCAAGACACAGGACGTGGTACACCTGGGTAATAGCAGCACCCAGGGACACGGGGATGGCGCCAAACCAGAACATGGAGGCACATATCACCCATATAAAGGGGGGTGAAGGTTGGTACCTTTTCATATTTCATTTCTGCATGTATATATTTACATTTCTATATTCATGAGATCATTGATATTCATAACCATTGACAAAGCTCAGCAGATGAGCGAAACGCGTCTGGATACCTTTTTGCACTTTATTTAATGTGTTTTTATACATTTTGTATTTTGTATTTCCTTTTTTGCACTCTTATAGTGCCTTTTTTAGCATTATTAGTAGTATCAGTATACTTATGTTCTGCACCTCCAGTGTCATTTTTTCAGAGTTTTATTCCAATTTACACATGGACACTCATTTTTAATGAAAGCTAACTGGGAGTCAGCTACTACGCTTATTTTATGACTGGATTCCATTTGAACTTTTTTGGTCTCTTTGCTCCTTTGTTCATCCACCAGCAGAGTTTTTGCCATACTCTCTGATACTTGCTCTATGCCCAGCACCCCTCAGCCAAGTATATCAGACTTTTTAGCCTGGCAACCACCATATTATCTATATCTATAGTTAATTACAGCCTGGTGACTACGTTTCTGTCTACATTTATATAAGACCTAGACCAAGAATCCTTTTTATGAGTGACCTTCTATACCTCTGTTCAGAGGGTTCTACATGTGAGTGTCCATTTGTTATGTAATTTTTGTTTTGTAATAAATTTATTGATCTGCTCTAGGATTCGGTGTGCGTTCTCCCTCTTCTCCTTTTTTTGTTTCATCTATATATATATATATATATATATATAATTTGCTACTTTTAGGACAGTGAAAATGCACCTAAACATATACATTGTATTAATGTGCACTTCTTCAACAAGTAAATATAACTCAAAGTTGAGTATAAAATGCAAGCAAATAAATTATTTTATTGCTGCATTACTTTAAAATATAATATTACATGTTAGAATACACTGTGGATAATATAAAATACTAGGTTTTTACCCTTTAAATAGAGTTGAAATTGTATGTTCTGTTACTAACAACATCAAGATCTCATCTGATAAATAAATCCTTTAGTTCATTTTATAATGCCAAGCAAGTTTTCAGCCTCAGTATACTGTGCATTTACTGTAACATGAACAGAACTCGACTTCTGTAGTTCATTGCATCCCATCCATTAATTATTCATTTATGCCAATTAAGTACAAGATCATGGAAAATATGAATTGAATAATTAAACATCTGACTCATGAAGAATCACAGACTTTCTTTAGAATAATTAATTCTACATTAGTCTATTGTATTTCTTGCCATTAAATCTTGCTCTCAATGTTTGCATCAAAGAAGCACAACAGACTGAATTAAATTGAAAATGCTAAATAATCACATACCACGCTGAATCATTAGCATATGCACCAAACACTTAACTTTTCAAGCTTAAACACTTCACTAGTTATGCACTCTGTTCTTCAAATGACTTACATCATAAAATCTTTTGAATGTCCTCATCTATACTACTGCATAATTATCCACCATGAGGGAAATGATCACATGGGATTCAAGCAGGCAAATTTAACATCACTTGAAAAATCTACAATTGGATACACTGGGCTGAATTTAGCAAAAAATAGTTTTAGAAACCAACAGCTTTTATTTTTGCAACCAGAGCCAAATCAGTCATTTTTACTCCCAAAGCGTTACTTTTGTTGGAATAAGTACTACACAAATGCTGAAATCTTTCATTGAGATGGGGCTATCAACTTCATAAACTGTGTTTTTTTAATTATAATTTCTGGTTAGTTTTGATTTGCTTCTGTTTGCACGTGCATTTTTTATGTTAATTAATTGTTAACTACCACATAAGTTTAAGATGAAAGGGCATAAACTGGCCTTTTAATATGTGTGATCACTGTGGGGCTTTAAATGCTTTGAACTCATACATTTGGCTTCGGGTGTTTGTATTTTTTATAAATGTTTATATGCATCCTTTTAACTTAAGAATTTATTAGTGCCAATTGTTAATATTTGCCAAATATGTAGCAATATTAAGAGTGATTTTAAGTGTGTATAGATCTACGAATTGGGCAATTGAACCAGGCCCTAAAATGTTAAATGGTCCATGATCATGCTCAAGATAGCCATATGCCAGTTCCAATTGTATTAATTCCTACCACTAATTTCTTGCTTGCTCACAGATGCACTTATATAAAAGAGAACAATGGTAGTTTGCGCAAATAATTCCCAGTCATGATATGCTTGCAGATTTTGGTCCCCATTTAATTCTGCGAGTTAGCAGTATGTTACATACCTAGATGTATTTATTTGACCCAATTACATTCTCACAGCCCCAACACGCAAACCATTAACACATTAAGTTACAATTTAGACAGAGCCAATAGTATATGAGACCGTCATCATGACATCAGTAAAATATGGAGTTAGACTCGTAATCCAGAAATGTAGATATCAATAAAAATCTAAAAATCCACTGTTCTAGTCCATGCGGGTCCCATGATATGTATTAACCCAATGATTCCCGGATCGATAAAATGCAGAAATAAAACATAATTATTTTTTTTTATTGCAGATTTGCGAGATTGAGACTGTTGTGCAATTAATTATAATGCCTTTCATTGCTTTCCCTGTATTTGTAAGTACAGCAGTGTGTCTTTATTTGCTTTTGCAGTGTTAAGAACAGGTGTTTAACCCCCTTGCGAGTCCTATCTAGTACTCATATTTTTTTATACCTTTGCAATTTACTGGTTTGAAGGCAATTGCAGGCTTGTTGCATTTTTGGAATTAAATATGGATTTTGCATCTGTAGCACTGGTATAATTTACAGGCTTGAAACATCAAAGGAGGAGATAGGATAGAGTTAAGTTTTTGACAATGGCAGTGCTTTTGAGCCCATAACTCGCAATTGGAATGTGAGTAAATAAAAGTAGCCAATTGAATATCTGTAACATTTATGGGTTCCATTATAGGCTCAATTAATTGTGATTTGGACAATTAAATATGGGCCTTTGTGTCTATATATACATGTAAACTATAATATCATAACATATTGTGTTGTAAAATAGGATTATAAGAGAGAGGTAAGGGAAATGATAGGCATTGGGGTGGATGGCTGCCAAGTTTGTTTTAATCCCGGAACATTATAAAACACTAGTAAATTGTAATCTGATATATGGAGTACAATTTTGGCCACCCCTTAAGAAAGGACATTGTAAAGTTGGAAAAATTAGAAAAGAGCAACAGGAGGATTAAGGAATGAGGAGAGACTAACCAAAAAACTTCAAAATGATATGATATTCTTATATAAATACATCCAGGGGCAATTTAATTTTTATCAAGTGAACTTTTCTTGACAAGAACATTTTAGTTGAGGTTACAAGAAAACAAAATCATGTTAAAGGGATATGAAAGTTTCCTGTGTTTAAAATGTTTCCTAAAAAACAGCCTACTAGAAAAATATGTACTGTATAATATTGAAAAGTTAAATAGACTTACATAATTATATGCTGTGTACTGCTATCTGGAATTGCACACCCCTAGAAAGCATACATAACAGTGAATACAGGTTTCACAGCATCTGGGTACACTTTATGACTTTCAGGAGGAAAGCTGCCAGTCACATGGTTGCTGGGGTCACAGCTTATTTTTCTCTGCCTGTTTCCTTGTGAGAAATGCAAACACCAGCAACAATGATGCAAGCTGCATGTGTAATGTGGTGTTAATGTGCTAAAAAGATTGGCACATGTTAGAAAGTACTATTTATTTTCATATGAGTCTGACTACATTTCCAAGGCTGCTTTGCAGCACAGGCAGCAACCCCAAATGTTTCAGACTTTGATTCCTCCTTATTAACCAAAACATTTTTTTCAAATGGATACTTATTTAGCCTGGGTTTGAAGAGGGAGTTAACCTTGTTTTCCAATGGTCAGAAATTACAAGACATTTTGCTAACTTAAAGGTAAGCATTTAAATGTTTATTTTTGGTATTTTTTCATGCATAAAAAATGCTTGCATACACTACTAATTCTCTGTTGGTTAAACAGTCCACAAAGAGACAATGGTAGATTGTGAGGAATAATATATGGCTTTACTAACTTGGATAAAACAACAAAAAATATATACATCAGGTTATAAACATAACCAGTACTTGCAGCACCAGCAATATTCTATAACTGTCAGATCTCTATCAGACACAGAGATTACATAACCCTTCCCAGCTATCACTTAACCCCTTATTGACTGAACACACAAAACAGTAAACATAATACTAACATTACATACTGTGTAATACGTGCTGTTCTATTTTCCAACATTCACCTCTATCAGCTGCATTCATAATCCAGGTAACATATGTATGACTTTAAAGATAGGAATGAGTACTTCACTGTAACAGCAGTCAGAAATAATTGCCAGTGGAAGTTGTGATAGCAGACTCAATAAATTACTTTTAAAAGGGGTTGTACATAGTTTGAATGAAAAGGTCAAAAACTACCATATCGTTTTTGGGATCAGGAAGGATTTTAGGTCAATGTTTCTTTTTTCAAGTTGGAGGGGTGGCAGAGCGAGAGCTGGCCGCTTCCCTTTCTTAGACTCCACCCATTTATATGGACTCCACCCATGACATCATTTTGACCTTTATATGCCCCGCACAATGATCTTATACTGGCTCCACCCATTGAAATAGACTCCACCCACTGTTTTTTTTTCATTGATAAATTCAAGATTCTTAGGACTCTGATGAATAATAACATTAAAATCTGTCTTCTGTTTCAACAACACAATGACACTCACCAACAGTTGGTTCTCCTTCTTAGGGTCTCTTGAAGTGTAGTCATTGAACAATCAGTCCAAAAAAGTCTGCAGCCTCAGAGTGCTCGGAACTGGGTGTGATCTAAAAAAAGCACACAAATCAGAGTGTGTAAGGCATCATCCCTTTCACCACCACTGTCCCCTTTATCACCTAGATAGGTACCTAATATCCATCACTATACCATGCTGGTCTATGTAGGGCACCAGAGCACCTAAAAACTTTAAAATGCCGTTACTCTCTAGGCCCAAACATTACCTAAAAACACTCATTATACCATGCTTATCTATATAGGCCCAAACCAAACCTAAAAACCTACATTATACCATGCACATCTATATAGGATAAAACAGTACCTAAAAAGGCACATTATACCATGCATGTCTATATAAGGCCAAACAGTACCTAAAAACCCACATTATACCATGGACATCTATATTGGCCCAAATAATAACTAGAAACCCACAATATACCATGCAAGTCATTACAGGCCTAACAGTAACTAAAAACACACTACCATGCTGGTCTATATAGACCCAAACAGTACCTAAAAACCCACATTACACCAAGCGGGACTATACAGGCCCCAACCGGACCTTAAAAACCTACATTACACCAAGCGGGACTATAAAGGCCCCAAACGGACCTTAAAACTCCACATTACATCTATCGGGACTATATTGGCCAAAAAAACTTAAAATACCAAGCAGGGCTATATAGGCCCAAACCATACCTAAAAAACCTTAAAATACAAAGTGGGACAATTTAGGCCCCAACCGGCCCTTCTTAACCCACATTAATCCAAGCGGGACAATATAGGCCCCAACAGGACCTTAAAAACCCACATTACAACAAGTGGGACTATATAGGCCAAAACTGTACCTAAAAAAGCTTAACATACCATATGGGTGTTTACAAATGCCTGGATTAGCATTAAAATAATATAAATATCCTCAGATTGCCCCAAGTTTTAGTCTATACAGTCTCCTGAACCATGTGACTTCATTGCGCAGCACTTGTCTAGAGTTTCTCCTGCAATTTATTAAACCTCCTGTGTAACCCATTATGCTTTCACTCTTTTTATGATTTATTTCATATTATTTTTACAGTAACATGCAACTTCAGTCCTTGAGCTCAACATTGGGTCAGGAAATACAGATTTCAAAATCTGAGAAAAGGTGAGTCATTTAGAATCACTGAGGCAGTCAATTATTCATCTATAATTAATAACTTATCTCTGAATCCCAATTTCGTAAAGGTGCTTGAGAAATAGTGTTAAATTGTATAGCTTTTTAAAATGATACAATTTTACTAATCTACACTGTTTAATTCACAAACCGTTTCTGCTGCTTTGCTATAATTCTGAAAACAAAAAAGAATAAATGAATTACTGTTGCTATATGTTTATATATATTAGAACCTGTAAGGTGGTTTCTTTTCCTTGACACACTTCAGATCATTAAAAATTATGTATTGATTTATTGTATAAAAAAACACACCTTGAAAAATGTAGCAAACATTAAATAAAGTGTACCACTTACCTCTTGTATAGATGGTAATAAAACTGTTGTGCAAATGAAATAATATGAAAACCGAAGTAATAGGCTATAATACATTTGTTTGACAAGATATCAAATAAAGGTAGACATGATAATGAGATGAGAAAATAATCTGATCTGGCACATCATAAGCAGCAATGACTCAATTTACATCTTTATCATGACACCAGCCTTATTTCCTTTCTCATTTTCACATGCTAAATGAGCGTATTGTCGTTTCACTTAGTACCACTTAGTAATATGGTTGTACATTTATTTTTTAATTTGGGTGCATTGTCTATTTTTTTCTCACCAGAAACTCTGTGTCTGCATATTCTAGATCTGTTGGTATTAAAACAAAATTAGATGCTTAAAGGGAAATTGAAAGTATTTTTCTTCGTTGCATCTGAAAGATAATATAATTTTTTCAAACAAAACCAATGATTGAAATGTTTTACTAATTTGTATTCATCCAATGAGCAGTAATGTAGGTGTATGAGTAATACTTTTCGTCCAATGAAATCTGCATGCATATGTATGCTCTCTGCATGTGCTGGCTGTTTCAATAAAGTATAAGCAGGTTTTACATAATGTTTTTGTGCAAATCACAACATGTTTAAAGCAAGTTTTTTTGAATGAATGTAAACAATACATGTGTTTCAGGTTCTTACAGACTTTTTCAAAACCTACACATTTCACACCTCCCTGAACAACCACCTCCTTGATGCTTCTTAGATATTTTCTTAAATTCAAAGCTTTGCACGTGTATAACCTTTATCTGCACAAAAGAAATGGGTCAAAAATCTGCTATGAGGGCTTGTTGAAAGCCCAAAAATTTTACTTTGGATATGGGAAAGTACACTGCTTAGTAGATATGGATCAAAAAGCTGCAAATGTAGGGCTTGGTGAAAGTCGAAAAGCGCTATCTTGGTGTAGACTCCTTGCAGCGAGGGCTGGAACCATGGCTCTCAGAGATGTAAATGCCCTCACAGACATTAGATATGGGCCAAATCTGCACTGTGGTGCTTGTTGAAAGCCACATGTTAATGAAATCTTGGACATGGGCAAGGATGCTGCTTAGTAGATGTGGGCCAAAGTCAGCAATGCAGGGCTTGTTGAAAGCATTACCTTGGGCATAGGCAAGGTTGCTTCTTGGTAGATAAGGGCTAAAATCTGCATGGTGAGCAGAAAAACAAGACATCACAGAGGAACACCGTCCAAGCACGGACTCAAAAAGCAAACTGAAGTGTGCAAGGAAGAAAAGGACTGGAAGAGCTTATGTAAGGTGACAGATGGTCACTTCCACAATAACTGGAAGCACCTGTATCTCTCTCTCTCTCTCTCTCTCTCTCTCTCTCTATATATATATATATATATATATATATATATATATATATATATATACACAGTACAGTGGTACCACAGTATGTCGGTTTAAGTAGTTTTTAGGTTAATTCGCATCTCCTCTAGAAATTTTAGCCTTGGTTTGAGTCGCTACCTCGGGTTAAGTCATGCTCCCGAAACTGAAAGCGCAATCACCATTGCTGCAGGCTGCTGCAATCGTGACAGGAGGAGCTTGTGCCTGTAATAATTCTAGTACCCAAATTGAGCCCAAATCCAGCCTGTGCCTTTAAGAGCCCAAATCGCCTTTGCCTGCAAAAGCCCAAATTGAGCCCAAATTCAGTCCAAATTTATCCCAAATGACTTCAAAGAAGGCTACCACACAGCAGAAAAAAAACTCAGCAGAGATTCACCATAGAACACAAAAAAAAGAGATAAGAGCAGGGGCAGCTGGTGCATAGGGGCAAATGGGCAACCGCCTTTCCAAAATGAATGCACTGATGTAATCCCCCATCACTTACTTAATTGTTTAATTTATATAATAAAAAAATTAAAAAATGTTTTATCATGTTCAAGATTCTGTCACTTTAAATTTCAAAACCCTCTGGGCTGCAGTTAAACACACTAACTTATCACATCTAAAGATCAGGTTAAATGTGAGAATTAAAAAAAAAAAAGTCACAATGGTGTCTATGCCCGAACTGTGCTCTAACAGAGAGAGCTGAGCCTGTCTGTCAAACGCAGCATCACCAATCAGAATGGCCAGGGGGGGAAAAGTACCGGATCATAAAGGGACTGAATCATTAACAGTACCCCCGGAAGTGAATACATTGGTTCAATCTCAATAAAGTTAATTGAAAAAACAACAACTCCCAGCTCACAGTAAATGCAGATAAAGGGAGCTGAGTATAAAGCTTCAGTTTTCTTAATAATCTGTTGGTCTTATTGATTCTGACTACTGTGCTCCACACACCAAGCTTGTGACCTGTCTGTCAACACCCCAGCCTATACCACACAGAAGCAGCTGCAGAGCTAAGGTGAGTCCATATCCCTCTCTATGTCTTGCTGTTGTTGTTCTGTCCTTCAGTCATGTCTGACTCTCAGTGACCACATGGATGCAGCACACCAGATACATCTGTCTGAGTTTCTGGTTGTGCTTATCCGTATGATTTTCATGGCAAAGATAGTGAAGTGGGTTGCCAGTTCCTACTCCACTGAACTGCATTTTATCTGACCTCTCTAAAAGGACCTGCCCATCTTAGGTGACCCTTCATGATATAGCTCACAGCTTCATTGAGGTAACAAGCCCCTTCACCACGACAAGGTAGCAATCCAGAAGGGGTCCTGTGTCTTAGTCTCTTTGTCCATATGTATTTATATGGAGAAGGTATACTTACTTTTGGGGGAGATCTCTTATTGCATGTGTAAGATATATATGATGTGTGTATATATATATATATATATATATAAAAATATATATGTGTGTGTATATATTTATATATATGTGTGTATATGTGTATATATATATGGGCATGTGTGTATATATATATATATATATTTATATATACCAATATATATATATATATATATATATATATATATAACTTTCTAATTCCCTCTCTCTCTATCCCTTCCTCTCTCTCTATCCCTTCCTCTCTCTCTCTCTATCCCTTTCTCTCTCTATCATCCCCCCTCTCTCTCTATCCCTCTCTTTAACTCTCTATCCACCTCTCTAACTACCCTGCATCTATTTCTACTCTATCCCCATCTTTCTCTATAAGATCATTTTGTGGGTGGAGACTGTCATTAGGCAGGGTCTATACATGTTGTGGTAACATGTTGTGAAGGAGAGGGGTTTATTCTGTTAGGTGGCGTCAATGTAAGGGGAGGGGCCATGTCTCTGTTTTCCACCCACCAAGTTGGAAAGTCACCAGCCGCCACTGTATAAGAGCCAAGTATGATGGTGGTAGCCTCATCTGTGATCTCGTTGCTGTGTTCAAAATGATAGCATACTCAAAAATAAGGAAGCCATTAAGGTGTGAGTACCATCACCAAGCAACAGTCAACGACATTGGAGGAAGTTGAGAAATTATTGTATGTTTGGATAAATGAAAAACAATTAGAGGGTGATAGCATTTTCCAAGCACTGATATGCGAGAAAGCTGAACAACTGTATGTTGATCTGATAAAAGATAAGCCTACAGCAAGAGGTGAGAGCTGTGAAGAATTTAAAGCAAGTCACTGTGGTTTGAGAAATTCAAAAAGAGAATTGGCATTCAAAGCATGATGAGGCATGGAGAGGTAGCCAGTGTAGACAAAGAAGCTGCCAAAACGTTTGTCAGGGAGTTCAGGAAGTTCAGAGAGTATGTAGAGGCTAAGGCTTTTGTTCCCCAACAAGTGTTCAACTGTAACGAGACTGGCTATTTTTGAAGAAATGCCTTCCAGAGAAGAGAAGTCTTTGCCAGGACACAAGCCGATGAAGGGTAGGCTAACTCTGTTCGTGTGTGGGAATGCTTGACTGGATTTTAAAATCAAGCCTCTACTAGTGTACTACAGTGAGAACCCCAGAATTTTTAAGAGGGAAAACATGCAGAAAAGCAACTTAAGTGTCATGTGGAGGTTTAACAGAAAAGCCAGGATAACCAGAATGTTTATCACTGAATGGATGAACGAAGTGTTTGGCCCAACTGTGAAGAAATATTTGGAGGAGAAAGAACTGCCAGAAAGTTGGGCAAAAAGAGTGATAACAGCACACTGCTGTACAAAGTACAGTAAGCAAAACAATACACTTTTGTGTACATTTGCATGTCAAAAATATTAGAAAACTTTCCAATTCAAAATTCCATGAATTCAATGTTCCCACTGCATTCTGGGAAACTAGGTGCGTTCAAATCAGCCCAAAATAAAATTAGATTACTTTTTTTTATTATATCCGGTGATATCTATATAGGATATAAAATATTTTTTATGCTATTTTCCAAAGTCATTTTTGTATCTCTATATAATGTTCTATTTATTAAGGCTTGCAACAACAAACATCTACATAAACATTTAAAAGGGAACAATTGCATTGCACCTATGAGCTTGCTATTCTAAAACATATGCTTCACTGAGCATGGAGACTTCTTTTCTACAAAACATAAATAATTATCAACAGCTTTTCTTTTAAATGATCAAAACCAAGCTCCAGGGAAACACATACTGAAGATATGATAGAGGAAAAAAATCTTCTTTGATGAGATAGATTCAGCATTATCAGCTAAGCCATGCTTATTCACTCTCTGATTAGAGGAAAACAAGTTTTACTGTAACATCTGACATTTTCTGCTTTACTAATTTTAGTTTTAATGAGGGGCAACTGAGATGATGTAAGGACAAAGAGAATTTTTGATGAAAACCAAGGACATTCAATGTGTTTTAATACGATTGTCTTTTATCATTAGCCATCTATAGGTGGCGCTAATGCTTCACACAAAAATTCCCTAGTGGAGTTGGTTTCTTGACATGAAAAAGATTTGTAGGAGCTGTGATCATCAACAATGAAGATTTTAAAGGCTTTCAGAACAAACTTAAAGATTACCTATACGTTTTACATTGTAAGATACACTGAAAAGAACAAACTGTACATTCCTAGGCAATAGCTTTTGGGAGAGAATGAAACAGAGTGCTGTAAAAATGTAAGGATTTCATAGTAACACCATATGAAGTTATTCACTAGAAACTCTAGTCTGCTATCACCATGCAGCTGTAGAACAGCCAAATATGTTATACAGTTGTCTTTGCTCATCTCCACTCCTATCAGCAAATATTTTGTACCTTAATAAAAGAACAAAAAAAAGAAAAATCAGCATTTGACAAGAGGAGCAATTTGGACACTAACCCAAATTGATTTATGGTACTTGCTGATTAGAAATAATATTGATTTCTAAGTGGTTCTTATTGCCACAAGCATGACTATTATTCAGTGCTAAGTTATGGTGTGAATGGTTAATGAGTTTCAGATCAGGACAGAGGAGATATAAGGACTTTGAAGTATGCATAGGTAATCCTGCAATCCAAGTAAGGGACACATATTACGTGGAACAGATCTAATCCTCTGGAAGGACTGTGGGAGGTGCATTGAACCTGTAGGCACCCATTGGAGCCACTAAGATACCTCATTCTTTTGAGGTCAATAAATGTGAGTAAGATTCTGTATATCTTCTAGAACTCACGTGATCATCAAGTGTTCATATTGCACTAGGAGGTAGTGCACTGTCTTTTCCCCTACCCTTCTTCTTGTTTATACTAGCCTTTGGGACACAGTGGGAACAGTGTCCTGTGAAGAAATTGTACACCTCTGCTTTATATAGACTGAATGGGAAAGATTGAAGAGGAGTCTATCAACACTCCTTTTCTCATTTCAAACCTGGACTATCTGTATGTGAACTTATTTATTGACATATGCCAGTCGATTAGGTTTGCTTGATTATTTTAAGCATTGTTATTTTAAACATTGTTATTTTAATCATTGTTGTTTTTTATGCATTAGGTGCTGTACTGCCCATTTGGACAATCATCCCTGGGGGTTGTATGTAGCTACATCGTGTAGATCACATTTTAGTAGGGGGTCTTTTGAGCGCTTAACTCTGACAATCACCCATTGAGGGTTGTCATTTAGTTTCTAACACATAGGTAATAATAATGATGTCTGGTAGTTGCTATAACACTTTGGTTAAAAAAAAAATAATTAAGGGTTAAATTACAAATTTGGTCATATTTTAAAAATTTGCTATTTTGAAGAAAAACACTTTAAAATATGTAATGTAATTTTAAGAAATATAATACAGTATATAATTTATTATTTTTTATATGCAATAACCCTGCTGTGGAATATACTATATTGGATTCAGGAGATCAATATCTTGAGGTGGGAGGAGACTTTGAATACACAGGAAGTGTCTGTCCACAGAATGGAACTGCAGCAGTTACATCTGCCAGTGCTCTCAACAGGACTAAATGGAAGTTTGTTAGAGTACAAGGTCACACCTACTTAAAAAAGTAACAGGCAGTGAAGAAAGTAGAATTGGTCTACATAGTAAAACATAGAGCACCCCTATTTTTTGCTTTTGTGCAACTAGGTTACAGGGAAATCTACCATTTGGGTCTTTAGCTTCCTATGGTGAGAGGAAACATTGAATGTACAGAAAACATCTCTCTGCATAATGAGAATGTGACATTCAAAACTGACAATTCTTTCAATATGAATAAATACCAGACATAATCAGGTAATAAAGGAACATGGAAACCACCAGTAAAAAGAAATTGTGTTTAAAATAAATTTTGCTCATTATACTCTGTTATTTAAAATACTGTACATAAAAATTAATATAGTTAACATGCCAATTTTATCAGTTATTTTTGCATCTAACATGCTCAAGGAAGTTCAAGGAAAAATGCACCTGTTTGTCAGGTATGTACCAAACTAACAACAGTAGCAGATGTAAAAGTCATGAATATATAAACAAAATGTTATGGGGGTAAAATTTAAATCTATCTTGTGGATCATGTGGGTATGTGTTGTAAGTATTCTTGCAGGGAGGAGTGGGGAATGAGGGGACATAGAGCATGTGTTATTATTAGATAATATTAAAATTGAAACCACACCACTTTCCCTTCACTGGTCGTCCAAACAGTCTGCTCTCCTCAATTCCCTACCATACACAAGAATCCCTTAGCTTGTATGCTGTCATACATTCTGGGTCCTCCTCTCTAGTTGCACTAACATGTGTACTAATGTACTGTCTTCAACATGAACTGACCTATTTTATCATGATAGTAATAGAACAATGTCTTCCCAACAATAGAAAGCTGAGTTGATGATTTAGTTAACTCAGGTTTCCTCAAGACGCCCATTACTTTAGGCATCAGAGACATCAGTAATTCAGTAACTACATGAGCAATGTATGAAGTAACTAAAAGCAATAAAGACAATTTGTTTGTAATCATTTGTCAAGTGGTGCCTCAGGGAGATGACTGCAGAATCCCTCTTATCACCTCCGATTTCGTTTATTAGATTTTTTTTACTTTTTCTTACCAATTAGTGGATCTCCCAGTTGGATTTATCTGGGAAAAACAACTGGCCTCATCATAATAGCAATCTCACAAAGTAGCTGTCCCTCTACATATGATTTCTACGGGATTACTTTCTTCAGTCATCCATGCTGTTCCACTATCTCTAGAGTTATGGAGGAAGCAAACACCTCCCTGCAGCTTCCCCCTAGAACTAATCTATTTTCCATTTCAATAGTCATTGTCGTTTTAATCATCCAGGAATTAGAATTCTTTAGAACAAAGTTCAACATAGTAATGAAAAGAATGAAACAGAGGACTGACTGCCAGATAATCTCTCTCAAATTTGGGGGAATCAAAACATGTTTTCCTATTGCTCAAGTGTTATAGTTAATAAAACATTTTTTAATTATCCTTACTGTTTATGGCATGACATGTCATTGGCAATGTTCATTAACACCATATGGCTAATATTTGGTATGTGGTTAGCTTTCTAATGCATTCTTACAGTAGTAGATGCTTTAAAATGCAATGTCGACAAAAACAAGCAATATAATGCACATTATGAAAAATTCTAACTCACTTCTTATACTCTTGTTTTCTTAAACCACTCCGATTTATTTCTCTATTGAGTTCTTGACAAATCAGTCTCATGTGGAATCTAATGGCAGGGAAGTCTACTAGCATCCCAACAGAGATGGGGTCAGAGGCAAGAGAGCGTTGAGAACAGTCCAGACCACTAGCAGAATCCAGAAATTAAGACTGAGGTCAGTGGAGTCAGATAGTCAGTAAGGCCAGGGAACAATCACGGGCATACACAGCTAAGCAAAATGGATAACATGTAAAGCTAAGTGCAGCACATAAAACCAACTGAGCACTGCTGCTCATTTGCCATAGCTTTATATAAGCCCAGAGTTGCGCTTTCTGGTCATGGCAAAATCCAATAACCAGACCAAAACCAATGCATCAATCAGAATGAAGTTGGTGTAGGCAAAATCTTGGCTGGATTGTACACTCCTGGATTATAATTTATGTAATCAGCTTCTCCTGGAACTGAAATGTGTGCATACCAGATGTAAGTGGAGACACGGCCCATATGGAAGCACTTTGCACAGTACTGATGCACCCTTAGATGCATAAAGGGCCATTTTCACTGTAAGTGCTCCTCATAGTGTGAAAGAGCCCAAAATTCTATGTTAAGATGGTATATTTTTGTTACACTAATAACAGCTAAAATAATCTAAAGTTTTACATTTGTTTACAAACACAGTGTAACCTGCCTACTGGCTGTTGCATGATTAATAATAGATAGCAGAGGTGTAAAGTGAAGACAGTGACTGAATGTCGATTTTATTTGAGCTCTGGACTGCACAGACCAGTTAACCCATAACTGACCTGTTTCAGTGATTCAAGCATTCCATGCTCTGCACAGACTGATTTGTTAAGGATTACATTTTTTCTTTTGCTCGCTACACAAAGCTGTAGTCAGTGACACATGAAGAGCTTAGTCAGTGACACATGTAAACACAGATTTTTTTATATTGATTTCTCAGTGAAAAATGCACATATTTCAAAAATTCTAAAAGTATTTTGACTTGTTTTTAGGAGATCTTTAATGTTGTCCAAATTGTGCTGAATTAAGTATTTATATAAATGCTGTGCCACAGGAGACGAGATAGGTGCCTCCAGTTGTGCCACCTGTTTGTTACTACACCTGTTTGTTCTATTACATTTATAAATGTTGCTTCTCTTTGCAATAACTCCTTTTTTTATCTCCTCCCATTTTCAATTTTGAGCACACAATCTATCTCTATAACTTCAAGTGTTGTTGTACATGTGTTGTGCATGAATAAAAATGTACTGCTGTGTTTATGGCAATTAAGCTTAACATTGGTAGATACTGAAACATTTTAATATGCCAACAAATAAGAAAGTAATATGTCTTATTCAAATAGAAAATATGGGAAGTTTCTTATGTGATTTCCACCAGCAGTCAAGGATTGCAGCATGTTTCTGCTTGTATATTTAGGTTCTCTTTGATTGTGACCAGGTTCATAACTATATAATATGCATTGTAGTCATGCACCTGGGCATCACTTAAGTACACCTAAAAACATTAGCAGAATGATAAAGCAAACCTGGAGTGTTGACGACACTCATTGTACTCACTTTACCACCAACGTATTAGGCATTCCTTCATATAGTACAGTATTAATTATCACACACTGATGGAAAACATGTATGATAGTTTTAATTAATATACATGCACATTGCATTTGACATACATCCTATTATGTATTAATTGCACATATAAACATGATATTATATTATACATTGCCAATGTTCTACAGAATTACTGTATTGCTGAGGAATTTTGTCATGCCCAGGGGGACTCCTGGACAGTAGTGCTGTTAAAATGCTGGCAATATGAAAAACGGCACATTAAGCTTGGCTTAAATGGGAGGTTTAACCGAAACACAAATTGTGCTCTTTCAAGAGGGTGTCTGTATATCGGTGCTAGGGATTCCATTCTTATGAACTCAAAAACTAATGCTATGGTTGTGTAACATGTGATGTGGGTGTTTGAGGACATCAACGGATTCTGGCCTCATCAGTGACATGCAGCTGTACTCCCTAAGGCACAGTGAGAAAGGAGTCCACGTCTGCTATGGTTGTGTAACATTTGATGTGGGTGTTTGTGGACATCAATGTTCAAACAAAAAAAGTAGAGGTGCTCATCTGAGAATGAAAAATACCTCAGTGTTTTTTTTTTCCTTAGCTCTGGTTACCTACTCAGAGAGCAACCTCTTTTAGCTCACTTGTGCCCTTCACAGGGAGAAATATCCTGTAGTATATCAGTCTGGTCACACTCAAGAGTGACCCAAACCCGAAATACCAGGCAATTCTACCCTGAACAGGAGAAACAGCAAACTCCAAACTCATTTCAGCCTCGTCAGTGAGGTGCAGCTGTACTCCATAAGGCACAGTGAGCAGGGAGTCTACGTCTGCTTCCCCATATCACCCATAAGTTGAGGAAATCTAAACAAAAAAAGTAGTCACTTTTTTGAGTGAGACCAGACTGATATACTTCAGGATATTTCTCCCTGTGAAGGACACAAGTGAGCTAAAAGAGGTTTCTCTCTGAGTAACCAGGCCTACAGGACAAACTTCAGGCATTGTCTGTTCTCAGATTAATAATTTTGTTGTTTTGACATCAATGTTTAGCCACTCCTTTATTCCTTTGGCAGAGCAGAGGGTGCGGCATAGTGTTATCTTCTAGGACTGGACAGGATAAGGATTCAGTTGTGGGGCTGAAAATTTGAAACAGGGAATGAGAGAGCCTGGACTTGTTACTAGTAGACCTAGACAGAACAGCTCTTAGTCTGTTGGGGACAGCTACGTTTCTCTTTGCAACTGTCACAGTTACCATGGCAGGGAGATAATAGGAAAGGTCCAAGGTAGGACCTAACATTAATTGGGCATCAGTGTTTAATGGTGTGAGAACATATTTTTAATTGACATTGTAATTTAATTGCTTATTCATTATTATTGTTGTATAGGACTGGGTTGGCCATCAGAAATGTTTTTTTTGTGCTCTAGGTTGAAAAGGAATTAGTTTTCTTTATACTCCTGAAACAAAATTAGGCGATTTTCCCATGAGTGTTCTTTTAAGGATCTTCTCTACTTTTGTGGGAGGTTTAGTTTACACAAAAGGATTTGTCTCACTGTCAAAATCCGCAAAGCCTTAAAAGAAACTTATAGCCTCAAGACTGGAATAATGGATCTTCTGAAACAAGGTACCAAATATGTTATTCCCATAGTGCTGAAAAGCTGCACATTAAGATTTGCTTGAATGGGAGGTTTTACCCAAACACAATTTGCTCTTTATCAAGAGGGTATTTGAGTTCATAAGAATGGGAATCCCTAGCATCAATATACAAACACTAATGCTATGGATGTGTACTATTTGATGTGGATGTTTGAGGACATCAATGTTTGGCCACTCCTTTATCCCTTGAGCAGAGCAGAGGGTGCAGCATGGTTTTACCTTCTAGGACTCGACAAGGACAGGATGAGGATTCAGTTGTTTGGCTGAAAAAAAGAAATAGGCAAACAAGAGAACTTGGACTTGCTACTAGTAGACTTAGGCTGAACAGCACTTAGTCTCCTGCAGACAGCAAATTTCTCTTTGCAACTGTCACAGTTGACATGGCAACCTGCAAACCCACCTGAGTAACAAGCTGTCATCACAATCACACCCCCTTTCCAGTCACCAGGCAATTCAAGCCCCCAAACATGTCATGGGTGACTAGAGATCTGAGTGCCCAATTCTCTGGAGAGACCATCTGGATTCTGATGAGCTCTACACTATGTATTGGATAATAAAGTTTTGAGACTGTATGGTGAGGTTCCATGTCAACAGGTGACCATATTTCCGACCAGTCTATTGAGCCATATGTCAAATGTGCAGGCATCTGTCTGGACCAAGAAAGGGTGAGAGTAATTAGGGGCAACTAGCATAGGGTTGGAAGCTAGGGACACCTTCAGGCACCAGAAGTTTTTTTTTCACTCAGTGGTGCACAGTACAAGCTGGGGCATTCTTAGGTCCATCAGTTGCTTTGTAAGGGTACTGTAATGAGCAATAGTCTGGTGGTAATACAATGTGGTACCCAGAAATGCCTCTTACTCACTTTACTCACTGGGGGGGGGGGGGGGCACTGCTCAATTGCCAGACCCTCACACTACCTACTCTGTGCCCTAGGTACTGTATCAACCCCTACCAAACTGATACTTGTCAATACGAATGATCAACCCCACTTGCAGGACCCGACCTATGTCCGTGGCTAGGTGGTCAACATATTAACACCAAGTATGACTGACACTCTCCCATCCTACTCCTTCACACATAAGCTTGTCTAACATACACAGCAGTGCTAGGCATTGCTTTCTATGGATATCACGATAAAGGCACAATGAAGCCCCACCGTCTGAATCCTTGGAAGGAGGATGGCCAGGACATGTAGTATTTCTTGAGCCCAGGTCGGTGTGCAGTATCCACAGCATAGGAGGAGCGGTCCATGGCTAGGTATATCTCGGTATCAGAGAAGCCTCGGTGCCTCACCCTGCTGTTGGAGTATCTGCTCCAGGAGGAGGCAGGGGCAGTAGGGAGCCGGCTAAGGCTGGAGTTGGTAGGACAGCACAGGGTGAGTCTGGGCAGCTGAGGGTGGGATTGGGTAGGGGATTGGGACTGAGGCAGAGGTGGGGAATGGCGCTAAAGGACAGGGAAGATTTGGGAACTGCTTGGGCTAGGAGGGTGGAGCGAGGAGTGTCTGGGAGAGTGGGCAGCAGGAAATGGTCTTGCTGCTGGTGCTAGAGTAAGTTCTGGTGCTGATACAGAGCCTGGTACTGGCGATGCTGCTGCTCTGGTCTCCTTGTGGTTCCCAGTGCTGCTTCCATTGCTGCTAATGTTTAGTAGAGCAAACAGTTGGCTGCCATCTGTATCCATCCTACTCCTGTAATATCCACCAGATCTCAGAAAATTAGCACAACTTTACCTGGATTATGTGCAGACATGGGGCATAGCCTCACAGGATTAGGACAATATATGTACACATGTCTTGGCTGCTCCCAGTCATCTTGTGTGGGTAGATAATCTTGCTAGCACTACTTCAGCATGCATGCTAAATGCGCAGTGACCTACTGGGTCGCGCTATTGGGCGTGCACATTTTTAATCCAGGGCGCATTTGTTGTGTGCACAAATGTCGGCGCTTTTACGTCGGGGTGCATTTAGCACCCGCGCGACAGACGCAGTGCCCCTTCAACTTTCACTCAGGAACCCTACCCATGTGAAAATGGCAACCAAGTCATCAGCCACTGTTGTGTGGGTAGATAATCTTGCTAGCACTACTTCAGCACGCATGCTAAATGCGCAGTGACCTACTGGGTCACGCTATTGGGCGTGCACATTTTTAATCCAGGGCTCATTTGTTGTGTGCACAATTGTCGGCGCTATTACGTCGGGTGCATTTAGCACCCGCGCGACAAACGCAGTGCCCCTTCAACTTTCACTCAGGAACCCTACCCATGTGAAAATGGCAACCAAGTCATCAGCCACTGTTGCTGCTGTAATGCAGCCAAGAGCTGTATCTCTTGACCAACTTGGGAAGGGGGCCAATGATATCTATGGGCCACTTGGTGAAAGAGGGTTTCTATAATGGGCATGGGCTTCATGTGTCCCATGAGGCACAGAAACTAGTGACATCTCATGATACTCTGGGCCATTAAAAGGCTTGAGTCAGGCATTGGTGAGTGAAGCAATTGCCTTGCTTCACCTCCTCCCGAGCTCCTCCATTCTTAGGTACTGATGGGACAGGCTGAGGATATTGGGTTGGGGAGCACTGGTCTAGTTGGCCCAAACTGGGCGGAGACCACTGGATTGGGGAACCACTCTCACTTCTGCCCAGGTCTCCCTCTACAGTCCACTAGGATGAAGGGCAGAGCTGGGAAATTAGCACAATAATCTGGACCTCCTCAAAAGTCTGGACCTGGTGCCCTTCCACCACTTATCACAAGCATGGCAGAACTTCCACAACAACTCCACATATGAGTCCTGGACACCTCTGGCCAGAACCAGGCATTTGTTTATATAATGTACCAGTACAGGGCTGTAGCACCAGGAATTGCAGCTCTGCCATAATGGCGTTCCTGGATCCAGGGAGCTGGCACAGAAAGCCCCCAGCTTGGCTCTCTGAGTTCTGTCATGCTAAGCTTGACATAGTTGGCATCTTTACTACTGCTTTTCTTTTTCTTTTTTTTTTCTTTTATAGCACCTATCCCACTTTGTGGGCATATTTAACACTGCTTTTCTTGTTTTTTTTTCCTCTTTAATAGTAGCAATCCTACTTCTATCAGAAGTATGTCAAGAGGGTGTTTTTATATTGGTGCTAGGGATTCCCATTCTTTTGAGCTGAAACACTAAAGCTATAGTTGTGTAACTCTTGATGTGGGTGTTTGAGGACATCAGTTTTTGGCCTCACCTGTATCCTTTGGACAGAGCAGAGGGTGCAGCATAGTGTTGCCTTCTAGGATTGGACAAGTACAGGATAATACCCCCCCAATAAAACATTAAATATCAACTAAACACCCTCTACACTAACCTATTAACACCGACACTACCTACCTACCCCCTAATAACCCACTCCTCACCACTCTAATTACAGAAATCAAAAAAACTAAAGTCATAAAAAATCAACATTACATAAAAAAAAAACTATAATCACCAAAAACAAAAAAATGTAATTACAGAAAAAAACCTAAGTCACAAAAAATATAAAAAGGAACATTACAGAAAATAAAAAAATACATTACAACCCCACCCCCCCACTACAAAAAAAATATTACACACCTGAAAAGGAAATACATATAATACATACAATACATACAATATAATACATACAATATAATACAATACAATACAAATACATACAATACAATTAAATACAATACAATACAATACACCCCTATCTAATATACATCCCCCTATCTAATATACATCCCCCATATCTAATATACAATACTATCTATCTAATATACACCCCCCTATCTAATATAATCCCCCTATCTAATATACATCCCCCATATCTAATATACAATACTATCTATCTAATATACATTCCCCTATCTATCTAATATACAATAAACACTGTCTATGTACTATACATCCCCCTATCTATCTAATATACAGTACATGCTATCTCTATATAGCAACCCTAATTCTAAGCTACAATAAAATAATTAAGACCACTTACCTTTGAAATGTTTTTTCAGATCACCAACCTAGGGTAAAAAAAGATTAAAAAAATTAATACAACACGTTTACATAAAATAACTAAACATTCTAAATATTTGAATTATTCTACTCACCTCCATCTTGGCTTCTGCGGCGCGGGCCCTGTTAAAAAAAAAACATTACATTAGCACACATACATAAACATAAAAGCAAGTAAAATAAACGCAATCTACATTGTACTTACCTCCCCGTGATGTCTCCGGCCTCCTCGTGTTCTGCCCCGGAAGCTTCCGCGCTCTTTAAAAAAACAAAAACAAAAACAACACACATCTGCCCTGGCGGATGTCTCCGACGCTAATGAGCTTCCTACGGAGTGTTCCAGAATAAAACTGGCAATGGCGGCTTCTGATTGGCTGAAAACGCTGTCTATCAAATTCAGCCAATGAGAAGATGCCAATTGTGAACCAATGAGAAAGGGATACACCCCAAAATCCCACGCTGATTGGATAACGCACTTGTCAATCTTTATTTGAAACAACCCGAAGGCTTTATTGCCATCAGCGAATCACAACGGGATACACCCCCACTTACTGATTGGTGAAGACATCTGCGCCTTCCCATTGGCTGTAATACTGATTGACATTGACAATAGCCAATGAGAAGGTGCAAATCCTTTACCAATCAGTAAGTAGGGGTGTATTCCATTGTGATTGGCTATTGTCAGTGCAACCAATCAAAATGCGCAGATGCCTCCAGCCAATCACCCTGTGGGGGTGTATCCCATTGTGATTGGCTGAAGGCATCTGCGCCTTGTGATTGGTTCAAATAAAGATTGACAGGTGCATTATCCAATCAGAGTGGGATTTTAGGGTGTATCCCTTTCTGATTGGCTCACACATTGGCACCTCCTGATTGGGTGAATTTGATAGACAGCGATTTCAACCAATCAGAAGGCGCCATTGCCTATTTTCTTCCGGAAAAGTCTCTGGGAGCCTCATTAGCGTCGGGGATGTCCGTGAGTGCAGATGTGAGTATTTTTTTTTTTTTTTTACAGGGCGTGGCAGAAAAGGAGGAGGAGGAGGCCGGAGACATTGCGGGGAGGTAAGTACAAGGTAGATTATGTTTATTTTTTTATTTTTATGTTTATGTACGTGTATTAATGTTATGTTTTTTTTAACAGGTGCTGCAACGGAGAATAAGGACGGGACATGCCGGAAAGCTGAGTAGAATATTTCGAATGTTTAGTATTTACTGCAAATGTGTTGCACTAATTTTTTCCCCTAAGTGCCTGATCTGAATGGACATCTGCAAAGGTAAGTGGTCTTAATTATTTTATTTTAGCTTAGAATTAGATTATTTTATATATAGATAGCATTTATTGTATGTTAGCTAGGGGTATGTGTTTTATATAGATAGCATAGCATGTATTGTATATTAGCTTGTGGTATTTATTTAGATAGATTGGGGGATGTATATTAGATAGATAGGATGTATATTAGATTATGGTATTTATTTAGATAGATTGGGGGATGTATATTAGATAGATAGGATGTATTGTATATTAGATAGGGGTGTATGTATTTAATTGTATTGTATTATATTGTATGTATTGTGTGTATTTGTATTGTATTGTATTGTATTATATTGTATGTATTATATTGTATGTGTTGTATTGTATTTATTTCCTTTTCAGGTGTGTACTTTTTTTTTCTGTAGTGTGGGGGGGGGGGGGTAATGTGTTTTTTTATTTTATGTAATGTAGATTTTTTATTTTTTGTGACTTTAGGCTTTTTTATTTTCTGTAATTAGAGTGGTGGGGGTTATTAGGGGGTAGGTAGTGTAGGTAGTGTAGGTGTTAATAGGTTAGTGTAGAGGCTGTTTAGTTGATATTTAATGTTTTATTGGGGGGATATAGTGCAGTGTAGTGTTTATACTTAGTGTCATGATGGTCCTTGAGGACCGTCATGGCACTTATGTGGTTAATGTTGGGTTGTAACAGGCCCATAACGGTCTTAATATACCCTTATGGGACTGATGGAGTTAAACAGAGGCTTGTGAGGGTCTGTATGGACCCCCATGAGTGACAGGGTTAATGAAGGGCTTATGGGGGTCTGTATTGACCCCCATGAGTGACAGGGTTAATGAAGGGCTTATGGGGGTCTGTGTTGACCCCCATGAGTGACAGGGATAATAAAGGGCTTATGGGGGTCTATATTGACCCCCATGAATGACAGGGTTAATTAGGGGTTTATGGGTATCTGTAATGACCCCCATGATTGACAGGGTTAATGAAGGGCCTATGGGGGTCTATATTGACCCCCATGAATGACAGGGTTAATTAGGGGTTTATGGGGGTCTGTTTTGACCCCCATGAATGAGGGGGTTAATTAAATGCTTATGGGGGTCTGTATTGACCCCCATGAGTGACAGGGTAAATGAAGGGCTTATGGGCTTATGGGGGTCTATATTGACCCCCATGAGTGAGGGGATTAATGAAGTGCTTATGGGGGTCTGTATTGTCCCCCATGAGTGACAGAGTTAATGAAGGTTTATGGGGGTATGTATTGACCCCCATGAGTGACAGGGTTAATGAAGGGCTTATGGCAGGCTATATTGACCCCCATGAGTGAGGGGGTTAATGAAGTGCTTATGGGGGTCTGTATTGACCCCCCTTGAGTGACAGGGTTAATGAAGGTTTATGGGGGTCTGTATTGACACCCATGAGTGACAGGGTTAATGAATGGCTTATGGGGGTCTATATTTACCCCCATGAGTGACAGGTATAATGAAGTGCTTATGGGGGCCTGTATTGACCCCCATGAGTGACAGGGTTAATGAAGGGCTTATGGGGGTCTGTATTGACCCCCATGAGTGACAGGGTTAATAAAGGGCTTATGGGTGTCTATATTGACCCCCATGAGTGACAGGGTTAATTAGGGGTTGTCGGGATTAATACGACATATTATTTTTTTAATAATATAGAATAATGAATTTTGAGTTCCGAATCAATTTATAGAAACATATTCCTTTTTATAAAATAACATTTATTGAAAATAACAAAATTAACTAGTATAATGATAAAATGTAATATATCAAATCAAATGCAAATAAAACACAGTAATATATCAAATCAAATGCAAATAAAACACAATATAACCAGCCAGATATAAAAAGAAAATGAATACATCATATTGTAATACTTATTATTTTACGATATCTTCTATACAGTCCTAAAATCTCAATACAAAAATGTATCTCAATCACATGAACAATAAAACCTGGAATAACAACCCATAGAACAAAATCAGATAAATCAATTAATAAAATTCACCCAAAACATTTTAACATGTACTAATAATGTCTAATGATATTATAATATAGCTATACAGGAATGTATTAAATATAACACAATTATGGTAAAGTATTTTATAATATAATTGATAAATTAGCTAAGTAAAATTAATTTATCTGTATTGGTCAAAAAGAAAAATGAGATATCTAATTTTGTATTAAAATTTATATCCGGATTTATAAATTTCAATGACAAAAGGAAATCTAAATAACTTTTTGATAAGAAATAAACCAAACAGAGAAATTATGGTAATGGTTTTCAATTATATCATAAAATAAAATATTTCAATTTATACATTACCAATTATGACAAGATTCCACTGGTTAATTCCAAAGTTGTCTCGCCTTTCCAAAAGATAAAAGTTTTTATCTCTCCTTCCTCCTTTTTCTTTGTCCTTTTTGTCCTCTTAGATCCTGTTTCTATCCATAATTATAACTCTTGCTTATTTGCCTATCAGAATCCCCCATCAGTTAAAAGTATCTAGTAACCAATAGAATCTTTTCATGATGTCATCACATATTAAAATTTTATAATGAATATATTTTTCTATAGAGACATTTATTCCTTGAACCATAAGATGGCACTCTCGGACCTTTGAATTTTCATCCCTTTAATTAACTAATGACCCCTTTGACCCACAACCTATAAATAAAATGAAGTCATAAGAATGTTTATCAGTTAGATATCCCTAAACAGATTTATTATTCTGTTTAGTAGACGTAGTGTCTATAAACGAATTCTTCACATGTGAAATCTTAAGGAGGACATCATTACTTTTAAGGAACATAACCTTTATAGACCTCTATCCATTAGTTTAGGAATTCACTCAGATATTTATCTCTTACAGAACAAAGAACTATTCAGCCATGGATAGCTCTTTTGTGGGCAGCTGTGAAAACATATCTTTCACATAGATATATTCAAGTAATAGAATTGCATGCATAGGTATATATATATATAAATATACAGCATATAAAATATTAATACATTGGATATAAAATAGTGGTTAATAATTGGAATATCATATTATATTATAATATCCATATAAGATAGAACTTTATTCATACAAAAGTTCTGACATAACCCCCTCTCTGAAATAATATCGCTCTTTAATAAAGTAGGTGATATTATTACAGTTGTAAATATGAAAAGTAACTGGTTCCCGGAAAAACAGAGACTCAACCCTTGATATGATGTACTACCAATGTAAGTCAATTGAATGGAAAGTAACCTTGGAATGCAAATTGTAGTAACAATAGTCTCATTCACTACAGTTGTTAAGTCATTTAGCTTCTGTTTTTGGAGTTCCAATTCTCTTTGCACCACCTTCAAGGAATCCCGAAGTTCCCTAGATTCCTTAATTAATGTTTCAATAGATATAGAGTTTGTTATTGACATAGTGGTACCTATAACAGCTCCAAGTATAATCATTATCGCAGCCCCAATAAGGAAACCGATAAATCGTTTCGGACGTCGGCTGTTTGAACTGTAAGACTCAGGAATAGAAGTTTTCCTTAATTGTTCCAACATCTTCTTTACAGTAGCTTGTGATCGATCAATGTGTTCATGATACCATATTTTGTTTTCCTCCATCTGTACGTTAAATATGTTAAATTGCCTTTCAATCACTGTTTGTGGATCCACGCTCCCAAAAATCTTTTGCGATGTCAATCTCCTTCCGGTGAGCATAAACCCTGGAGCCTCTTGGATAAGGATTCCTGAGGAAGGGCCTGGTTCTACAATAGGTTCCATTCGGACCTCTTGGCATAGGATCAGCATTACCCATATCAGAGCTGTTTTTCTTTCTTTCATCATCACTAATTCTTGTTTTTCTTTTCTTTTCTTTTATTCAACTAGGAAATAAAAACAAAAAGTTTTAATAATGTATTCTATACAATGTAAAAATAGGATAATCTTATTAGACAGGGTATTCAAAGTCACATTATTAATCAGGAATATCGTTAATGATTCTTAATTTAGATGTTGGATGACAACTTTTTATTTGATTAATATGAACCCATCTTTCAACCATTTCACCATTTTTTGGAATTTGTATTTTGTATACAACAGGTGAAATTTTGTCAACAATAGTATAAGGTCCTTTCCATGAAGGCAAAAACTTTTTCTATTTCACTTGGTTTCGTTGAAAGTTGTACAAATATATCTGATCTGTGATCTCGTCCTCCTTTTTGGATGTCTTAAGATCATAATAAGTTTTAGTACTTACAGCAGATTTCTCTAAATTTCTTTGCGCAAAAGCAAATGCCTGCTGTAAATGTTTCCTCAGATCCTCTATATATTGATGGGTTGTAGCAGCATTCACTAAATTATGGTCTTGGGTTCTATAAATAAGGTGTTGTGGGAGTACCAAACGTATCCCCGTCATTAATTCAAATGGCGACATTTTTGTTGCAGTACTAGGTGTAGATATTATAGCCATTAATACTAAAGGTAATTTTATATCCCAGTCTTTACCTGATTCTTTCACAAATTTCTTTAAAATACTAATAATGGATTGGTTGTACCGTTCCACATTACCAATAGAAGCAGCACGATAAGAAATATGTAATTTTCTCTTAACTCCTAGGATTTTCCACATACGGTTCATTATTTCACTGGTAAAGTGAGATCCCCGATCGGACTCAATTCGTTGTGGTAAACCAAAATGGGAAAAGACATGGTTAATTAATAATATTGCAACAGTTTCAGTTTTACAATTTGTGGCTGGAAGGCACTCTACCCATTTGGTAAATAGACATGTAACCATTAGCATATATTTATTACCCCTAGATGATGTTGTTACTGGGCCAATAAAATCTATTTGGATATATGACCAGGGCATAGACATCCCTCTTTTCTGAAGAGGAGCTCTATGTGTAGGTGTATTAGGTTGATATTGGGGACATACCAAACATCCCTGACAATATGTCTGGACATCTTTCAACATGTGCGGCCAATACGCAAAATCTCGCAGTATTTCATAGGTGATTTTATCCCCTCTGTGACCTGATGTCGGGGCATCATGGGCATGTTGTAACATTAGACCTCTATATGAAGTAGGAACCACCCACTGCTGTATTCCATTCTTAGATGTACGAATAAGCAATCCATCTAAGATGCTAAATTGGGCTTTTGACTTCATTAAAACTCTCAGGTCTTCTTTACATATAACATCTATCTCACTCAGAGGATATTTAGCTGGATCTTGTATATGATTATAAAATATACCTATGATTGGATCTTCTTTCTGACTACTGATTAAATCAGAATTGGGAGTATCCTGGGACCATTGAGCTGTAGACAATTCTGTACTCTTTTGGATTTGTTGCCTTGTTATAGCCTGAATTTGAAATGGACCCAAAAGATGATCCCCTTTAGGGCACCTTGTTTTGCCAACTTATCAGCCAAATCATTTCCTTCTTTATCCTGTCCCATTACCTTTGAGTGGCCCTTTCTCTTCTTCCAATATATAATCATTCCATTAGAGATTACCATCTCATCAATAGCATGTATTAACTTACCATGTTTCACTGGTTTCTTCCGGGCACTTGTCATTTCATTATGTTTCCATACCTGTAAGTATTCTACGAAACTATTATGGATATATTCTGAATCAGTGATGATCACTAATTCCTTAAGATCATGCTCTATTGCGGTTTGGATAGCGCGATATACGGCTACCAATTCTGATATTTGACTAGTCTTAGATCCTATTTTATAACTCTCAGGTGGAATCGGGATATTGTCTTTCCATACATTACCGATTCCTGCAACCAATTTGTTATCTGCCCCCTCCTTAATATGATATGCACATCCATCCACGTAAACTGTGGGTAAAGTATTACATAATACCTCTTCATATACCTTATGGGGAGATAATTTGTATTCCTTCATAAGGTCCACTTCGGACCAATTTTCTCTAAGAGGATCCTCGGCGGTACAATCATGTAAATCAGCTAACCCTTGGGCCACTGGATTCCTCTTATTCTGTGCATATCTAATTTCCAGAGGCCATCCTTGTAATGATAAAGTCCATGCGGTTATACGGCTATTTGACAAATTACCGGCTCTAATTTTATCACTCTGAATGTATTGATATGGTTGATGAGCGGTTTCTACTATAATTTTCTCACCTTGGATAAAATTTTGGAAATTCTGTAAGGCCCATACAGTGGCAAACAGAGCTTTCTCACAGTCATTAAACTTTACCTCTACAGGTGATAATGTCTTACTTGCATACACAATAACTTTACTATGCTGATCATATTTCTGATATAGAACGGCACTCAAACAAAAATCAGTATATCCAGTTTCTAAAAAGAATGTTTTACCCATTTTAGGATAAACTAGGCAAGGAGCCTGGCTGAGTTTTTGTTTTAATTCGTTTACGGCTTGATTATGAATTTCCCCCCATTGCCAGGGCTCTCCTTTCTTTAATAATCGAATGAGAGGCATATTTACCTCTGCATAGTTATCAATAAACTTACGAGAATAATTGGTGACACCTAAAAATGATCTTAATTCTTTTAATTTTGTAAGGGTCCTGGTTTTAAAAAGAGCTTCCACTTTCTTTTTCTGTGGATTTATACCTTCAGGAGTTATTTCATGGCCTAAAAAATTAACTTTAGTGTGGCACCATTGTGCCTTTTGAAGAGACAGTTTAACTCCTGCATGTTTCAATTGATCTAGAACATATCTGATTTCAAAAATATGTTTATCAAAATCGTTATTTTTAATCAAGATATCATCTACATATGTTAATGTCCCTCGCTCTTGAGCGTCAGGCATTGCCTTATGTAAAAATATAGCAAACTCATGCCCTGAATTTATAAAGCCAAATGGGGTTCTAGTCCATGTATATTGCTGTTTCCCAAAGGTGAAAGCCAGTTTATATTGGTCCTCTTCACTTACTTTAATGGTACAATAACCTTGGGCACAATCAAGAGTAGTAAATAATTTAGATCCTTGTATTTGTGCTAAACATTGATCGATATATGGAACGGGCCATGCAGACATGTACACCTGTTTATTTAATTATCTCAAATCAGCGCATAAACGCCAGGTTCCATTTGGTTTCAAGACTCCTAGAATAGGGTTATTAAAAGAACTGTGAACCGGTCTAATAATTCCCCTAGACTCTAGGTTCTTGATAATATATGCCAATGATTCATAAGAGGCAAGAGGGAGTCGATATTGTTTTACAAATACAGGTGGCATGTTTGGGTCAGTTTTAATTTTAGTGACATGTAAATTTGTCAAACCACAATCATATGAATCCTTAGAGAACATATCTTGGTAATCAATTAATACTTGTCTTAGTGTTTGGCGCTCAATGTCATTAGAACATCCGCTAGCTAAGGCTATCTGTTCCTCAACTCTTTCTCTAAACCAAGGGAATACCTCAGGCTGACTAATCTCATAAGTCTCCTCCAATTGTGTAGACAAATCAGTAGTGATCATACTTACCTGCGTCTCAGTGTTCTGATAGTTCTCATATTCTTGTTCATCAATTGTTTGGTTAAAAACAAGTTCGTTATCCATAATATCACAGTTACTTTCAGTGAAACTAAAAGGATAAATAGACTTAACAGTAAATAATCCCTCAGGTTGTGTGTCAAAACACTGATCCATAATCTGGTCATCATTTACATAATTCTCTGGTATCAAACCAATAACAATATTCATAAACTCAGAAGTAAAATACTCAGAATCTATAGCCATACCTATTAGGGATCCCTTCTCCAAATGTATTGGATGGGATGCTGTGTTATTTACCAGAATAATGAACGATACCTGTGTTATAGTAATTAGAGGTGTATGAATGAGGGTGAGGCCTTTTCGTTGCATCTGATGACTAAGATTTACAAAGGCATCAATACCTTTAATCTTTTGACCCCTTTTTACCTGTAAAGGGAGAGGAAATTGTGCCACCCCCTCTGGTATTGTAACACTTTGTTCCATTTGCACGGTTACTGCATAAGGCATTTGTTGTGCAGATTTCAATGCTTCTGAGTCATTTAGGAATTCTAAGGGCTTATCCTGTAATCTAGACCAAATAACATTATTGATCAAATCAATTTGGGAGGCAAAGCGATGTAATAGATCATTTCCAATATAGATTGGATATTGGGAACCCTGAATAACTAAGAATAGGTGCACAACCCTTTTACCCCCAATGAAAAGAGGTAATAAACATTTTGCCATAATAGCATGAGTTGAAGTTTCATGATCTATCTTTTATACCCATTGATCATCGGGTTGTGTATTTTGGATTAAATTAGTATTCTTTATTTGTTTTAATAAGCTCTCATTAACATAGCTATGCTCATGTTTTAGAGCTAGTTTTGCTTGTTGAGAATTTCTCATACCTGGAATATCAACAGGAATAAATAAACCTTCATCGTTGGTTTCTATTTCCACTAGAAATCTAGAGTGTTTACTTATGTTTAAAGGCTTAGAATCGTTCTTATTTAAAGAGATAGTTCATACATTTCCCTCTATTTGAATATTTTTAATATGCATCTGCTCAATTTGGATCACATTTTCATTGTTTACTTGTTCTCCATTAATGTCTTTACATTTAAGTACTGTCATCTCAGGCATTTGATTATTTTGGAAGTGAACCCCTCTACTGATTCCTCTTTTTTCTCAATAACATGACAATTCCTTTGCATATGAGGTTGTTTAACCTGATCATAATTGATGGGAAATTTAACTTGTGACCATATCACACCATCAATAAAATCAATGACTGGACTAAATCTTCTAAGTAAATCAGTCCCAATTATAATTTTGTAACTAGGAATATCCACTATAATAAATGGATGTTTCATTTGTTTATTTCCTTTTCTGATATCTAACCACACACGGCCTACAGTATTAACTTTAATACCATCAAAATTTCTAACAATTCCCACGAATGGTTTCAGAATAGTTTTCTTTTTGGCTCTACTCTCAATTTCCTCATATGTCTCTTTGGAAATTACTGTGACTTGAGAACCTGTATCAATTAATGCTTTAGGATTTAAGGTTTCAACATTCTGTATACCAACAGAAACATAATATCGGTTCTGTATTTCCTCCATTTCACATAAGAAATGTGTATGTCTTAACATCTCTAACTTCTTCCATTGTTTATTTTTATTTAAGAAGTCAGATTGTGGAGTATGATCTATCCAATTTATAACTATTTCTGTAGGACTATCAGCAATTTCCTGATTAACATTTGTTTCATTTTCAATAAACTGAACAGGTAATAAATCATCTGTCATGACATTGCAATGTTCTTCTTCTACTTCAGCTATTAACCCTTACCCGGTAAACTCTGGTTCAATCTGTGTTACCTCCAGTGAGCTTAAAGGGTCAACAGTTATATCTTCTGGGTCATCTTCCTTGGTTTTGAAAATACCCCTCCCTTGCTGAATAGGAATTTCTGAAGATAAAGGATACTCAGGGAGGAAAGATAAATCATTAACATTCTTTTTAGAACATACTTTTATATTTTTATTTGAATCAAGAGATTCAAAGGTATCACTTCTGTTTGTGTTATTGATCACTAATCTATTTTCACAATTAGTATTCAGTCATTGGCTTTGGCTTTGAGAATTTTGACCGTCTTGGATTGGATTATTTTTCACTGACTGAGTATTACATCCTGCCATAAATGCAGCCATCTGTTGTGTCCAAATTTTAACCTGCTCTTCTAAATTAGATGATGGTTTAGAATTTTGAATTTGGCTATATCTTTTAACCCTTTGACTCTTTGAATAATTTGAAGTATTGGGCATTGGAGGGGTTAATCTTCCTTCTGCACTAGGAGATTTTGGCCTCCAGACATAATTTTTAAATAGGATTGTTTCCCATGTAATTTGGACTAACATAAAAAGAATCATTATTTGCATTTTGAGATATTTCACTTGCAATTTTTACTGGCCTAAATGATGACTTTGCCTGACTTGATTTGTTTGAACCTTTAACCACATCTGCGTAAGATTTTGTACCTGTCTCATACTGTAAATTAGGTTTAACAGAAATTTCTGCCACATTTTGATTATTACATTTCTCCCTTCGCTTATAATTATTCCCATCATCAAGCTGAATCTCATATATTTTAGTACATTCATTTACCAACCAACTTAAAAGCTTGGCGTCATCAAAATCACACGCCATATTTCTCTGAATATACAAAGGTATATTCAGAGAAGTAAATTCTCTTAAATTTAGGAGATTCTGGGTCTGTCTTTTTTGCAGTCTCTCTATAAGGGTGTTTTAATGTGATTAAAAATTATTTTGGACTTTCGGCAGGCTTACATCTAAGATTATGAACTGCTTTTATAGCAGCCTGTGGGTTTTTATACTCAGAAAAGTATTTTCTCACCTCAGATTTATATATCTCCCAATCATTTATATCCCTATCATGGAGAGAGGTGAAAAATGAGGTATAAGAGCTATCAAATGACAAAGGGAGGTATGATATTTTATCATTAGCCCCCCTTATCCCTAGTTCAACCATCACCCTTTGTAGTGAATCAAGGTGGTCTTCTATGGACAATTTTGAATTTTTGGTGTAGGGTTTAATCAATTTTCTTATAGCCTGGGCTTTCTCATGGAAAGAGAGTCTTTTATTTGATCGTATATCTTCATCACTCTCAGTTTCATTTTTAGAGCTATGTAACAATTTTATGGGTGATCGTTTAGGTTTATTCCTTGAAGGTACTACTTCTAATTCTTCCTCAGAATCACTAAAGTCCTTTATCACAATTTTACTTGAGGTATAATCTTGAGCCCTATTTAAATCCATTTTTAGATTTTCAACATCCTGTTGGTATTGTTTTATCTCATTCTTAGCTACAGTCAGTAATTTTTGGATCTTTTTATTCTCTACAAGTATCTCAGCCTCATGAATTTTCTTATTAGTTAATTCTTGAGTTAAGAATTCAATCTTTTGTTGCAATTTCTTCTGTTCTATTTTTAAGTCCTGACAAGCCTGAACATACTTTTGCGCTAATTTATCAGCATGTTCAGCTTTCTCATTTAAGTATTCACATTTCTCAGACAATTCCTCAAATTGAACTGATTTTTGACTTTCCTCACCGGTATCTTTTGCACGCTCAGCTACCAATTTATCTATTATTGCCTGTAATTCATCACATTTCTCTGAATATTTACCATTTAAATCTTGAGCTGCGTTAAATGTCTCTGTCGTTTCTACCACTTTCTTCCTTAATTCTTTAATTTTGATAAACTGCTGATCTGCTAGCTGCATTTTTTCTCCATGTAAATCTCTTAAAGTTTGACAAGTTATAGAAACTTCCTGGATTTGATTATTTAATTTTTTTATGGTAATTTCTTTTTGGGAATTTTGATATTTCCAGCTTCTGGCTAATTCCATCCAAACAGTAGACAACCTAGCTAAATGCTTCTTTCTTTCTGATTTAATTTGAATTGCATTTATAGTACTCATCACAGTTGTCAACAAATTCTTATCCTTTAACCAATCATCAATTGTATCACCATCAATTTCGGGATGTATTTTATCCAAATATTCTGACAACTGTTCCCTTTACTCACAAACAGGATATACATTTGAAATTAAAGTTTTAATTAACAACTCCATTCCCTGTTTACCATGACCAATTATGTCATCTAAAGATAATGCTCCTACTGTTTCAGAACCAAAAACACCTTCAGCCATTTTTTTTTCAACAAGTGTTATTCAATAAAAAGTTTTAAATCAATTAAATAATTGACCACGTGTCTATAAAGATATATATCTCACTGGGGCCTCCAAATATGCCGGGATTAATACGACATATTATTTTCTAAATAATATAGAATAATGAATTTTGAGTTCAGAATCATTATTTTATAATATAATTGATAAATTAGCTAAGTAAAATTAATTTATCTGTATTGGTCAAAAAGAAAAATGAGATATCTAATTTTGTATTAAAATTTATATCCGGATTTATAAATTTCAATGACAAAAGGAAATCTAAATAACTTTTTGATAAGAAATAAACCAAACAGAGAAATTATGGTAATGGTTTTCAATTATATCATAAAATAAAATATTTCAATTTATACATTACCAATTATGACAAGATTCCACTGGTTAATTCCAAAGTTGTCTCGCCTTTCCAAAAGATAAAAGTTTTTATCTCTCCTTCCTCCTTTTTCTTTGTCCTTTTTGTCCTCTTAGATCCTGTTTCTATCCATAATTATAACTCTTGCTTATTTGCCTATCAGAATCCCCCATCAGTTAAAAGTATCTAGTAACCAATAGAATCTTTTCATGATGTCATCCCATATTTAAATTTTATAATGAATATATTTTTCTATAGAGACATTTATTCCTTGAACCATAAGATGGCACTCTCGGACCTTTGAATTTTCATCCCTTTAATTAACTAATAACCCCTTTGACCCACAACCTATAAATAAAATGAAGTCATAAGAATGTTTATCAGATAGATATCCCTAAACAGATTTATTATTCTTTTTAGTAGACTTAGTGTCTATAAACAAATTCTTCACATGTGAAATCTTAAGGAGGACATCATTACTTTTAAGGAACATAACCTTTATAGACCTCTATCCATTAGTTTAGGAATTCACTCAGATATTTATCTCTTACAGAACAAAGAACTATTCAGCCATGGATAGCTCTTTTGTGGGCAGCTGTGAAAACATATCTTTCACATAGATATATTCAAGTAATAGAATTGCATGTATAGGTATATAGATATATATATAAATATACAGCATATAAAATATTAATACACTGGATATAAAATAGTGGTTAATAATTGGAATATCATATCACATATTATAATTGTCTAACTGCGATTCGTCGTCACGCTTCAGACGAATCGCAGTTAGACAATTATAAAGTGCTGTGCATTGTGCAGAGCGCAGCCCGAGCCGCGCATGCGCAGAGCGCGGCGCAAGCCGCGCTTGCGCGCAGCGATGCCCGAGAGCAGGTAAAAGAGTGGGGAAGAGGGGGGGGTAGAGGCACAGAGGGAGAGTGGGGAAGAGGGGAGGGAGAGTGGGGAAGAGGGGGGGGAGAGTCACAGAGGGAGAGTGGGGAAGAGGGGGCGAAGAGTCACAGAGGGAGAGTGGGGAAGAGGGGGGGGGAGAGTCACAGAGGGAGAGTGGGGAAGAGGGAGAGTGGGGAAGAGGGGGGTGAGAGGCACGGCACAGAGAGAGAGTGGGGAAGAGGCACAGAGGGAGAGTGGGGAAGAGACACAGAGGGAGGGGGGAGAGACACAGAGGGATAGGTGGGAAAGAGACACAGGGGAGGTAGAGGAGGGGGAAAAGACACACGGGAGGGAGAACATGGGGAAGATACACATGGGAGGGAAATGGGGGGGGCAGAGGGGAACAGACACAGGGGGAAGGGGGAAAGAGACACAGGCCAGGGGGGAAGAGGCACAGAGGGAGAGGGGGGAAGAGACACAGGGGGGAGAGATACAGAGGGTGAGGGAGGAAGAGACACAGAGGGAAGGGGGGAAGAGGTACAGAGAGAGGGGGAAAGAGGCACAGAGGGGGGGAACAGAGGAAGGGGTGAAGAGACACAGTGGCGAGACACACAGAGAGAGGCGGGGGAAGAGGCACAGAGGGAGAGGGTGGAAGACACAGAGTGGGGAGAGACACAGAGGGTGAGGGGGAAGAGACAGGGAGGAAGAGGCACAGAAAGAGGAGGGGGAATAGACACAGGGGAGTGAGAGGAGGGAGAAGAGACACAGGGGAGAGAGTGCAGGTGGGAAGATACACAAGGGAGGGAAATGGAGACACGAGGAAGGCCGTAACAGACACAGGGCTAAGGGGGAAAGAGACACAGGCCAGGGGGGAACAGACACAGGGGAGGGTTGGGGGAGACACAGGGGAGGGTTGGGGGAGTCACAGGGGGGGGAGAGATGCATAGGAGGGAGAAGGGGGAAAGAGACACAGGGGAGGGGTTTAGAGACACGGGAGGGAGAGGGAGGTAAAAACACAGGGGGGCAGGAGATACAAAGGAGGTAGACGAGGTGGAAGGAGACACAAGGGAGGGAGAGGAGGGGGGAAATAAGACACGAGGGAGGAAGTAGACAGAGGGAGAGACTCGCAATGAGCTCCAAAGGGGCTCATTGCAAGGCCTGTGATGAGCGCCAAAGGCGCTCATCACAAGGCCAGTAAAGTAGAGGGGGAGAGGCTTACATTGTGTGGCAAACAGCATTGCCAGGCTTCAGTTTTTATTGCCGTCATTTTTGACGGGCAAGTCGCTAGTTATATTATAATATCCATATAAGATAGAACTTTATTCATACAAAAGTTCTGACAGGGTTTATGGGGGTCTGTATTGACCCCCATGAGTGAGTCCTTTAAGGACCCATAATGCGGGAATTTTGAATTTTCATTGCAGCGGGGGTCTCCAAGCTTATCTCGGTTATCTCGGATCCCTTCTTGGGTAAGTTGTTCGTGGCTAGGCTTTGAGCCTCGTTTTCGTTTTTTTCGGCGGCCATTTTTTCTCTTGCTTAGGGGATTTTCGTGTGTCTGAACTCAGGAATTTGGACTTAAATGGAGGTGTAACTTCACTTTCAGAGGATTCCTGGATGCCCCCCCTTGCTATGGGTAAGCTTTTTATGTATTTTTGTGAGTATTTGGTGTGTTTTGACTGTTTTTAGGTGCGCGGGGTTCGGCCGTTATGGTCGTATTTTTCGTGCGTGTGGGTGTTTGTTACGTTAAGGTTTTTTTTTTCTAAGTCGGGCGCATGTGTGTGTTTTTAACTGCGTGTGAGGCGCCTTTGAGCCTCCACCTCCGCAAAAGGGTCCGCATTTGTGGACAAACACAGCCGACATTGGAGCCTCCACCTTCCGCAAATGCGCCGATCGCTTCGCGAGGGTCCGCATTTGAGGAGCAAACTGCATCCCTCGCAAAGCGTGACAACGAATTGTAGTTTGACAACTATTATATGTGATAGTACTCCATCTTTTTATTGATATGTTTAAGTGCTATTGGTAGTCCCTCTCTATAAATGTTTGAGTAAGATCTACAAAAAAAATCTTGCAAAAGGGATTTAGCCAAACGTAATGTTTTCACTTGTGAATATTGTACCTTTGAGTTGTTACTAGTAATATAATTTTGTTAAACTGTATCAAAATGAAGAAAAACATCCGCTTTCTATGGCTCACTATAAAGTTATTCTTAACAAAATTCACTATGGTCCAAATGTAATTGTGAAAATTAAGTCATGGTCCAGAATCTATATTTTATTTCAGGGACACACACAGATATTTTAATACAACAGCAATTAAAAGAGCACTGCAATGTAGTGTATACTGTATAGGAGATCCAGGTACAGGATGCCATTTAACCAATTAATTATATGGAAAGGTCAAGACAAATTTATATTAGACCTAATAATACGAAGGAAGTCTGGAAGAATGTCTGGATTTGGAAACAGGTGTACTTGATGACTATCCTACTATACAAGCTACAACCTTGGAAATCAACAGTTTTTATGATTGATCAAAGTGAATTTAGTTCACAAAAGTACTGTATCAGTACTCCACAAAAACATTAAATACTGGTACTCTTATATTCACATTAATAGAGGAAAATTAGAAAAACATATTAGTATTTTACTAAAATCTTTTGAAAGATGTAACCTGTGAATGGTAGGGTGTTTCAGTCTCTGTAATCACACTCTGTACCATCTATATATTGTTCCTAGTATGTTCTACTATCAACAACATATGGTTAATTACCCATTTGTTCTGAAACTGCTCCTATTTTTCAATAAATGACTTTTTTTGTGCAAGTCCTCTAGCAATTATTGAAGCTTTCTAGAATTTTGACAGGGACTGAATATGATCGATTTGTTTCATCTTTCATTTTGACTGCTTCCTTTACCCAATCTGTTTCCTTTTTGGTTTATATGGCAAGTTGCAATCACTTTTAGTATTATTATGTTTCATTTTATACAGTCGTCTGATTTTACACAATTAAACTAGATTGCCGTTTAGCCAAAATATTAACCCCAGGCTCAAAAAAATATTAACCCCAGGCAACTAAAATTAACCCCATAACTCATGAGGGTCAATATAGACCCCAAAAGGCCAATAATTAACCCTATAACTTATGGGGGTCAATACAGACCCCCATAAGCACGTAATTAAACCTATAACTCATAGGGGTCATTACAGATCCCCATAAGGCCAATAATTAACCCTATAACTCATGGGGTTCAATACAGACCCCCATAAGGCCAATAATTAACCCTATAACTCATGGGGGTTAATACAGACCCCCATAGGCACTTAATTAACCATGTAACTCATGGGAGTCAATACAGACCCCCATAAGGCCTTAATTAACCCTGTCAGTCAAGGGAGTCAATACAGACCCCCATAAGCCAATAATTAACCCTATAACTCATGAGGGTCAATACAGACCCCCATAAGCCAATAATTAACCCTATAACTCACGGTGGTCAATACAGACCCCCATAAGCCTCTATTTAACCCCATCAGTCCCATAAGGGTATATTATGAAAAAACGCTAACATTAGCCACATAAGTGCCATGATGGTCCTCAAGGACCATCATGACACTATCTACAAACACTACACTACAACCCAATAAACAATTAAATCTAAACTACCCCCCTCTACACTAATCTATTAACACTTACACTACCTACACTAGTCACCAAAAATAAAAATAAACTACATTACAGAAAATAAAAAAACCTACGTCACCAAAAATAAAAATACCTACATTACAGAAAATAAAAAACCTGTCACCAAAAATAAAAAAAACCTACATTACAGAAAATAAAAAAGCCTAAGTCACCAAAAATAAAAAAAAACTACATTACAGAAAATAAAAAAACTCATTACAACCCCCCCACTACAGAAAAAAATATTACACACCTGAAAAGGAAAGACAGACATACATACAATACATTACATTCGATACATACAATACAAATAAAATACCCCCTATCTATCTAACATACAATCTATTTAATATACAATAAATCCTAACTATATCAAATACATCCCCCTATCTATCTAATATATAATAAATCCTAACTACATCCAGAAACCCTAATACTTAGCTAAAATAAAATAATTAAAATCCTAACTACATCCAGAAACCCTAATACTAAGCTAAAATAAAATAATTAAAATCCTAACTACATCCAAAAACCCTAATACTAAGCTAAAATAAAATAATTAAAATCCTAACTACATCCAGAAACCCTAATACTTAGCTAAAATAAAATAATTAAAATCCTAACTACATCCAGAAACCCTAATACTAAGCTAAAATAAAATAATTAAAATCCTAACTACATCCAAAAACCCTAATACTAAGCTAAAATAAAATAATTAAAATCCTAACTACATCCAGAAACCCTAATACTAAGCTAAAATAAAATAATTAAAATCCTAACTACATACACAAACCCTAATTCTAAGCTAAAATAAAATAATTAAAATCCGAACTACATACACAAACCCTAATTCTAAGCTAAAATACAATAATTAAAATCCTAACTACATACACAAACCCTAATTCTAAGCTAAAATAAAATAATTAAAATCCTAACTACATACACAAACCCTGATTCTAAGCCAAAATAAAAGACCACTTACCTTTGAGATGTCCCTTCAGATCACCAACCTAGGGGTAAAACAAAAAAATAAAATAGTACAACACATTAACATAAAATAAATAAACATTATACACATTCTAAATATTCAACTCACCTTTCCAGCATGTCCCGTCCTTCTTCATTTCTTCTTCGAGGCGGCCCTGTTAAAAAAAACACATTACATGACTACAACATATACACACAAAATAAAATAAAATAAAAATATAAACATATAAATATACATTCAACTTACCTCCCCTCGATGTCCCCGGCCTCCTCTTCTTCAGCCCCGGCTGGGCCCTGGAACCATCCGCGCTCTAAAAAATAAAAAAACTTGCAGACCTCCCGGACGCTAATGAGCCTCCCAGAGCTTTTTCATGAAGGAAATTGGTAATGGCGGCTTCTGATTGGCTGAAAAAGCTGTCTATCAATTTCAGCCAATCAGAAGTCGTCACTGTGCGAGCCAATCAGGATGGGATATACCCCAAAATCCCACCCTGATTGGCTAACACACTTGTCAATCTTTATTTAAACCAATCACACGTCTGGAGTTCCCTATTACCCATAGGGAGACTAAACCCTAAAGGTAATTTGCATATACAAAGCAACTAAGTCAGAGGTGCTCATCAGAGAACGAACCAACCGTAATAGGCTAGACGTGGACCCCTTGCTCACTGTGCCTTAGGGAGTTCAGCTGCACCTGATGAGGCCCATAAAGGCCGAAACGCATCTGGAGTTTGCTGTTTCTTCTGTTCAGGGTACAATTGCCTGGTATTTCGGGGCTGGGTCACTCTTTTGAGTGGGATCAGACTGATACACTACAGGATAATTCTCCCTGTGAAGGGCACAAGTGAGCTAAAAGATGTTGCTCTCAGAGTGGTGTATCATGGCCATAGAACTCACCTATTAAGGTTGGTTCGTTCTCTGATGAGCACAGTTTTTTTTAGTGTATACACTATACATACAAAATACCACATTACGTTAAAGTATATGAATAAATTATTAATGGGATGGGTACGATGAATAGCCTAGAGGTTCTGACAATGTCAGTGCTGTGTATATGGTGTATTACACAGTAACTCCACTTGAGGCTTAATATAACCAAAATATTTTTGGAAATAATTTATTATGTACTGATATCAATTAATAATGATATCTGTAAAACAAAGGATAAATATAAACAATACAATGATGATATAAAAAGGATAAATGTAAGTACTAAAATGCATTTCGCTGCTCCTGATGCATCTTCTTTATTTATGATTTACATTTTTTACATTTGTGTCTGTGACTGTAATACATTATTTGTAATAGAGTTATGTGATTTCTGAGGCTGTTAATGATTGTGCTATCAGAGAGTGTGAAAACTACGGTTGAACTCTGCGCCACAGCCCCTCCGACATGGCGCATAAGGTGTGGCGACAGAATAGGCCTTGAGGTATGAGAGGCGTGCCCGAGGCCCTTGAGGGCCGAACATGCCGATGGCCGCACTGTCAATTCAGTGCCGGAAAGAAGATTTTTTTGCCTGCACTACCTCTTTTTCACTACTAGGTGCTAAGTGCTGTGACGCAGCATTCAACCGCAGGGTTCACACTCTGTGCGGCTACATAATAGAACAGATCAAATATTTCTCAGCTGTGAGCGGATATTTCCTGTTTCCATATGACTGATAAGTCATACGTGACAATTAAATAGTTTTAGATTACACATATGTGCTAATAGCAAGGAAAATCCTTCATTTTTGATAATTTAGTATGTTTTTCTATCGGTTTCCCTTTAAGAGGTGCTGAAGCAATTTCTTCATTTGTTTGCTGTTATGGCACTGCCCTGATCAGTAAAATCATATTAACATAGGGTTTGGGTGTCAAAGTCTAGAGGAGTAACACATACAGCCTTATTAAATTGCGATTCAGTAAATTTAAAAGGGCTCTGTATAAGCACAAAGCATATTTTTTTCCAGAAGTTTTTAGTTAGTGAACTTCTATCCAAAAGCAAGGTCTTTACTAACTAAAAACTTCTGTAAATAAAATATGATGTGTGCTTAAATAGAGCCCTTCTAAATTTACTGAATCGCAATTTAATAAGGCTGATCTAATCTATAGTCAGTGTTAAAACTCAGTGGCAAAGTGTGCTGTAATTTGCAACTCTGGCTTGCCGCAGTGACTTGGAGCAGTTCTCTCTCAATGTTTTAGCGATGGGTGATTAACATAGCTATGTATAAATGTATCTGGCACTAATTGCTTTTGCCGCGATTATCATACATTACATTACATATACCCAACAAAATGAAAATGTGGGATGTGGATTCTATTGACTTGAAGTGTATTGTCCTACCATCATACTGTTAAATTATGAACTATGATGTGAAATATGCATGACGTGACAAAGGATGCAGATGTGCTATCATGCTTTAGAGAGAGGGAGTTACTACAAAGCAGTAATAAATAAGAGCAACTATTATCCTTACTTCTATAATTTGGCTGGCGGTGTAAATGTTTTCACTGGTTTCCAAAAGATATGGAAACCCTGTTAGCCAATGTATTTCTTTACTAAATGGTAAAAAGTAATATACTGTATTTTATCTAAATGCAAATCAAAATCAATGTTTCATAATTACAGGTTCCATATAAGGCACATAATCACAACTACAACTACCTTTATTAACTAAAGGTGAGCACAAGAGCTGTTGCATTACTTAAAATACCTAGTGAATTATAAAAAGAGAATAACACAGAAGCAAAATTCTTGTTATATTAAAATATATCATATGCCTAATCTTAACAGTAGCCCTAATAAATTGCGTATTAATTCTTTGTTTCCTTACTCATATAAGTATGTTGAGATTACTTATTACTGGAATGATCATAAACTTGGAAAAATACTGTAGTTAAAACCATATAATGGCAGACTCACAGACTGGTTAAAATTAGCTGTTCTGTTACCTGCTTAATAGACCCAAATATCTGATGCAATGTACTGTGATGACCACAATCATATTTTATCATTACATTGGAATAAAAATGGATATGGAACTGACATCCCCATTTTTCTCTATGGAGAGGCTAGAAAGGTTTAGGGTGGAGATTTCCAATATTTTAGCAGCAAAATTATGTGGAAAAACAGGTCTCTTGGCATACTCGAGACATGTAAGTATACTCAGAGTAGTGTTTTCTTTCAGTAATGTTGTGTACTCTACATTCTCCTTTCCTATGTTCCAATAATTAACTTTAAATATCAGTAGAGAAAACATTTGCTTAAAAAATGAACTGCAATTAAAGCCAAAAGTCGGAACATTTGCTTGATTCTTTGAATTGCTAAAAGTTTTGCTTATTCAGAGATTGCCATTTTCACTCACTGTTTCTTTCTTAGCCTTGACTAAATGTTTGTGGTGAGTTCAACTCTAGGGCAGTATGAAAAACTGTGAATTGAATGTTAAATACAAATACAAAGGAGAAATAAATGCAGGAAGGAATATAAAAAATAATATATTGATATGCCAGATAAGCTCCAAAATCCATATTACCCTAATATTTTATAAATGTCAGCCTTACTTTGAAATTGCTTTGAAAAATAGAACATTAATCACTTTCCATATAGGCTAGTTCTGTTTATAAGCTCATAATGTATAAAGCTTGCTCTTTCTGGGATGGCTTCTTTTATATATTTTTTTTTACAAACAAGTAAATGGTCAATTGTATGCAACATAATACTGTAACTTAACTAAACAATAAGAAGTTAGCTGATTCAATCAGGCTAATACCCGACAAGAATAAATAAAATGTAACTAAATAAAGTTAGCAAATTTTGCAGCCATTTACCGGATCCTATATCCAAATGTAACCAGTGCCATCTGTACGTTGGAATTGTTTGACTTTGAGATATATTAAAGAACCCCTGTAATTTGGAAAAAATGTATTATGTTTGCAAAATGTTTAACAGATTAATGAAATAAAAAATAATTTTAAGGCCATTACTTACATAGCTTCTAAGTAGAAACTGCTTGTGCCTGAAAGTTCATCCTAAAATTAAGTTTTTTTGCTTTTAAAGACCCCTCCCAGAGAAGATTATTTAAAAAAATTATGGAACTACTGTATTTATATTGCTTAAAAGTGAGCATGTGCAGTGAAGGGCAAGTTTGTCCTTGATCAGCCATACACTTTTTAAATGTAATTTTTTTCTTTATGCCATGCTTTTTTAAATACTTTGGGCCTCATTCTATTATCGGCCGTAGGAGATGCGGGGCCGCAAGGACCGGCCATTCTATTCGGCTATTCTATTCCCCTCCGGCCGGGGATTCCGGCAGGCTTGCGGCCGGCGCCTTGCTATCCCTTGCGGCCGCTCGCGCCGGAGGAAAGCCTTTGATCTAAAACGGCCGCAAGAGTTTCGGCTGCAAGAAAATCCCGGTTGCTATTCAATTGCTCCGGGAACCCTCTCTGCAAGGCTGAAACCGACCCGCAGCTTACTTGCAGAAAAAAGGTCCCGCTAGCACCAATTAAGCACATTATAAAGCCGAAATAAAGCCATCCTGCACTCTGAGGAGACTATAAAGTGATTGTAGGTGTTAGCAAAAATAGCACAACATTCCCCTACACTCAAATCCGTAAATAAATTATTTTTTAATTTATGTCACATATCCATGTAAAAAGTCCAGAGTGCTTGGAGCACCTCAGACCCGCCCACGCTGCGGCCGGAAAATAAACAGTTAATGTAAACTCGGATTTGGGCTGATGTGCAAGCTTGAGAGGGGGTTGCTATTAATCCTCATGTCCCCCAATATGATCCCTAGCATTTACAGAGCTGTACAGTGCCGTCTTGAATTTATTTTTGCGTTTAAAGATTTCTGAGCTTACGGCCGGTTGCAAGATATACGGCCGGCCGTAAGGGGAGATCCTTGCAGGACCGTATAATTGAATTGCAAGATAACAGAACCCCCGCAAGGAATCGCAGCCTTGCGACCGTTTTACGGCCGATAATAGAATGAGGCCCTTTGCAATTAAACCTAAAACTCTGAAAATTCATTTAAAGTTATATTATATATTCATAGTGCAATCTAAAACTCATAATAAGCTACTATTGTGAATGTATGCAAAGGTAATGCAAAACCTAGTTTAAAAAAAAATATCTAGCAAATTAAATTCTAAAGCCAGTTGAAATTGCTGCTGTGTCATAGTGATTTTAGAATAATTCATCCTAAAAATCAGAAAGCAACCGTTTTGCTTGTTTAGGCTTTTGTTTAACTGTATGCTTCTATCTGTTGTGAAATTCTGCTAAACCTGTACTCATGGCTAGATTACCCTATAGGCAAACTAAGCAGCTGCCTAGGGGTGCCTCCCTGTGAGGTGCGACCATTTCTTAGGTTAAAAACCCTAAAAATACAGATTTCTGACTGAAACAATTAAATGCTGCAGTCCACTGACTGGCCAGAGGGCGACCATCTTGAACAAAAGTAAAAAGGAAGAGGAAGTGTCAGACTGTCATTGCAGTGCATGGAACTGGTGAGTTTGAATATATATACACATACTAGAAGATATGTACATATAGATATTATTGGAGTTTTATCATCCTCCTGCTGTATAATGTAATTCAAAGTGTATGAGTGTTATTGTGTATGTATACATTAGTGTCTGACTATCTCTACTATCGACAGTACTTATGTATATTGTGTATGAGGGGACTTTCTATAAATCTGCAGTGTTGATGGGCTGTGTGGGGAACTATATATATATATATATATATATATATATATATATATAAATATATATATATATATATATATATATATATATATCAGAGTATTGCAGTATAAAGTGATACCTTTTTTATTGAACAAACATATTTATAATTATTATAACGAGCTTTCGAGAGATGAACCTCTCTTTAACAAGGCAAAAGCAATACTAATAAAATATATACAGCTCTTTATAACTATATATAGCTATTTTTTGTAAGATATTAGGATACATAGTTCCGTATATACTGGTGGGTTTCAGTAATTGGACCTTTTTATTTGAAGGTTTTTGAGTGCACAACAAAGTTTTTATTAATTTTTCTATAATTAATATTTAGGTGCTATATTGGTCTCAATAGACCCCCATGAATATTAATATTAGTGGGGATCATGGGTTTCAGAGGGCATACTGTATTGGGGGGAATCCAGTGGATTCTTGGGCTCTTAGGTGGTAGGAGTACTGAGGGGCTATCCATGAGATCTCCCAAGTATGTGTCATGTTTAGTGTCTTGTGGTGCAGTTATTAACCCATCGTGTTGGATATAAGAAATGAAGCCTTATATCCGATTCAGTTAAGGAGTTATACTGTTTTTAGCATCAGTTCTGTCACTTGAATCTTTTTTCAAAGCATTTTTTGCCTCTACAACATAGTATGTTACTTGAGTGAAGTACAATTAAAACTGATTGGAAATGACTTGGAGGGAAAGCTGGAAGTAACAGGTCACAGTAACTTGATAAATCAGCTCATTTGACCTGTTAACCAGTGTGTTCGTGAAGAGCTGAAATTTAAAGGGAATGTGATCGATAGACCACTAAGTTAGGGTGCAACTTCCACCATAAGTGCTTGGCAAAATATTGGAAAGGGTGTTCTAGCTTGCAAGAAAAACAGGTTGGTTGTAATAGACAATTCCGTTTAGAGCAGTAGTTGGTCCCCAACCTTTTTGGCAGCGGTGGCCATTTCCATTAAAGAAAAACTCTACATACATTTAGAGAACATTATAGTTCCATTGGACCTTGTGTGCAGCATTGAGAGGTATGAGAGAAAGCACGATCTAGAGCGCAGTTGATGCTGATGCTGCACGGTGCATTTAGGACCTTGCATGTTTGTCCAGTATTAGCCAGCACCATCAGTAAAATTGGAACTGTGGGACCTATGTCTCTGTGGTGTGTAGTTGTCTCTGTGTATCTGTGGTGTGTAGGTGTCTCTATGTGGTGTGTAGGTGTCTCTATGTGGTGTGTAGGTGTCTCTCTGTGGTGTGTAAATTGCAAGATAGTATTCTAAATATAATGGGCTCATTAAAACAGCATAGATTAGTACCCAAATTACTTCAATAGTTGATCATTCTCTGCAGCCTGTGTAAAGCTAGTATGTTGAAATGATGCTTCAAAACATGTATGGTAGATGTCTGCAGGTAGGGACTGCAAAACAATCAGTTTTATAAGAAGTTTCAAGTATATATTGAAACATTTTCTCATTGTTCCATCATGAAATTTTACGGTTACTGTATAAAAACACTAGTTATTCTGTAGTTCCAGTAAAAGTAGCAGTTGGCAAATTTAGAATTTAAAAAAAGACATGCAACATATAAAGAGCTTTTGAAGAAACTTTGTTGTGATGTAAGATGTGATCCAATTTGTGAAACAAGACAAAGACATATTGGCAATAAATGCATGTATATTGCATGTATATACCACTCACAGACACTGCCCTGTGTCCACTACTATACTGGCCACTTTAGCCAGGACTCCCATTATCAGCTTTTTGTTGGTCACCACCTTCTGAATCAAACACCTGGCAGAATATCTGGCATCAATTGGGCCACCTTGTTATTCCCAAAATAAATCCCAAAGTGAACAAACAGGGTCTACACACAAACTGACTGATACACACACTGACTGACACATACACTGACACACACACACACTGACTGACACACACTCTGACACACACATGCACACACCAGTGGCGGCTGGTGACTTTTCAAGTTGGAGGGGCGACAGGGCGAAACATAGCCACTCCCCCTTTTTCAAACCACACCCATTTTCATAACTCCTCCCCCTGGCGTCATAATGACCTTTATAAGCCCCGCCCAATGACCTTATGCTTGTAAAGCCCATTGAAATACATGATCTGCAATGCAGAAATGTCAAGAAGTAAAGTAACAATGTGTTAAATTCATTGGTATACAATATAGATTGAAAAAACTCATGTGACAAGACTACAGCAATATCATAATTGCACCTATACGTATTAACAGAAAAATTAAAGGAGTGACACCTACCATTAGTCGGCTCTTCTTCTCAGGGTATTCACGTTCATTAAGTTGACCAATGAGTAGAAACAAATCTGCAGCCACATAGGGTTTGCACCTGGGGTTGAAAGAAAACAAGCAAATCAATCATACCATTCAAGAACAAAACCATACTTAAAAAACATCAAACGACCAAGTGGAACCATATAGGCCCCAAACATACCTTAGAAGACCAAGTGTGACTATATAGGCCCCAAACATACCTTAGAAGACCAAGTGTGACTATGTTTTGGATGGATAAAAATAATCCCATTATGTAATATCTGTTCCTGTCCAAATCAATCCATCTGTTGGGCATGTGTGCACACAGAGACAAGAATTTACACCAACACAAAGTTCTGGTATAAAACATCTTGTATTCTTCCCAACAAACGAACCAGCGAGCGAACCCCCCCAAATACAACATAGCAACTTATATAATATAAGTTGATCAGATATAAGAATCATACGACGCATTGTTAGACAGTGAGTGAGTTATTGATTGGTTGACAGGGTAGGAAGGGTCCTTCCATATTTGGTCTCGGATGTTGATGTCATTATGGTCAGTTTATGTGAAGCTTCTGATTGGCTCTGGAAGGTGGCGGGGCTCATATCCTTATTTGGTCACGGATATGAATGTCATCTGGGAGCTCCCGGATATGATTCAGTAGCCATCTTATGACTCCCAGCAGTAGCCATCTTATGACTCCCAGGGTACAGCTCAGTAGCCATCTTAGGACTCTCAGGAAATAAAGAATAAAAGCAATTAGTGCCTTATCTTATGATATATTGTAAGGAAAGGAATGCAGCATGGACATAATATACATTTTCATGAATTTCGTCCACAACAGTCCCCCCTAAAATGCTATATTATGATACATACTACATTTATATTCTATTCTTGTAGATATGACAGGTAAGATGTATTATATCTTCCTCTTCTAGAGAGTACTACATAAAATGTCTGAGTAAAGATATAGGTTTCTTCTTAGTAAAATGTATTAATTAAGGTATAAAGTCATATAAACAGCATATAAATAGTAACAGTCCCCCCTAGAGACTATGTGTACAACTGTCCCTGTGGAGGAGATGTATGAATGTAAGAAAGCCCTAGCACATCTGCACCAATGAACGCCCGTTCTTCTTTGTACGTTAGAGTTGCCATGGCTTGTCCATGACCCCTCTTGCCACTGTCATAGGCGAGTCAGATGCTATCCCTGACCCCTTGTTTCAGGAACATGTGGGACAAGGGGTTTATGTAGAACTTTCATTTCTAGACATAATAGACCGTAACATCTTATGTGACTCCTTACAGTCATCTTCATAAATTTCTTGGTGCACAAAGGTTGGCGTGACTCCAGTAACTGACTTCTTTAAATATGTTCGGACACAGGGGATAGTACAACAGGTAACAAATGCAAGAATTATCAGTATTGAAAGAAAGACAATTCCAACCTGTAATAATACCTTCTGCCAGTTGTTCATCCACCCAAACCATTTATCCCAATAGTCTGGGGTTCCAGAACTCTTCTTCAATTCTTGTGCCAAGTTGTTTAGTTCTTTAATGGCTAAAGTAATCTTACTGTTTGGACCTGTATTATCAGGTATGTATGTGCAGCAGTTGGCAGCGTAGGGGAGCATTTTACACCCCCTCCTTTTTAGCAAGGATCATGTCTAGTGCCATTCTATTTTGGAAGGCCATGTGTGATGTGGCTTTTAATTGTTTTGCAACTCCTTGCAGAGCATCTCTTGTGTAATCCACAAACCTTTGTTGGTTATAATATATAATTGATTCAAGCAACATTTTTATTTACACCAATCATTGGTATCAGTGCTACTATCTGGTTTCGGGCCTTAAACTCATCAGGCACCCCCCTTGGGACTCTAATAGAGTCCATGTACACATGGGGGTCAAAGCTACCTTGTGGGGAAGACACCTGTCTTTTGTGTCTAGATGTTGTCAGTAGGGTGTGTGGTGAGGTATCAGTTTGTATGGGCACTATGTGCACTGGCATTATGACCTTTGTCAGGGAACACTCACCATACCAGATACCCTCTAGTCTTGATCTGAGCTTCATGTCCCCACATATCCAATATATGTCTCCCAATGTTTGTGTCCGCTCTGTAAACTGTGAAGCCAATACAATATATAATGCAGAACTCTTGCTTAAACCTCTTTAGGTTTCTCCCTTGAGGTGTACTCCTTGTTTAGCATGTGTAATTACATGGGTATATGGTTATACCTTCACCTGGATGTAGATTGTCAGGTATAATAGGATACCTGTTTTCCCATTGTTCACAATCTAGATCTTTTAGTCTGGGTAGTTTTATAAAGGCTTAAGAAACACTTTTCTTCCTTCATAGTTACCATAAGTGGAACAGTGCCTAGGTGAGGTCTGGCACTTACACAAACATAACAATTAGTCTTATTATGTGACTCTACGTTATATTTCATCCATTCCAGCCATAAGTTGAGGTCTGTGAACCCAATTTCATTTGTTAGGGTTCCTTCGTACGTAGGTTCACTGATATCAGTCATTTGGGGTAATGCCTGAGTGTGTTGTACTTGCAATAGTCTTCTGATATGAGTGGTGCATTTAGATCTCTGAACATAAATTTACCAATCCGTCCTTTTGCTTTTCCTCTAACCCAGCCACCCATTAGGTATGTACCTGCGTCTGTGGGTCTGGGCCACCCATTAGGTATGTACCTGCGTCTGTGGGTCTGGGCCACCCATAGGTATGTACCTGTGTCTGTGGGTCTGGGGTTCTTGATAGTCAGAGTAAGTCGCATGTTAGCTCCAGTCTTGCCATTTGGCGAGCATTTGCCTGGCTTTATTAGAGTCATACGTTCAAGTAAAGGGCTTCCACTCAAATCTGTTCTATCTGAGGCACTCTGTGGTTTGTAGCCCCAAGCTGTCCCAGTGTTCCATCCTACAGCTTCCCAATGACTACAATCTTTTCCCCAAGTCTGGTCTGTAACACATATGTATATAGATGTGCTGAGAGTGTCATTGTACAAGTTACATTGTTGAGTCACGCTTAGCTGTTGGCAACATACAACATGACAATAATCAAAGGACAATGTGATCATATGTGTTTTAGATGGATTGTACCAAAATGTAATACCATCTTTCTTCTCACTAATGAATGCAGAAGGTTTTACTTTAGTTAAGAACAGACAGGAAAGGATATGTGTTCTGATCATCATAATGTTGGCTGCTATGGGTCTGGTGCTGAAACTTTATTTTTGCAATGAGATGCGTGGATCCAAGTAGGCCGTCCTTCAAGTTTAACTGATGGTGCTGCAATTAGAACAACTTGAAAGGGACCATCATATCTGGATTCCAGAGGATTCTTTCTCACAAATCTCTTGACCAGGACCCAATCTCCAGGAAGTAGTTGATGAGTACCAGTGTCTACTTCCGCATCTGGAATAGAAGAAAACACTTGTGCGTGTATTTTAGTCAGTGCTTGAGATAAAACAATCACATAATCAACAAATACATCAGATTTAAAATTTCAATTGCTGAGGATAATAACACCCTAATCTAGGAGCAGACCCAAATAAGATCTCGTGAGGGGACAGAGAAAACTTCCCTCCAGGGGTGTACCCCACACTTAACAGTACTATAGGGAGACTTTCTAGCCATGATCTACCAGTTTCTTGTGCTATTTCAGCTACTGGTTTTAACTTCACAATAACTGGTGGAACCCTAAGGTGTCCAACTTTGTTACCATTAAAACACTTTATTGTTCTTGTTGGTTCTGTCTTCTCCTGCTCAGAAGACACCATAATGTTTGTAGACTTCTCATTACCTTGTGAGAACTCACGCCCTTTTTAGCAACTAATAACAAAGTCTCTAATGGCAACACCTTGTACTCAGGACGAGATGTTAATAAATCTTTCCTTTTAATAAAAAATTAATATTACCAAGGAGTAGTGGATACAGGGCACTGACTCCAGCAGCGGTGGTATAGTAGATGTTGTTTACCTTTAAGATGGGGTATAGGGGCGTGTCATGTTTTTTGTTTCACAAACCACTATCTTGTATTCAATAGAATATCTAAGAAATCACAATCTAGAAATCACAATCACTAAACCCACACTCTCAACAATCATACACAGGCAACAGATATTATTCAGTACAGATATTTCTTCAAGGTAGACCCTGGGCAAGCAATTTATCTGTACTTTTAGTGCCTTCAGTAGCAGCCCAAGACAAAGTGGCAGATCTATAGCAGCATTATTCATATATATGCAAGGTTTTAAAAAACATTAAACCTTACCATATATCTGAGTTGAGTTGATCAGGCTCCTTTATGCCACGACAGATCGTCCCAAAGTCTTCCTTGTCTGCTATCTGTTGGTCACAACCCAGGGCCCCACGTTGGAGCGCCAATTGTTTTGGATGGATAAAAATAATCCCATTATGTAATATCTGTTCCTGTCCAAATCAATCCGTCTGTTGGGCATGTGTGCACACAGAGACAAGAATTTACACCAACACAAAGTTCTGGTATAAAACATCTTGTATTCTTCCCAACAAACGAACCAGCGAGCGAACCCCCCCAAATACAACATAGCAACTTATATAATATAAGTTGATCAGATATAAGAATCATACGACACATTGTTAGACAGTGAGTGAGTTATTGATTGGTTGACAGGGTAGGAAGGGTCCTTCCATATTTGGTCTCGGATGTTGATGTCATTATGGTCAGTTTATGTGAAGCTTCTGATTGGCTCTGGAAGGTGGCGGGGCTCATATCCTTATTTGGTCACGGATATGAATGTCATCTGGGAGCTCCCGGATATGATTCAGTAGCCATCTTATGACTCCCAGCAGTAGCCATCTTATGACTCCCAGGGTACAGCTCAGTAGCCATCTTAGGACTCTCAGGAAATAAAGAATAAAAGCAATTAGTGCCTTATCTTATGATATATTGTAAGGAAAGGAATGCAGCATGGACATAATATACATTTTCATGAATTTCGTCCACAACAACTATATAGACCCCAAACATACCTTAGAAGACCAAGTGGGACTATAGTCCCCAAACATACCTTAGAAGACCAAGTGTGACTATATAGGCCCCAAACATACCTTAGAAGACCAAGTGTGACTATATAGGCCCCAAACATACCTTAGAAGACCAAGTGTGACTATATAAGCCCCAAACATACCTTAGAAGACCAAGTGTGACCATAGGCCCCAAACATACCTTAGAAGACCAAGTGGAACTATATAGGCCCCAAACATACCTTAGAAGACCAAGTGTGACCATATAGGCCTCAAACATACCTTAGAAGACCAAGTGTGACCATAGGCCCCAAACATACCTTAGAAGACCAAGTGGGACCATATAGGCCTCAAAACATACCTTAGAAGACCAATCAGCACTGCATAGGCCCAAACCAGTGGATCTTGGGATTCAAGAAAACAACAACATTTCACTTCTGTTTAGACAACACAATAATCAATGTCAAACAAACACGTTGAATTAGCATATGGATAATCATATGAGCAGTAACGCCACGCCAAGGCTTCAACAATTGTTACTGACCATTCACACACCTTTCATAGCTCCTTCAATATGCACACCCACACACCATTCATACTTTACTTACCACTAGTTATTTTTGGTAGTGAGGTGGTGCCATTTCTGAGAACTTTACGTACCCTTGAAGGTGCCTCCAATTCCTTCAAACCAATGCATTTAACCGCTACAGGGCCATGGTGCTTTTTAATTACTTTTTTGATCATCTTCAATGTGGAGAAGCATCTTTCTGGTTCTTTAGTAGTCTTCGTTGTTGTAAGCAGGATTTCTTATAGCTTCACTCACTCTGTTAAATTATGTAGATTAAATTGATGCTAAAGTTGCTGCAAAGCAACAGCACTTGTACAGACATGGAATTCTTGCTTCCTGTACACAAGTGACAGCTACCCTTGGAAGTGCCTCCAATTCCTTCAAACCACGCCAAGGCTTCAACAATTGTTACTGACCATGCACACACCTTTCATAGCTCCTTCCATATGCACACCCACACACCGTTCATACTTTACTTACCACTAGTTATGTTTGGTAGTGTGAGGTGGTGCTGCTTAACGCAGTTTCTCTTTGCACACCTTGGGGGTATGCATTCTTCTTTGCTTCAATCACTTGTATTTTAATTTTGCACGGCAATCTTTCAAAGAAGAAAACTTCTCAATGGTTTTTTCATTGAAGTCTGGGATCTCGGAAATCAGTTGCTTTTCCATTGAGAGCATCGCCAATGCATTCAACCGCTCCAGGGACATGGTGCTTCTTAAAAAGGTTTTTATCCTCTTCAATGTTGAGAAGCATCTTTCTGATTCTGCAGTAGTCATTGGTGTTGTAATCAGGATTCTTAATAATTTTACTGTCTCTGTGAAATCATTCTGCAGATTAAATTGATGGAAAAGTTTGTGCAGAGCAACAGCACTTGTACAAGTATGAAACTCTGTCTTCCCATACAGAAGTGACAGCTCAGTGCGTAATTGTTCCTTCTTCAGTATTGGATATGCTTGCACGGTGTCTTCCAGAGCTTGGGTTGGAAAGCAAGTGTCATGGGTTTTATACAAGTCACTTTGAACAAGTTTGGCACTGACTAGGTGATTTGAAAATGAAAATCGTTCTTTTGCATGAACCACCACTATGTCACATACCTCTCTTGAAAGTTGTCTCAAGGTTGAGATCTCCGCACTCCGTCTGTTGACTGTTAGATCGCTCAGCAAACTTGCTTCTATCTCTTCCACAGAATTACGGATTTTCTGGATGCTGGCGACAAAGTCTTCTGTGACTTTTTGGATATAAACAGTATCCGTGTCTCGCTTCTGAAGCTGACTATAGAGGATGTCTACATGTGGCATTATTAAATGAAATAATTTAAGGAAGTAAAGGAACTCCCTGTCTTCCAGCATTCCAATGAAACCTGCGGCTTCCCGTATAGATGTTGGATCAAAGTTTAAAAAAGCTTCAATTGTCTGGAAACACTCAAGTAGCGCATCTCTGTTCTCGTAGATCACGTTCACGGTCCTAACGTTGAAGTTCCATCGTGTCGGTGCACCTCTTGGAAGTCTTCTACCAACTACCTCATCCAGAACTCCAGTCCTTTTTGGAGAGCGTGAAAAAAAAGATGGTATGCCGCCTATGTTTGAAAAAAAAACTCTAACTCTTCCAATCCTTGAAACTGCTTTCTCCATTATTAGGTTCAGTTGGTAAGCATAGCAATGGACGTAGTGTGCGTTCGGGTACACGTCTTTTATTTTTCTTTGAACTCCTCCTTGATCTCCACGCATCACACTGGCACCATCGTAGCTTTGAGCTATGAGTTTCTTCTTGTCTTCTGGCTCTGGGAGAACAGTATTCAGTGTTTCCAGCACAACAGCAGCAATGGAGTCTGCATCCGTTGATTTCATTTCCGTGAAGCCATCAAATCTTTCCACCACTTGATGCTTCTTGTCAATGTAGCGATAGACTACAACGCACTGTGTCCTAGCGGAAATATCGGTTGTTTCATCCGCTTGGATTGCCACAAACTGGGCTTCCTTAAGCTCTTGGTGAATCACTTCCTTTATAACTTCATGCATGCAGTCCAGTAGCTCATTCTGCACGGTTTTGGAAGTGCCCTTAAACACAGTTGCAGTCTTCAAATGCTGTTCCATTGCACTATCGATACTGCCAACCAAATCCACCAGGCCTCTAAACACTCCTGGATTTAGCGATGTTTCACTCTCGTCGTGTCCTCTTAATGCCAGTTCAAAAGCGCCACAAAAGCGAACACAATCAATTATCTTCGAAAGGATGTACCGGTTCTTAGCCACTTCTTCGTTGTGTTTTTGAATGCTGACTTGGTATCCTTGGTCCAGTTGAACAGCAATGTTCGCCTGTCCAAGCATCTCAAACTTGATCCTGTTATCCAAGTGAGCTTTAGAACTTTTGTGTTTTGCCAATTTGTCAGCTAGATGTTTGACGTCAGTCACTCCAGTTTTGGTTCCAAGCAGCGTCACCACCAAATAGGATGCATGGGAAACAATATAAGGACTTCCTAGAAACGCTTCCAGAAAGCCAGTCGTTCTTCTTGTACCATTCAGTATTGAAATTACGGACATATTGCTTCCCTCTATCTCTTGCGATTTGCTGCAGATTTATCTCTTTTTGGTCAGCTCCTAACCGTTTTACTTCCACCTTCTCCTCATAGGTTAGGGTGCCGAAAGGCTTCACAAGTAGAGAGTCAATAGTATTCATTTCTGATATTGATACCAATAAAAGAAAGAGATCACGGTATATTAATTTATATTATGTCACAAAATTACTTTAAAATAACAGTGTGTTGATTTCATTGGTATACATTACAGATTGCAAACCCTCATGTGACAAGACTACATCAACATCAAATTTGCACCTATACACATGGACAGAAAATTAAAGGCAATGATACTCACCAACAGTTGACTCTCCTTCTCGGGGTATTCACGTCCAGTAAGTCAACCAACGAGTCCAAACAAATCTGCTTTCACAGATAGTTTGCACCTGGGGGGTGATAGAAAAAAAAAAAAAAAACATTAGAAATCTCAAGACCCAAACCGTAACTTTTAAAACCTTAAAAGACCAAGTGTGACCATATAGGCCCCAACTGCACCTTAAAAACCTTAAAAGTCCAAGTGTGACCATATACTCACCAACAGTTGACTCTCCTTCTCGGGGTATTCACGTCCAGTAAGTCAACCAACGAGTCCAAACAAATCTGATTCCACAGATAGTTTGCACCTGGGAAGTTATAGAAAACAAAAAAAAAACATTAGAACGTTTAAGACCCAAACCGTAACGTTTAAAACCTTAAAAGAGCAAGTGTGACCATATAGGCCCCAACCGCACCTTAAAAACCTTAAATAACAAATTGGGACCATATAGGCCCCAACCGTACCTTAAAAACCTTAAATAACAAATTGGGACCATATAGGCCCCAACCGCCCCTTAAAAACCTTAAATAACAAATTGGGACCATATAGGCCCCAACCGTATCTTAAAAACCTTAAATAACAAATTGGGACCATATAGGCCCCAACCGCACATTAAAAACCTTAAATAACAAATTGGGACCATATAGGCCCCAACCGCACATTAAAAACCTTAAATAACCAATTTTTACCATATAGGCCCCAACCGCACCTTAAAAACCTTAAATAACAAATTGGGACCATATAGGCCCCAACCGCACCTTAAAAACCTTAAATAACAAATTGGGACCATATAGGCCCCAACCGCCCCTTAAAAACCTTAAATAACCAATTTTGACCATATAGGCCCCAACCGCACCTTAAAAACCTTAAATAACAAATTGGGACCATATAGGCCCCAACCGCACCTTAAAAACCTTAAATAACAAATTGGGACCATATAGGCCCCAACCGCCCCTTAAAAACCTTAAATAACCAATTTTGACCATATAGGCCCCAACTGCACCTTAAAAACCTTAAAAGTCCAAGTGTGACCATATACTCACCAACAGTTGACTCTCCTTCTCGGGGTATTCACGTCCAGTAAGTCAACCAACGAGTCCAAACAAATCTGATTCCACAGATAGTTTGCACCTGGGAAGTTATAGAAAACAAAAAAAAAACATTAGAACGTTTAAGACCCAAACCGTAACGTTTAAAACCTTAAAAGAGCAAGTGTGACCATATAGGCCCCAACCGCACCTTAAAAACCTTAAATAACAAATTGGGACCATATAGGCCCCAACCGTACCTTAAAAACCTTAAATAACAAATTGGGACCATATAGGCCCCAACCGCCCCTTAAAAACCTTAAATAACAAATTGGGACCATATAGGCCCCAACCGTATCTTAAAAACCTTAAATAACAAATTGGGACCATATAGGCCCCAACCGCACATTAAAAACCTTAAATAACAAATTGGGACCATATAGGCCCCAACCGCACATTAAAAACCTTAAATAACCAATTTTTACCATATAGGCCCCAACCGCACCTTAAAAACCTTAAATAACAAATTGGGACCATATAGGCCCCAACCGCACCTTAAAAACCTTAAATAACAAATTGGGACCATATAGGCCCCAACCGCCCCTTAAATAACCAATTTTGACCATATAGGCCCCAACCGCACCTTAAAAACCTTAAATAACAAATTGGGACCATATAGGCCCCAACCGCACCTTAAAAACCTTAAATAACAAATTGGGACCATATAGGCCCCAACCGCCCCTTAAAAACCTTAAATAACCAATTTTGACCATATAGGCCCCAACCGCACCTTAAAAACCTTAAATAACCAATTTTGACCATATGGGCCCCAACCGCACCTTAAAAACCTTAAATAACATATAGGCCCAAAAAAGAAAAAAAATAATATATAAATATATATATATATATATATATATATATATATATATATATATATATATTGATAGATAGATATATATATATATATTGATAGATATATCTAAAAATTTATATCAATATATCACAATAAATAAATATATATATATATATATAAAAATTGATATCAATATATCACAATAAATAAATAAATATATATATATATATATATATATATCAAATTGATATATATATATATATATATATATATTTATTTATTGTGATATATTGATATTAATTTTTATATATATATATATATATATATATATATATATATATATATATATATATATATATCCAAATATATATATATATACGCATAAAAAATACACATAAATATACATAAACATATACATACAACAATATATATTAATTGATATTTATTATTTGATTAATTGATGTTCTTTATTACTTGGTATATTATATTGTTCATGCATTTCTATTACACTTTATTTGTTATACATATTACAGTGCTATTTTTTGGCTATACATGCTACAGGATATTATCCTGTAACATGTATATCACATAAAATAGCCCTGTAATATGTATAATACATACAGGGTCAAACAAGTTCACACTAACCTTTTTTACCCTTACAGGCTTCCATACCTGCTTGCTGATTTGCTAATTTTTTGAAGACTCTCATTGGTTGAAATCGATGTCAATCAAAAATTTCAGCCAATCAGAGTCCTTCAAAAATTAGTATATATAGCAGACCGTGGGAAAAAAACAATTAATCGCGGGAGGGGCTCCTTGTAGGAGGAGCTCTTTTAGTGTGTTGTTTTTTTTTTTTTAGAGCGTCGTTTTTTTTTTGTGGAGGCCTCTTTCAATGGGCCAGAATGGATGGATGGACAATGGCTTCAATCAAGATTGGATTATTTTTGACCATTGGCTTCAATCAACATGGATTATTTTATTTTGACCATTGGCTTCAATCAACATGGATTATTTTATTTGACCATTGGCTTCAATCAACATGGATTATTTTATTTGACCATTGGCTTCAATCAACATGGATTATTTTATTTGACCATTGGCTTCAATCAACATGGATTATTTATTTTTCATGACTATATCCAGAGAGGACAGAAGGCCAATGCTGGAGGCGTCAATTTTACAGGTAAGTATGTGCTGTTGTTTATTTTATTTTTTATTAATGTTTGTTTAAAGCTGTTTATTTTTGTATAAAATGTGTTACTAACTGTACTAACAATGTGTTAGCTTACTGTTTAATTGTAATAATGTTTTTACTGTATTTTTTTTTCCCTTCCCTTATTTTTATTTTATCTTTAGAAGTGACAGGCACATATACATGCCTGTTACTTCTAAAAATGGAATAAAAATAGGGGGGGGGGTAGGTAGTTGGTTCATCCAGGGTGGGGTCGGTCACGGTCAGGCGCCCATCGGTCGCCCATAGGCCACGATCAGGGGTGGCACAGGCCTCATGGGGGTGAACATCCACCCCCATGTGGCCTGGTCAACCCCACTCACTGCCCGAATACCCGGGGTAGCATAGGCCGCATCGGGGTGGTGCCGGGGGCCCGGTGGTGATCGGGCCTCGGGGGTGGCATAGGGTGGCAACATGGAGGTCATCAGGGGTGGCACAGGCCTCATCAAGGGGGTGATCCGATCACCCCCATGTGGGCCTGTGCCACCCCGCTCACCACCCGACTACCCCGATCCCGTGATCGGGGTAATCCGGCGGTGGCATGATGGCATAGCTAGGCTAGCACAGGGCAGGCCTGATCGGGGGTGGCACAGGCCACATGGGGGTGATGGCTGGGGTCGTCGGTGGTAGTTGGTGGGTGGCTGGGTAGGTGGCACTGGCAGGCCAGGCAGGCATAGTGGGGAACTGGGGGTAACTGGTCACCCCTAACTTTTATTAGGGGCTACTAGGGGTTTTGGTTTGGCCAGGGGCAGGGCAGGTGCCAGGCAGAGGCAGGTGTAGACTTACTGTGTTAGGCAGGCAGAGCAGATGAGTAGATTCAGCCAGGGAGGTCTCTCAGTCTCAGCGTGACCAGGGTCAGGAAACAGAAAGGGGGAAGGGACAGGGAACTGGTGGTTTTATTGACTGTATCAGTCAATCAAAATGATAACTCGAGGCCCTATTTGCTGGCGGGCGCTCAGGGCTAACGGTCTGGGTGGGTTTAGATTGATCACTTAGTAACTGGACAGCCTTCCATCATTGATTGGTCAATGATGGAAGACTGTCAGTTATTAATTGATACATTTATGACCGCCCATGCATATCGTCACTGTGATGGTGGGCGGCATGCATTAACGGTCAGGGGGCCAGGCCAGGACTCATTGAAGAGAGAGAAGAGTCTAAAGGTTAGTGTACACAGTGTATAACTATTGTAATTTGATCACACAGGGTGCAGGCAGGGGGCTATATAGATACACAGCATTAGTTAATGTAGCGCAAGGGTTATTTTAAAGTGACAGTGTCCCTTTACTAACTTTACTTCATTTTTAATACTATTTAGACTTGAAATGATGATGTACACCTTATATTTATTTGTTTTTGGGTTATACTAATACATTGTTGTGTTTTTTTTATTGCAGGGTGAAGAAAATATTTGGGGGGGGCGTTTGCCCTGACGCCCCAATGGACGGGCCGCCCCTGGCACACACACAGAGAAACACTGACACACACATACACAGAGTGTGTGTCAGTGTTTCTCTGTGTGTGTGCATGTGTGTGTGTCAGAGTGTGTGTCAGTCAGTGTGTGTGTGTCAGTGACACACACACTGAATGACACACACCCTGACTGACACATACACTGACAAACACACAGAGAAACACTGACACACACACACACAGAGAAACACTGACACACACACACACTGACACACACATAGAGAGACACACTGACACACACACACACACACATAGAGAGGCACAAACTTAACATAATGTATTTAATCAGCACAGGAGGGCCTCTTTACCTTGACAGCTCCTTCACTCATGCAGTAACAGGACCTACAGGAAGTGGGGCACTTAATGGAAGGGGGTGGAATTACAGGTGGAGATAGGGCTGGGATTTATTGCTTACAAGTTTATATTCTAAATGCAGATTACACTGGGCACCTGCAGACAGCTTGGTCTCCCCATCCTTTGGTGTCTTTTGTAAGGGATTTGTAGTCAAACTGAAAGGGGTTATCAGCTCCCACAAAAGTGCTTAACACTCAGAAAATATGGGGGAAAATATATATTACATATTTACAAAAATACATTTTTAATTATACCATATGGCAGACAGCGGGGCACATATATGATAAAAACAAAATTAAAAACACTTAAGAGGAAATACCTCCCTTTTTATAGATAAATGGTAAATTGTTGGAAACTGGAATTTTTGATATCTGAATATATCATATGCACATTTAGTGGTCAGACGCTTCTAACTCTTCTTAAATCCACTTTTCCTTTTATAATACCATTTAGATTAAATAGTCCTTTTATCTTGATATTATATATAGACTCAAGGTGTTTTGCACGTGATCCATCCTGAGCTGATTCACTATAGGGTACTCTAATAATTAGTAAATGGGTCTGATATAACTCATAATTTAGGATTGGATCCCTTAGGGAGACATATGGAGGTTCCTGATGATCAACATATAAATTGGCCCAACACTAAGTTAACAATCCATCAGTATATGTCTCATAAGAGTCATAGAGTTAATAGCAAATTATTATCCCTATATAGAGAGCTTGAACTAATCTCGTTGGCACTATGAATTTTGTGCCTCTTCTGTTTACATTGATATATTGGATAAACAGACTAGTCCTTAGTGCTTCTCAGCATCAAGAAATGTTTTTACCCTAAGCTGCTGGGTTCCCTTCCTAAACTGTCTCAGCCTCCTCGCGATGTCGGCGTGTGACGTAAGTTTCTACTATTAACTCTATAATTCTTATGAGACATATACTGATGGATTGTTAACTTAGTGTTGGGCCAATTTATATGTTGATCATCAGGAACCGTAAAAACGTCCGTCGCTAGGAGGCTGAGACAGTTTAGGAAGGGATCCCAGTGGCTTAGGGTAAAATTTACTTTTTACTTCTTGATGCTGAGAACCCCCAAAGACTAGACTGTTTATCCAATATATCAATGTAAACAGATGTTTATCCCTAATACATTTGTTACGAGGCACAACATTTCTTTTTGTTAATATGTAATATAATATTTTTTCCCATATTTTCTTAGTGTCTATTGTAAGGGAGCAGCAGCCAGGAGCAGCACAAAGAGCACACTTCATCACACACTGCACTGCACACTGCAAGATCCCACCACTGGTCTGCGGTTCGGGGGTTGGTGACCCCTGTTTTAGAGGACAATTAGAAGCAATCTTAATTAATTAGAAATAGAGCTTGACAATTGAAGATGTTTTGGGGTTTGAAATTCTAATCTATGAGCAATGTTTCAGTTGGTCTTCATTAATGACAATTATGTTAATTGATAACATGAAATTATCAGGGGAATTCATTTATCACACTCTGCTTATATAGGGGCCTTCAAATTACATTGTATAACATATAGAACAGATGTTTTTGTTATATAATATATTAGAATAGTTGAATATTACTCAGCCCTCTAAAACTATCTACTGAAATGTTTAAAATGATATAGAGAACTTAAATTCTGTCTGCAAAATTCAGCTTTCCATTGTAGCATTTTCACTGCATAAAGCTTCTAGTCACATTTGAGGCAGCAGTGGTCAAGCAGGTGAATCTGATTGGATATCAGTATTCTGAATACATTTGAATAAATGCCCCTAACTCATTAGTGTGCTTTTATTTGATTTCATGCTCAGCGCTCCTGTGTCAGAGTTCTATTTACACACGTTAAACCTTATCATGATTCCGTCTTGCTGCAAAAACAGATAACTGCAACGTTCTACAGATTGGGGTTTCTATCTGAATTGCATTTTGTCTGTTTTTATGGATGTTGTTCGTCTGTAGCCTGTTTAATCTAACTGTGGGTGTTTAAAATCTTTCTGGTGACCCACAGATAAACTATATTAAATAGAGTGCATTCAAATTCTGCTGTTCTTAGCTACACTTCAAAGTGATCCTGTTTCTGTGATCCTGTATTCCAGATTTCTGACTGGTGGTTTTGGCTAAAGGATTATGCTTTGGATTGCTGCCTAGACTGACATTTTGGATTTTTTTCCCATTTCTGTGCTTCTTGACCTTCAACTGATTGACCACGATTTTGTCACTAACCTTTATGTTCTGACACCCCATACATACTCCTGCACACAGAATCCAACTCATTGATCTTGTTACAAGGTGACCGGAGATTCTAATAAAATGGCATAAATGTTACCTTACATACATAAACATGTGTGATTTTTTTACAGATTTGGTATGTTTGTCACATATATGTAAAAGACATGTCTACAAGCTATGGACTGAGGCCACTCATAAGTACCATACAGACTCTCCCTTATCCCTCTAAACATATAAAGAATACATGTATTATATCAAGTACATTGTCGCACTAACAGCAGAACTCCACACACTAGATAATAGCATATACGATTAGAGAAAGTGGGTTTTCACAGCAATAACCTTGGGAATTCAACAAGGTCAAACATTTTTATGTGCTAACGTATCATATTGAATTTCTTTTTTTCAGCTTTTTTATTTAATCTTTGGCTATTCACTGTTTCCTTATTGATGTAGCATATGTTTCTGTTCTCCTTATACATTGCAATCTTTTGAATTTTCTTTAGTTCAGCATCTAACCTTAGGCAATATCCTTAATAGTGCCTTTTGTATTCTGTATATTTCAACTTTTGTTGCAAATGTACATAGCGTAGGTTTGGGATAGAGTAGATTTTTCAATGGAATTTCATTCAGTAATTAGTTTAACTTTCAGTCATAGCAGTTCAGAGTTAAGCCATGATTCATAGACGTTCTACATTAGACATAATAAATTACACCCGAGATACGGCAGAAATTTGACTATAATGAATTCCTTTTTTGGAGTACCTGATTCCCTCATTTTTTATATTCACCAAACGTAATTTGTACATTAAAAAAAATGAAAAAGTGAAAGATCGGATAATTCAAGATTCCGAGAAGCAGATAAAACATTCTGACATAAATGTTAATATTTGTAATGATGATAAGCATGAAGCAAAATGCAGGTATGGTAATTCATATGCACAGCCTATATTTTTGGAGAAAGAATAACAGTGTGATGTAGGTGGCTGTGTCAAGACTAGTAAAAATAATCATAAAATCTGGATCCAGTTGTACCTGTCACTACTCTATCCACCACGTAATACTAGCTCTACTTTTCCTATGCGTGAAGTATAGATGTTACAAATGGGTCTCTTATTAATTAATTTATATATTATTATTCATAATTTTAATTTTGATTATAATAATAAGGATTCTGTCTCATCCTTTGAGATGATAAGATCCACACTATAGCTTTTTACAAATTCACAATTTATTATGAATGAGGCTAATAAAACATGGATTAATACATTATATACATAAATATGATAATAATATAAAACAATATCTCTTAAATTAGCAAAAAAAAGTGTCTATAGTTTACAATATGTAGTGTAGTGTATTGTAGTGCTGTGTCTATGTTTGTGTGTAATAATTTCCACATCCTTTTAGTCCAGATGAATTGAGCAAGAGACCTCCACAGAACAGACTGCTTCCTTATATATAAATTAAGCTCCACCTACCCTCAATATTCCTCGTTCTTTCACCTTACTGGTCCAACAGGGTCACATGTCTTTGAACAAAGGGATATCCTGCGGCATGGCTTAATACATTCTCCATCTTGGCTAAGATTGGAATGAACCACTTTTGGCTCCTGTTCTCTGTACATGTGCAAAGGTCATAGTTACTTAATACTTCAGCTGCCTTATTTGTGTGATCTCTTGGCCAGTATATAACAAGGGAGTGCACCTCCATGTGGCCAAAACAAGAACTGCACCTATGTATAGGGCCTTTTATGTTTAAAACCTTTATTACTTATGTTATGTTCTACTCAATTTTGATGCCAGGCAGATATTTCAATATAAATGTTGTTACTAGATGATTAAATTCATTTTATTCTTCTAAATATAATGCCATTTCTAAACTTCACTTACTAGATTCTGTACCTCTGGGACCTCCCCATTTTTCTTCTTGGGGTGGGGAGTCATGTTTCACAACTGTGACTAAGCCTACAAAGGAAATGTTGTTTTATTTTTTATGCTAGAAACATCATGTCTTCAATTGTAACTCTTTAAAATTGTATTATTCGAGCACAGTAAAACATTCCATTATAAACCCATTTCCTGAGCTTAGAACTTTGCCTTGGTTTGATGCATCTTTTTGAAATGTATTTTAGGAGGGATTGGAGGCTTTTTTTGCCAATTTTCACTACTTTCTGTCTGCTCAGAAAAAGTTAATTAATTTTGAATTTTGGGGTGATTTCATGTTTTTTTTCCAATAGGAATTTTTGGTCATTTGTATCCAAAAATTGGCTGAATTGATTTGTTTGTAGTAATCTATAGTAATCTATAAGATCACCATGTTTTAAAAAAAATGTATTAGATAGCTGTTGTTTTTTAGATATAATAGTTTAAAAAAATAATTTAACGGACATTAGATTGTAAGTAGCGAGTTTTCAGTCTTGTAGGGTGCTTCGGGAACAAAAAACTCTCTGCAAAGATTCTAAATTCAAAACAGGGTCCTTCAGTTTTTGAATTTGTTAATATCAAATTTCCCTTGTTCTTATCCCCTGTACAATGCTACAGAATATGCCGGCGCGATACAAATAAAAGTAAATAGTAATAATAATTGTACACTTGACCAACTGTCAGATTCCATAAATTGTTGTGATGGTCAGGGGATCAGCAGCGACTGCAGATTAGGCTACTCTAAAGGAAGGCAAATCGGTGGTGCAGAGCAATGAAATTAATTAAATGGTCGGTGGTATGTAGTGAGAGCTGATTTAGGACTCATGAGAGTATGTGTGAGGTGGTGACTAGTAAAAGCTTGGTTAGTGTCAGAACTTTTGTATGAATAAGGTTCTATCTTCTATGGATATTATAGTATAATATGATATTCCAATTATTAATCACTAGTTTATATCCAATGTATTAATATTTTATATGCTTTATATATTTATATATATATATCTATGCATGCAATTCCATTATTTGAATATATCTATGTAAAAGATGTGTTTTCACAGCTTCTCACAATTGAGTTTTTCATGTTTAAATAGTTTTTTGTTCTGTAGAGACAAATATTTGAGTGAATTCATAAACTAATTGATAAAGGTCTGTAAAGGTTATGTTTCTTAGAAATAATGGAATCCTCCACAAAATTTCACATGTGAAGAATGTGTTACCAGACATTCAGTCTCTTTCCCAGAATAATAAATCTGTTAAGGGGTATCTAACTGATAACCATTCTTATGACCCTATCTTGTTTATAGGTTTTGGGTCATAGGGGTCATTAGTTAATTAAAGGTATGAAAATTCAAAGGTCCGAGAGCGCCATCTTATGGTTCAAGGAATAAATGTCTCTATAGAAAAATATATTCACTATAAAAATTTAAATATGTGATGACATCATGAGAGATTTTATTGGTTACTAGATACTTTAACTGATTTGGGATTCTGATAGGCAAATTAAGTTGGAGACATATTTATGGATAGGAACAGGATCTGGGGGAGTGGGGGCTGGAGAGAAAAGAAAGTAGAGCTAGAGGAAAACTTTGATCCCGTGGAAAAGGCCAGACAATTTTGGAATTGACCAGTGGAATCTTGTCATAATTGGTAATGTATAAATTGAATTATTTTATTTTATGATATAATTGAAAACCATTAACATAATTTCTCTGTTTGGTTTATTTCTTACCAAAAAGCTATTTAGATTTCATTTTGTCATTGAAATTTATAAATCTGGATATAAATTTTAGTAGAAAATTTGATATCTCATTTTTCTTTTTGACCAATACAGATAAATTAATTTTACTTAGCTAACTTATCAATTATATTATAAAATACTTTACCATAATTGTGTTATATTTAATACATTCCTGTATAGTTATAATATACTATAATTAGACATTATTAGTACATGTTAAACGATTTTTTGGGGTGATTTTTTATTAATTGATTTATCTGATTTTATTCTTTGGGTTGCTATTCCAGGTTTTATTGTACATGTGATTGAGAAAAACTTTTATATTGAGATTTAAGGATTGTATATAATATGTCATAAAATAATAAGTTATACAATATGATGGATTAATTTTCTTTTAATATCTGGCTGGTTATATTTTGTTTTATTTGCATTTGATTTGATACATTACATTTTTATCATTAGACTAGTTGATTTTGTTATTGTCAATAAATGTTATTTTATAAAAAGGAATATGTGTCTATAAATTGATTCTGAACTCAAAATTCATTATTCTATATTATTTAGAAAATAATATGTTGTATTAATCCCGACATTAGGAAATATGAAAGTGTGATTGCGATGAAGCTAGGCAAAGGCTGATTTAGGACTTATAGAAAGCACAATTGCTGGGGTGCCTAGCGAAGGCTGCCTAGCGAAGGCTGATTAAGGAATTATGAAGGTGTGGTTAAGGCAGAGCTTAGTGAGGGCAAAGTTAGATTTATAGAAAATTATAAAAGTAGTGCCCAGAGAAGGCAGATTTAGGACTTATGAAAGCTAAAAGATGGCTAAAGTTTAGTAGATTTGGCCCAAAATTCATGAAGTAGGGCTTGAATGAGTGACTTTAGACACAGACAAAGTTGTGAAATTGGTAGATCTGGGCCAAAATCCAACGAAAGGCAGTAAAGACTTACCTGGAACCATTGCTCTCCAGCGATGGGATTGCCCTAACGGACATAAAAGTCACGGCAGGAGATATAAAAAGCTGCAAGGCAAAGAAGCTGAAAAGGAAAAGGCCAAAAAACAACAAAGGCGAATAATAAAGGACGGAGCACTGTGAAGCCGAAAGTGAGAGAGCTGAGAAATATACCTGCAGGCACAGACTAAAATAATGGATGGAGGTATGCTAAACAGGAAGTACTTATAAGGGATGTAGAGCCCCTCCTGAGGAAGAGGACTCTTCACACAAGACAAGGGGAGAGAGGGGCCCTCACACAATCCCAGGTATATACATACCTGGACAAGACTTGGAAAAAGGATGGCAATGAGCTCCAAAGGCGGTCATTGCCAGGCCTGAGTTGAGCGCTAAAGGACCTAGGCCATTGGCACACATTGCGTGGCCCGTAAGACTTGGGAAAAAGCTCACAATGTCCCCCGAAGGCCGTAGGCATGTGGATCTCATGGCGGGGCGCACACGACTTTGAAAAAAGTCTTTCTATGAGCACCAAAGGCGCTCAGGTTGAGGCTCGCGATGAGCGCCAAAGGCTCAAAGGCGCTCATCGCGAGGCCCGCATGTCGAGGCCCACAACATCTGGATATTGCACGGTGTGTGTTCTGCTATTTCTGCACTGACACTACACACAGCATCTGTATATCTTATCTTCACATATACAATGTGAGCACTGCTGTTTTAGTACTAACACTACACACTACTTTTGAATACTACACATTGTACAGACAATAAGAGGTCTGCTATTTCTGGCTCTACACCAGGGGTGGGCAATTAATTTCCCAAAGGGGCCACATGAGAAACTGGGACTGTTGTGGAGGGCCGATCCACACTCAGCCTGTGATATCACACACTCAGCCTGTCACAAACACTCAGCCTGTCATATCACACACACACACACACTGAGCCTGTCACACACACTGAGCCTGTCACATATACACTGAGCCTGTCACACACACTCATCCCTTCACACACACACTGAGCCTGTCACACACACTCACCCTGTCACACACAGTCACCCTGTCGCACACACTCACTGTGCCTGTCACACACACACACTGAGCCTGTTACACATACACACCCTGGGTTGAGGTGTGCTGCGCGTAGGATGGGCAACCTGTGAGCAGATCAGATCAGCTCTCTCCCTGGCTCCTCCATGTGCTTGGCAGTAGGAGGTGCAGGCTTGTTCTGGCACTGCACTGATCTGATCCTGCCCTCCTAGCAGGTTGTTAACCCCCCTGCTTCCCAGATCAAACTCCTCACTAGAAACCGCAGGATGTAGAGGCTCAGGTAACCAGAGTCCTATCACTGGGCTCAGATGTAGTGTAACAGATCTCCTGCACACGCCGTGACATGTAATTATTATCCCTTGCTCCAATCAATGGGTCCTAATGAGAGTAATCTGTTCTAATCTAATCTAAGATCTCTTACACTACATCTGATTCCAGTGATAGGACTCTGGTTACCTGACCCTCTGCATCCTGCTCCTTATCCAGGCTGTGTCCCGGGTGCACTCTAGGCTCTTCCTCCCTTCTGTGTCCTTCCCACTGATACCGCACTGTGCTGTGCTCCGGCTACTCTGTCCCCTCACACAGCTTCTATGTGCAGGCTCAGGGCTCAGTCTGCACTTCCCTCCAAAAGCATTGCAGCCAAGTTGGAACATGTTCACACATTACTGTGTGTGCAGGGCATGGAGGAGCAAAGCACAGAGACACAAGCAATGCACAGTGACACACAGGACATAATAAAGGCAGAACTGCTGCAGCACCATCTAGCGGGCAGATCCACTTTTCATGCTTATGCTCCATTTCTAACATGCAAGGTCCGGTGCCAGGGTGGCATGCTGCCCTGGGGGGCAGGCCGGACAGGAAGAGCCAAAGGGCCAGATGTGGCCCGTGGGCCGTACAACGCCCAGGTCTGCTCTACACACATTCATTCTGATACTGCTCCTTCATACAGACAGTGAGAACTATTCTATTCCTAACACTACACACAACATTTAGATACTGCACTTACAGACAGATGCAGTTACATCCACAACTCTAGTTTCCATCCCTCCCTCACCAAACAAGCAAGTATTCATAGTCAAGCCATAAAATATCATCTCCTATGTTCAAACACTGAGTTCCATAATAAAAACTTCAGAATCCTTCAGGCAGAAGGGTTACAAACCCTGTGTCATCACACAGAAAGTACTTTAAGAGTAACGGAAGAAAATAATATTTGTTTGGAAATTAAGTAAGGCTGATTATTTTTATAATTTTAAATCTTATTATTCATATTTTTATTAATGATATATGCCAATTACTGGAAGGATGTCAATTTAAACATTTTGAGAAAAGAAAGAAAGACACCCTTTTTTGACCAGATAGACTCCCTTATTGAGTAAATTCTTCAAATAAATTATTTCTATCGAGAAAAAAAGGATTTTAGATTAAAAAGTGAAATTTGTATTCACATATTTAAAATAAAAAAGTGAAAACATATTTAAAACGCTAATAGTACAGACAGATACTTCCTGATAGTTCAATTGTAATCAAATTATCAGAATTCTTTGCTGTGTTTTTGTCACTGTAACAGTTTACTTGTATTCTGTTATATTGTCAGTTGCTATATATATTGCGCATTTCACTGCTGCTTTGTCAAGGACAAGGATCCATGGTTGATCCTGGTCCTTGACGAAGCAGCAGCTAAACAAGTGCATCGGCCACTATTGAGACAGTGTTACTTCCTGGTTTGTGATGTCCCTGATGACAGCGGAGGAATCCTGGACTACCGGGCCCGGCCTGTTCTATTCCTTTGCCATCCGGAGGTTATGTACTACAAACAAAAATAAGATTTGGATAATCTGCTTACAGAAAGCCTCCAATATTTAAATACAATTATATTATTAAGAATGTATATTTATCTTATATGTTAAGAATACCACTCACTTAACAACATGTTATATATTACAGTGATATCTCTTGGCTAAAAACAAAATCTGATATTATGAACGCTTTGGAGATGTTATAGGATTTATAGAAGTGTAGTTAGGTAGAGTTTACATTTTTTATTTTTAGCCTTTAAGGGGTAAATAATGGGCCCCCAGGACTATCACATATATAGAAATATTTCACTATAATAGCGTAGATAGTCGCACCTATTAGCAGGGGGTAAGTGATAGATCCCCAGCTCCACCATACTAGACAGCTAGGGACCATCCCCTTAAATTTAAATTTTCTTTAGTCTCCCAGGCTCAAATCAAATCAGCCTATATATATATATATACAGACTATATATGTGATGGACAGAATCAGATAAACCGAGATTTCTAGGCATGCTGTGAAGTACATTGTTATTTCTACCCCTTTCCATCCAAAAGAACTATCCAGCATCAGTGACTTTCAGAACTTAGTCTAGTCATGATGTTAAATCAGTGATACCTTACAGTTTGATTAAATAATTTAAACATTTATAGGACTACAGAACTATTCAATCAGAATACTTTAAAATTAATTTCTTCTGTACTTTTTATAAACATTTTAGTGAAATATTTGAAATATTTTGAGCTAACTTGCTTTTGCCTCTTATATTGCTCAGTATAGGAGCAGCCATTATGTCCCTTAAATTCTCCTCTCAAATACCATATATTATTTTAGCTTGAAAGATGATGTCACTGTTGGTGGTGGAGCCATCCATGATAAGAGTAGAATCCAGTTCAGTGATCCTTTAACCACAGATTCTCTGAGCTGTGTAAAGTAAATTTTATGAATTTGGCAAAAACAAATTCAAACCTCCAAAACCAAATGAAAACTTTAAGCATATAAATGGAACTCTTTAAAAAAACTCTTACTGCTCAACTGTTCGTAATAATTATCAAATATAATTTTGTGGAATGTGAAAACAATTCAGGTGAATGTAAACTGATCCTCCGACATAAAACTTAAATATAAAATTATTGCAGGTTTTGAACAAAACCATTATACAGTACAATTATCTGAAAATAATCCATATAAAAGCAAATTCATATGCATGGCATTACAAAAAGTTTTCATTTTAATATGCTATTGAACTTTCCTACAAAGTCTTCAAGTGGTTAAAGATCCCTTTCCAACTTTTTATTAGCATCTGTTGTAACCCTGATCTTTTGTCCTGTGGAGGCAGTGCATGGTGCCTAGCACAAAGAATCATGAGGGAAGACAGCTTTAGCATATTGACTTTATAATCAAGTATTATAATAATTATTATTATTATACTAGCGACTTGCCCGTCAAAAATGACGGGGCAATAAAATTTGAAGCCATGGTAATGCTGTTTGACACACAATGTAAAGCTTTGTCTGAGGCGCTCATTGCGAGCCTCTCCTCTCGTGTACAATTGCTCCTCTGAGCACCTTCGACACTCAGCAGAAAGAGAGATATATATTTATGTATATTTAGTTAACTAATAATGAATTAATTAGTTCTTGAATAAATTAATATAGTTTACCTATTTGTAATTAATATATCCAGCAATCAATAGCCTGAAGAGCTAACAATCTGTTTGTATTTCCTAGCAGCATACAATGTACAGTTTGAGTGTTGGTGCCCTGATGATAAAGTGTAATGAATGTCCCAACTGTGAATTAGAAATAGGCTGCGTGCGTGAGTGAAAACCATTGGTTTGTTGTGTAAAGCGCAATTGTAGATTCGTAATGTTATTAATGTGTTAAGCGACTCGCAAGCATTTTCCGTCATTTGTAATAGTGCATTTTGTAGTTCGTATGTTGCAGTGTGACAGTGCTATGCATTTGGCAGTGTTTTGCGCGGTTCAGGGTTGTGTACCCTCGTTTTCATTTTTTTTGTGGCCATTTTATTTCTCATTTAGGCGATTTTCAAGTGGCGAAAGTCGTCCGAATCGCCTTAAATTCGCATTCCACTTTACTCCCAGATGTCCTGGCTGTTCCGACGTGCTGTGTGTGATGTTTTTGTAGTATTTGTTTTTGTTTTTAGTGTGTTTTTATTGTTTTTTGGTTTTTGAAGGTTCAGCCGCTATCCTCATATTTTATTAAGTCCCGTATTTGTCAACTGCTTGTAGGCTGGCGATCCCGCGTTTACTAAGTGTTTTGGTAACTAAGTCCCGCGTGATTCATTGCCTTCACTTTGTTAAGCTTCGGAGTGCACAGGGGCCTTTTTTTGCTGAAGATCTATACACCAGTACCTCCAGTACCCCAGATGGCAACCCTAGTTTACGCGACAAAATAGCACAGGATGATGTTGCAACAGATTCAATAGATAACTTAAGAAATAGGGTGGCTATATTTTTATATAAAAGGGCCATACAGCATATGGAGAACTATAGAAGATAGGGTTTTGATCCAGAAAGTTTTCCAAATGCCAGTATTTGGGATTAGGAAGGATTTTTTCCTCCATAAGAGACAGTTGGCAAAGATTCAGAGGGTAGAATATCAAAACAACTGTTTTGACATTCCCCCCTACTGTTTTTTGTTTGCCATCCTCTGGCTCAATTAACGGTTTCTTAACATATTACAAGAATCAGATGAGCTCTTAAAAGGTTGTACTTGACTGATTAAAAGTCTTTTTTCAAACTCAAATACTATGTAGGTAGGCAATATAGGTAAGACATTAATTTTATCCCCCAGTGACAAAGAAAATGCTTACCTTGGAATCCATTACTACCCTATCAACATACCCCTCTATTAACTATCTATCATTCTAATTGATGATATTTCTTTAGAGGATTGGAGTAACACAAGGTTTACTTGGCCACCAAAATTCTGATAACTGATTTTTTTGTAAAGCTTCAAGGAATGTGGTAAAATCTGGATCATACTAACTACTACAAACTACTTTGCTTATATGTCTTCACTTTAGGCATTAGTAAGCACTTTAATTGTGTGTTTTTTTCTGGTTAAAGAGAATAAAGCTGTTTTCTATGTATAACATTGGATGGGCTAGCAATTTCCACCCTCTGAATAATACCATCTTATTCCCTGGCAGTAACTGTTTTTCCAGTTGTGTCTATGTTTCAGGTATTTGATTTGTTTTTTGTCATTACGTATATAGGTGTCATGCAAATGAACTATTGCAGAATGTTGTAAATACTGCTTGTATATAAACACATATAGAAATTGGTGTATTTTATCAACTATAAAAGCTGCTGAGGATATGATGGTATTCTTAAACACATCACTTATTTTTATAGCATAGAAACACATAAAAATGTAATAATAAATTTATATGATAAATTGTATTCTCAGAAATGTTGTGTATATTGTATTGTGCGCTTGGATAAGGTTAAGTTTTTTGAGCAATATCAACATAAATACTCAAGAAATTGTTCAATCCTCAGCAGTATATGCACAATACATTGTCCCTGGCTCTCTCCTTCGCTTATATATTGTATCAAACATGTTTTATGTGCTATTTAGCCTGTCGACATGACCTGAATGCCTGTATATACTATCCAGGGGCCACAGATTTCTAAGAATTTGGGAATGGTATCCACAAGGGAATGAGTGATTCTTTCATTAGCTGCAGTGAAATTAATTTTTGCCTTGATTGCTAAGAGATCTAGGATATTCAACTTCCAGTTTCAAACTATGTGGCTTTTCATGGCTAATAGTATACATTGTAAGAGTCTATTTTGGGATGGGGAAAGTGTTTTACTAGATATCCCCAACAGGCAATTTTCAGCTGTTAAATGGACAGGTTGTTGGAAGATATCCGTTGCTGGATTACCCACTTCCTTCCATGTGTGTTGTACCTTTCAGCAACTACACCACATGTGGATGTAGGAGCTTATGTTGGGGCAACCTCTAAAACACTTTGGACTTTCTATCCTATTCTATTTACCTAACCTGTCCGGGGTGATTTATGTTTGATGAAGGACCTTTATTAAGGTTTCTAAAAAACTATAATTTAAAGAGCCCCATTTGTTTGAGTTGCATTGGAGGGCTAGATCCTTTTCCCACTCAAGAGTATATATCTATCCTTGCCTTTCTCTGTGTCAAAATTAAACATTATACATTTTCACTATCATTCCCTTGGTAATGGGATCCTCCTGGCATATCTTTGAGAGTCTGTTGTGTTTAGGTAAACCCGTTATGCGGGTAGATAAAATGTCGAAGTCTACAGTAATTATAGTGTTCGTACAGGGGAAGGGCATATTCATCCCTATGCTTTTCAAATGAGATAATCTGACCGTCCCTTATCCACAAGCCAATTCTATCTAGATTATTAGATTTCCACCAATGTTAAGATGTAGCTGGAATGTCTGTTGGGACTCGTGGGTGTGTGAATACTGAGGTTAAGTATGGTGGTTAAGGAAAGAGTGTGGAATGGTGATAAGCCCAGGTTATGCAAGGTATTGTGTGTTTAATCATTGGATTTGGCAATTTTTTTTGTAAACTGGGTGATGCGGCTAACCAAACTATAAGTCCCACGAGTGGGGGAGCATAACCCAATACTCATAAACATCCATGCCAGTTGGGAAAGCTTTGAGTGTGCCAAGGGAATAAAGGCCAATTGTGCTGCCCTATAGTATAACCTGAAATTCGGACACAATAAACCCCCTTTGGTTTTGTGCCTATACATGACTAATTTAGAGAGCTAGAGATATCTAGCGCAAGAGCTTCTGTTTTTTCTATGTTGATTTTCAGACCAGATATGGCTCCAAATTTGTCTAGAATGTACATTAGAATTGGAACTGACCTCGCTGGTTCCAAAATAGAGCATAGTAGATAGTCTGCAAATAATGAGACTTTAAATTGTTGGAGCCCAATTTGGATAACTGATTTCTGGAGTTACTCTTATCATTTGTGCCAAAGGCTCTATATCCAGAGCAAAAAGCAGCGGGCAGCTTTGGGAGCATTATAGTGAGTTTGAATCAAATTAATACCTTGTCCTCCAAAGCCACATTTTGTAAGAGAAGCTAGGAGATAAGGCCATTTCACAGAATCAAATGCCTTCTCCACATCCAGCGCGAGATGACAAGCTGATATTTTATTCTGCTTTGCATAATGCATCAGATTGAACATTTTGTGGGTATTATCTCCTGCCTGTCTTCACAGAATTAACCCCACCTGTTTGTTGTGTATTAAAGTGGGGAGAAATTCTGCTATCCTGTCTACCATAATTTTAGCCAGAAATGAAATGTCACCATTCAGTAAGTAGATTGGTCTATAATTGTTGGTTTCAAGGGGATCTTTTCCCTCCTTAGGGAATAGGACAATTTCAGCCAGGATAAGTTGTGGAGGAAGTTCTTGACCTTTCATTATTGCATTAAACAAACTTGTCCATGGGGAGATTTTAACTGATAAACCTTTGATTGTGCCTGCTTGGATGCAGTGGGGTTTTAAACCCTCTTCTGATTGCTTATATTTTTAATCCCTTCCATGCAATGAGTAGTGGTTTATGTACTTGTATGGGGGGGAGGGTATTTTAACTTTTTACGCTACTGCTGATAGCAGCTTAACCTCACAGTAGTGCTTTTGTTGGGACCATAGCAGCATCAGGGGTGTGGTGAAACAATCCTGATGCATGGTCGCCACATTATGGTGTGGTTTGGAGGGGCAGGAATTGTACAAAAAAAAGCTCTTGCAGCTGCAAGAAGCTTTTTTTGTGAACCTACAGATGTTGATTTCCATAGGGTTCCAAGTCTGGAGCCCCACGCTACAGTTCCCACTTTTAGGGTGGCGTCACAAGTTATGATACTGTTTCCGGTATCTGAGTTGGAAACAGCGCACAGCTAACACTCTTTATTTCTTACTTTTTAATATTAAATTAATTACATTTTTTATTTCATTGACCTCATATGTTACCCCTTTTAGAGGTGACCCCTTACAGAACCTCCATCGCAACTAAAATGAACCCACATCCTTGGGGTTCCCAGAAGGATCCTCGTGACTCTTATAATTGATCCGATGCCACAGAGGTCCTTAAAGGACCCCCATGGCATTTAAAGTTAACTCTATGCCACTGAGATCCTCCAAAGGACCCCCTATAAGGACCTCAGTGACATCTAACTGTTAACTTTTGCCACGGAAGTCCTTTAACCAAAAGTTACTTATAACATGGGGGTCCTCAAAGGACCCCCATGGTACATAACCTAACATTAACCCTTCTGCCATGGGGGTCCATATTGACCTCCATAGCACCTAACATTAACCTTTATGTGTCATGGGGGTCCTCAAGGACTCCATGTCACCCTACTTACCAACACAGGGGTCCACATTAAAACCCCATGGAAAATACTCCTTTGCATCCAAAATGACCCTTTTTTCTCTGCCTTTTTAACAAAAGTACTGAGGTAAATGCTTGCTCCTCATCTTGCCATGACATGTTAAAGGACCACTTTATTATAACGGGTTCTCTAAAGAAGAGTTAGGCAGTGCTTGATAAGAAAAAAAAAATGTAATTACTATTTTTCAATAAAGCCACAGGCTATATAAGCTTCAGATATCTTCACCGCTTGAATGAAGTAATGTGTCTGGAGGGGAGCCACTGAAGGGGAAGAGCTATCTAGATTGACAAACCACAACTGTAGTACGATAGTGGGTGGTGACTAGAAAGTGTGTACATGGCTAGCAGCTCAAGTTCACTTAACCCCTGCTACAAATGTGAATTTCAGACAGTGGTTTTCAAACTGGCACTTCCCCCGGGGCGAGACCACTCCAACCACAGTGCTTCACTCAGAATAGAGAGATCCAGAGCTTCTATAGCCTGGGACACCATTGACAAAAAAGTAAGTGAATAAATGCACAAGAAATGTTTAATATTTTTTTTATTATAAAGCTTCAAGCTTTATTAACTATTGTTTAGAGACTTCTTTCTTTCTTTTTATGAATCCCTAAAGTGGTCATTTAAGTGATACAGTGTTTGTGAAATGTCAGCTTGTTCTGCATTTATCGCCATTTTTCAAGTTTAGCTGCCTGACAAATGCTACTAACTAATAAAACAGCAACTCAACAAAATATCTTAACATTGTATAATTAACAGCTCAATTAGAGCTGGAAAAACACCTGAATATGATGTTAGATTTTTTTTGTTTTTATTCAATTTTTTAAAGGCTCCTGTATTGGTGTAGTTTATTTAATAACTAAAAATAAATTAAATATAGCTTTTAAATCTTACATTTGAACTGAGCAGTGTAGCTTCTAGCTGATATGTTTCTCTCCACATCCTATTATATATCCAGGAGGTGAAAACATTCTGCTTCTAGTTACAAACTGGGAACTCGCACTGAAATTCAGACCCTTCAAGTGTGAGGTTGATGTGTATCACTTTAAATAAATACAAAAACACTGCCTGCATCAGTCCATATGTTGGAACAAACAGCAAAAGCACAGAATGTGAAAAGCTGCAGAACCGACTGGTAATTTAAAAGACAACTATTGCAGCAATAGCAGAGGTCCTCAGGAATAGACTGGCAATGCAGCAGATAGCTATGCAGCAGCAGAGACAGTAAACAGAGTTCCTTAGGAGCAGTCTGTGAACTAAAGGCAGGAACCTGCACAGAGGTGGAGGTGAATTCTGGAACTAATCAGATTAGTAGGTGCAGGCAAAACCCCAAACAAATGTTAGCAGCAGTATAGGATACAGCACCTGAGGTAGTGAAACAAAGACATAGCTGAACAGAGTCTTACAACTGGTGTTTTGGTGTGATCTAAAGTGGATCTTAATGTTTGCACTCAATATGGATCAGCTGATCCCCATCACCTGTCAGAAGTAGATCCGTCTTTATAATTTCTCCCCCGTAGCCTGCACAGTCTGTGAGTCACTACAGGATATGGATTGACAGGACATTACTTAGCCTATCCTGAGGCCTACCAGAACAGGTACTTTTGACCCCTGGTGGTGGTTTGCCTGCATGGAGGGACGTAGATAAAACCTGGAATTAGGAGACAGCCCCCTGAACAGATTCTCTCTCAGTCACTGGACACTTAATAGGTGGTAGAGAGAACAAAATCTGCTGAAATCCAAAAACAAATTTTTTATTTTATTTAAGTTTGAAAAGCTACATTGAATTTAGTTTTTTTAAATACTGATTTCATTGGTAAACAGTTATTAAATAAACAAATGAAACCCAATTGTTGGAGCACTTAAGTGGTCCTTTAAGGAAGTTAGACATCTGTTTTGCAGTTATGCAAAATATTTGCTTATTTGCAAAACGTGTATCACACAAATAACATGATCTGTTGTTACTTACAAAAAGGCAGTAAAATTGCGATAATTAGCTCAAATTAGCAATGCAGAGTAATATTAAAGCTGTTATACTCCAGTCAAACTACTAAAAATATGTTGCAATAAAACTATATTGCATGTGCTAAAATAAGAGTAATTAGAACTTTTGGATAGATTGTTGTTTACACTGCTATGTACTTTATATTTATAAATAATGAAAACAATTTTCTCCCAGTTCGTGATTTTAAACAAGATAATTTTATACATAATGAAGTATGTTAATCAAGTTCTTGTCTCAGAAACTGAAAATATACAGTTGTGCTCAAAAGTTTGCATACCCGAGCAGAAATTGTGAAATTTTGGCATGTATTTTGAAAATATGACTGATCATGGAAAAATGTTGTCTTTTTTTTAAGAATAGTGATCATATGAAGCCATTTATTATCACACAGTTGTGTGACTCCTTTTTACATCACAATGATAACAGAAATCACCCAAATGGCCCCGATCAAAAGTTTGCATACCCTTAGTTCTTAATACTGTGTATTGCCGCTTTTAGCATCAATAACAGTCGTAGTAGTTGTCTTTGAGGCCCCTAATTTTTGCGGGTGGTATAGCTTCCCATTCGTCTTGGCAAAATGCCTCCGGGTCATGCAAAGTCTTTGGTCGTCTTGCATGAACCGCACTTTGATATCTCCCCAGAGTGGCTTGATGATATTAAAGTCGGTAGACTGTGATGGCCACCCCAAAACCTTCACCTTTTTCTGCTGTAACCACTGGAGGCACAACTTGGTCTTGTGCTTAGGGTGAGTGTCATCATTTTTGCAGAAAAATGCTAATGGTCTGCCAGTATTTTTCTGATAACATGCTTCATTTATCTTGCCTACAATTTTCACAAGATTTCCCTTGCCTTTAGAGCTCAGTTGTCATTTACGTGATTTCTGTTATCATTATGATTTAAAAAGGAGCCAAACAGCTATGCAATAATAAATGGCTTCACATAATCACTATACTTCAATAAAATACTTTTTTGCATGATCGGTCATATTTTCGAAATGAATGCCAACATTTCACAATTTCTGCCAGGGTATGCAAATTTTTGAGCACAACTGTATAGTGACATGTGCAAACGCATTGTTGTAATTTCTTTTTATAGCATACATATGTGTCAAGATGAATCCAGCCAATGTAGACAAAAGTCTTCTATGAAAATTAAAGCTAATATTGAAAACAAACATAATATTTCTTAAACACAAAGCTTCCCATAATTTAATGCTTCTCATAAATAGCTAGACATTTACCATTCATGGTTGCCTAGTCTTGATTTGGTACTCTGGGTGAGTTTTGAGAAAATGTGTCCCACATACGGTACAAATACAGGAAAATAAAATACCTGCATGGATTGCTTGAAAAAAAAACTAGCTATAATTTTAATCTGGTTAAATTCAACAAGGTAAAGTTTTTTGTTTAGTTAAAATTGATTATTTTTTTCATGAGATAGCATTTACTCTATATATCAGTAGTATAATGAATTAAAAACCAAGATAATCTTTAAAGTACGGTATATACTCGAGTATAAGCCGACCCGAGTATAAGCCGAGGCACCTATTTTACCACAAAATACTGGGTAAAATGAGTGACTCGAGTATAAGCAGAGGGTGGGAAATGTGCTGCCCCCTGTGTCCCTCTTTTGCCCTCTGTGTCCCCCTCTCTCTCCTGTGTCTCTTCTCCTCTCCCTTATCACCCTCCTCAACCCCCTCCTCATCCTCAACTTCCCTCCTCAACCCTACTCCTCATCCTCAACCTCCCTGCTCATCCTCCCTCCCTATCCTCAACCTCCCTCCTCAACCCACTCCTCAACCCCTCCTCAACCCCCCATCCTCAACCCCCTCTTCAACCTCAACCCCCCTCCTCATCCTCAACCCCCTATCCTCAACCCCCACCTCAACCCCCTCCTCATCCTCAACCTCCCTCCTCATCCTCCCTCCTCAACCCCCCCATCCTCAACCCCCCATCCTCAACCCCCCCATCCTCAACCCCCATCCTCAACCCCCATCTTCAACCCCCCTTCCTCAACCCCCAATCCTCAACCCCCCTCCTCAACCCCCCTTAACCTCCCTCCTCAACCCCTCTCCTCAACCCCCATCCTCAACCCCCTCCTCAACCTCCCTCCTCAACCCCCCTCCTCAACCCCCCATCCTCAACCCCCTCCTCAACCTCCCTCCTCATCCTCAACCTCCCTCCTCATCCTCAACCCCCCTCCTCATCTTCCCTCCTCAACCCCCCTCCTCAAACCCCCGATCCTCAACCCCCCATCCTCAACCCCCCCATCCTCATCCTTCCTCCTCAACCCCCCCCATCCTCATCCTCCCTCCTCAACCCCCCCATACTCAACCCCCATCCTCATCCTCCCTCCTCAACCCCCCATCCTCCCTCCTCAACCTCAACCCCCCTCCTCAACCTCCCTCATCCTCAACCTCCCTCCTCATCTTTAAACTCCCTCCTCATCCTCAACTTCCCTCCTCAACCCCCATCCTCAACCCCCCTATCCTCAAGCCCCCTCCTCATCCCCCATCCTCATCCTCCCTCCTCAACCCCCCATCCTCATCCTCCCACCTCAACCCCCCATCCTCATCCTCCCTCCTCAACACCCCCATCCTCAACCCCTCCTCAACCTCCCTCCTCAACCCACCTCCTCATTCTAAAACCCCCTAAATACCTCCCCCTCTCCCTTTCCTCTCACTTACCTGCTTCTGCTCCGGCCTTCGCTCCTTCTTGACCCAGCACGCATGTGACGTCACATGCGCTCCACGTCATTAGCATATACCAGGTGCCGGCACCCGGTATATGCTAATGACGTGAAGTCACATGCGCAATACGTCATTAGTATATACCGGGATGACGTGGCGCGCATGTGACGTCATTTGCGAACCGGGTCAAGAAGGAGCGGAGGCCAGAGCAGAAGCAGGTAAGTGAGAGGAAAGGGAGAGGGGGAGGTATTTGGGGGGTTTAGAATGAGGAGGGGGGAGGGAAAGAGACACGGGGGGTTAGAGAGACACGGGGGTTAGAGAAAGACACAGGGGGTTAAAGAGAGACACGGGGGGGTAGAGAGACACGGGGGTTAGAGAGAGACACGGGGGGTTAAAGAGAGAAAGGGGGGTAGAGAGACACAGGGGGGTTAGAGAGACACGGGGGGGGGGGGGGGAGTGACTCGAGTATTAGCCGAGGGGGCCCTTTTTAGCTTTAAAAAAAGGGCTGAAAAACTTGGCTTATACTCGAGTATATACAGCAGTAGAATTGGAGTATTTTAATTTTGCTAAAACTTTTCTTTTGTGTCTTCTTCTTTGTAAAGTAATGTCATTACCAAATAAATAGCCGTAATACAAAGGACACTTAAACAAAAGACAATACAATTCAATACTAAGGCCTGTAAAAAATATAAAAATAGAATATTTTTGAATATACACATGGTTACTATAGCACAGGACACTCAGTTATCAGACGCATGATCTGCCCACTGTGCTCATAGGGTGGAGATTTTTCTCAATCAATGTTAACTTCATTTAATTGTTACAATTTCTTGCATAGCAATGTGGTTAGAAACAAAAAGGTAATTTTTTACAAATAATCATAAATATATTTAAGACAGATCCATTGAAATTCAATGTTCAATGAAAAAGCATGTAAAGTGCCTTGCAAAAGTATTCACCCCACTTGACATTTTACCTATTTTGTTACATTACAGCCTTATGTGATGGATTAGAACACAATAGTCTAAGTTGGTGAAGTAAAATTAGAAAAATATTTATATATAAAACTATTTGTTTTAGAAATAGAAATCAGAAAATTGGCATGTGCATATGTATTCACCCCATATGTTATGAATACCATAAAAAGCTCTGGTGCAACCAATTACCTTCAGAAGTCACATCATTAGTAAAATGATGTCCATCTGTGTTCAATCTAAGTGTCACATGATCTGTCATTACATATACACACCTTTTTTGAAAGGCCCCAGAGGTTGCAACACCTAAGCAAGAGGCACCACTAACCAAACACTGCCATGAAGACCATGGGACTCTCCAAACAATTAAGGGACAATGTTGTTGAGAAGTACAAGTCAGGGTTAGGTTATAAAAAAATATTGAAATCTTTGATGATCCCTGGACCACCATCAAATCTATCATAACCAATTGGAAAGAACATGGCACAACAGCAAACCATCCAACTTGAAGGAGCTGGGTCAGTTTTGCAAGGAGGAATGGGCAAAAATCCCAGTGGTCAGATGTGGCAAGCTCATAGAGACTTATCCAAAGTGACTTGGAGCTGTGATTGCCGCAAAAGGTGGCTCTACAAAGTATTGACTTTAGGGGGGTGAATAGTTATGCACATTGATTTTTTCTGTTATTTTGGCCTATTTGTTGTTTGCTTCACAATAAAAATAAAATCTATCTTCAAAGTTGTGGGCATGTTCTGTAAATTATGATGCAAATCCTCAAACAATCCATGTTAATTCCAAGTTGTGACAAAACCCCCAAAATGCCAAGAGGAATGGATACTTTTTCAAGGCACTGTAAGTGTATTAGAAATTACTGAGAGCGATTATTCATGTCACATCCATGGGAAGGTATGTCATCTATATAATAACATTGGGTGTTATACATTGGGGTGTGAGAAATGTTATCATAGGCGGCCTGATGCCTTAAAAGGAGAAGTGCTTGACATGGATTGTGGCAAAAAAATTAGGGAGATCTTCGTACCAGCCAGATGGCCGTGAGGATAATAATTTGTCCAGGGGAATCAATCTTTTTATCTTCTAGATTTAAGGAAAAATCTTTGTGAATAGGAATAGCAGCACCACCTTTTTTTGATGGTTGGCTAGTGGCATAACAATTAGGGTATAGTCTGTGCATCAATTTTAGCATTTTATTAACTGCAAAGTGAGTTTCCTGCAAGAAAATCACTGAGGATGTTAATGGTTTGTAAGCTATAAATGCTTTGCATTTTTTGAATGGCGAATTAACCTTTTGACATTGTTTGTAAGGAAAATTTAATCATTAATGGTCGTTTTCAAAGTTAGTATTAGAGTTTGTTCTGTAGCACATTACCTTCTGAAGAAGAAAAAATGTACTAAGCTAGGTGTAGGCCCAGAGCATCGGCATCAACATTCCAATGGAGATAGGAGTCTGCATTTTCAAGGAGGGACAGGAGAAAGGAGAAATCTAACAAAACATGTAAATAAGCAACAAAATTAGGTAAGCAGTTCCTCAGAAAATAATTTTGAGCAAAAATAGAAACAAAAACAATTGTTAAATATGCATAAACATATGTTTAAATGCACTTTAGTACCTAATTTTAAGTTATGTAAGGTTAAATACCCATTTCAATTTTCTTTATATTATTTTAATATGTTTTACATTTTAGATTAGAAAGTAAGCAACTCCACTCAATAGAAAAAAAAAGAAAACATAATTTGTGTTGAAATTGGTTATTTTCAAGAATAATAAATAAAGACGTATAAATTGTGTTTTCAGATAGTTTTATCTTATGTAAGGTACGAAGAATCATCTAATTCTGGATCAGCAATAGTGTTTTTGGCTAGAGTAGAGGAGCTCTGCTCTTGGGAATTCAGAGGCATTTTAGATCAGTTTGGGTGTGGTGCTTTGGACCACTGTATTGTAGGTCTTTTATTTAAATGGATTATGCTGTTATTAGTATGCTATTAATGTCTGTATGCAGATGATTTCAGAAAAGATAAATTAAACACATCCACCATTCCTTAACACAGGATGGGTATACTAAAATATGATTAATGTACAAAAAATAAATGTAAATATAATGCCTATTTATCTCCCAAATCAGTAACCATTAAAAACAGACAGATATGTGGATTACTGTATAATAATAAAATAATTTATTATATTCACAGAGCACAGTCATAAATGTATCCGTACCTGCATTAATACAAATCTAAAGGGATAAAGGTAATACTGCATATTAATATTGATGTATAGCATTTACTAGAGATACATGTGGTCATTATACCACAGTAACAATAACTAGATGTATTGAAATCTCATCATTCATCACTTCATATAATACAGTAGAAGTAACCTATAATGCACATAGTATTTACAGAGTTTCTCCATCTACTTAATTGTACAGATGCATTAAATCCTGGATTATGCAATCCAATTCAACCAGACACATGCAGTGTGATTACTGAAAAAATTAAGGAGAAACATCTATTAATATTTGTATGCACAGTGTAATGTTTTTTGTTACTGTAACAATAAACCAACTTACTGGATGTTCATCTACAAGCCGTGCAAACCATGCTGTATCTGGCATGAGAAATAAGTTGCCATGTCATATACAGCCATGACAAATAGCAATGATGTGCTAGACTGTGACCATCTTCAGTGGGCCAAGAGTAATAGTTTCATCTTAATATGATATTGTTTAGCCACATTGATATCACATTTGATATTAACCTTAAAACCTGCTAATTATATCAGATTCAAGTATCTGGTCTCATATTGTTAAGAGGTTCACATGCTTAAATAATGTCTGTATTAACTGCTGAGTTGGATTAACATAGTTTTATAGGACAGTGCAAGTTCACATCCATTTGCACATTGGTACACATTAAACCTAACATTAACCTAACAGGATGAGGATGGGGGGGTTGAGGATGGGGGGTTGAGGATCGGGGGTTTGAGGAGGGGGGTTGAGGAGGGAGGATGAGGAGGGGGGTTGAGGATGGAATTAAAACATGATATATGTGTTCATTTATGGCGTGTAAGGTCATTCTGCTGCGGGGATGTCATTGATGGAATGAGTATATGAAAACCAATGTGTATATAGAATACTTACATTATTTGTTCGCATTTCTTGCAGATGAACAAAATGTCTTAATGGATGTAAAATAAAACTAATTCCCAGGGTATTCATTAATAAAAATGGGACTACATCATCACTTCTCAAAGGCACTCCTCAGTGACCATGAAATTGTGAAATGTTAACCATCACCATTTGTTTCACCAGAAAAGATTATTCCGGATTATATGATAGTAGATAGCCACATGATTATAAAATATCACCATCACATAGGCCATTATCATCTACTATGTAGACAAGGATGGAGTGTCCTAAATAATGATTTTGTAAAACTAGAAAATAAGCTTAAGTCAAGGACCTCCAAGGTAGTATTTTCTGAGATACTACCAGTGCCACGTGCTAACCCAGGGAGACAGAAGGAGCTTAGGGAGGTTAAGTCATGGCTACAAAATTGGTGCACTAAGACGAGTTTGGAATTCTAGAGCACTGGGCTGACTTCTCACTTTTGTACAATCTCTATAGCAGTGATGGATTGCACCTTAATGAAGAGGGAGGTGGTGTGCTAGGGGAAAGGACGGTAGAACAACTGGAGAATGTTTAAACTAGTAGGCAGGGGGGGTGAACTAGATGGTAGTAATGGGATAGAAAGTATAGAGGGGGTAAGGGTTAGTATACAGTAGAAAATAGGGAGGTAGTGTTGAGTAACTCAAATGCAGCGGCAAGAACATTTTATTTTTAATAAATGTAAAGATATGCACGTGGGAAGGAAAATAGAGTCATAGCAACATAGAGTGTATGATTGCTAGAAGATTGTCAGTGAAAATGGGTGGGTTAGAATTATTAGCAGTAAATGAAAAATGGGACTTAATAGGCATTACTGAAACATGGGATGACTCTCATGACTGGACTGTTAATGGATGGTTATAACCTATTTTGGAAAGAAAGGGGAAATAATAGAAGAGAAGGAGGGATTTGTCTGAATGTTAATCTTGAATTTAAGCCTATAGTCAGAGAAAATATTTATACTGGAATGAAAGATAATGTTGAATGCTTGTGGGCTGAGTTAAATAGTGGAGGATCAAACAAAAAAAAATATTGGTTGGAGTATGCTACAAACCGCAAATAACATTTAAATGTGAGGAACTGCAATTATTGTTACAGATTGGAAATGCAGCTAAGCATGGGCAAGTTCTAATAATGGGAGATTTGAACTACCCTGAAATAAACTGGATAAATTAGACCAGCAGTTCAGCTAAGGGGAGCAGGTTCTTGAATACACCCAGAGATCATTATCTGGACCATATTATATAAGAACCTACTAGAAATTAGCCTAACTTCAATTGTGTCATCACAAATAATATTGATGTAGTATCAAATGTTGAAATAGTGCAACCTATAATCACAACACAGTCTCATTTGAGATTGAATTAAAAAACAAAGATGTAAGGGGCCAACAAAACTCTTTATTTTAAAAGGTTAGATTTTAATGGTCTAATAACAGCAATACAAAGTATAGAAGGAACATAAATGGACAACATTTAAATCCTTACAAAATATATATAATTATTGCCATATCCCATGTGGGAATAAAAGTAATAGGAGTAAACTACATCCGATGTGGCTTATCAATGACTTAAATATCAAGATAAGGAGTAAAAAAAGGCATTTAAATTATACAAACACGAGGAGACAGAGACTGCTTTATATGAGTACAAATAAACCAACAAGGCTTGCAAAAGAGCTATTAGACTGGCTAAAATAGAGATTGACAAGTTAGTTGCAAAGAAGAGTAAGGTGAAGCCTAAAATACTTTTTGTAAATATATTAATGGTAAGAAGATCAAGAATGAAGCTAAAGGGACATTGCAGTGTGAAACAGGATGTTTGATAATTAATGACCAGGAAAAGGCAGATGAGCTAAAAAGGGTCTTTTCTTCGGTATACACAAGGGAGGTACCAGTGGTTGGGTCACTGCAACAAAATGGAGCTACATTACTTTCGCTAAATAATTGGTTAACGCAAGAAGAAATCCAAAAGAGGTAGGAAAAAATAAATTTTAATAAAGCCTTGGCTTCCTTTAAGCTTATGCATGCTGTATTACACAGCTTTAATTCAAAGCCAAGGTTGGAATAAACACAGACTGAGTATCCAATCCATGTACAGCTGTTTCGAGCTTACTGGCTATCATCAGCATGGAGCAGGATCTCAGCCTGTGTTGTGGAAATTATGAGTAGGTAGTTCACCACAACAATCATTTATAATATGGTGGGCAAAAGAGCGATAGAAGCCCTCCACCGTACAGTAGTACAGTAAAAAAAAAAAGTACATCTGTGTTCACATCTCAATGTCTAAAGCAAGTTAAAAAACCTGCTTCAAGCTCAGAGTTCTGAGAAAAACAGTTATTACACTGCATTCTGGGAAGTTGAGCTGGGACACACAAATATGGCCACAAATGCCTCGCTCTTCATTCCGCAGCCATCATCAAACATGGCTTCCTTTAAGCTTATGCATGCTGTAATACACAGCTTTAATGCAAAGCCAAGGTTGGAATAAACACAGGCTGAGTATCCAATCCATGTACAGCTGTTTCAAGCTTACTGGCTATCATCAGCATGGAGCGGGATCTCAGCCTGTGTTGTGGAAATTATGAGTAGGTAGTTCACCACAACAATCATTTATTAAACCGCTCTGTTGGGTAGAGCGTACGACTTAGTGATGAGCGCCGCAGGTGCTCATCGCCCGGCGAGCCTCGTGCAGCGAGGCGAGCCGTTAAATCGTAGCACTTTGGCAATGAGCGCCGCAGGCGCTCATTGCAGGCGAGCCTCGGGTAGCGAGGGGAGCCGTTATGTTAAACCGTAGCACTTTGGCAATGAGCGCCGCAGGCGCTCATTGCAGGCGAGCCTCGAGTAGCGAGGCGAGCCGTTAAACCGTAGCACTTGGAAAAAAATATGAGGTGAAAAAAATTACTAGATAAGCGGCGGAACAAAAACAGTAAATAAAACACTAAATACACACTAACAAATAAAACAAAGGTCCCTTACAGCATGGGGAACCAGGCAGGATGTCTGGAAGTGAGTTGGATCTGCAATTCAGATCGATTTAGCCGAGTTACAAAGATCGAAAATCGGCTAAGCGAGAAAAAAATGGCTGACGAAAAAATGAAAACGAGGCTATACTACTACGAACTGCGTAAAACACAGCCACAGACGTATGTGTTTGAAAAACAACAAGATAAAGGATGCGGATTAACCGCGCAATGAGTAAAAAGACAGTAGCGAGTACATTTTATGAAACACAATTACAGATTTACGCATTAACACAGATTTAACGACTTTGTCTCGTGCAACATCGGATTTCCCGCCTAAACCAATGCATTTGATGTGAAATATAAGTTGCAAGTTACAAAAAAAAAAAAAAATGTTTTATTTATTTTAAGAAAAAAAAAAGGGACAAATGTAGCGTCATGTTGTGTGGCAAACAAATTTCCCTACATTTAATTCTTATTTACCGTCTCATTTGACCGTTTGACCATATTTACTTTTAAACCGTAGTACTTTAGGGGGTGAGCGATGAGCGCCGCAGGCGATCATTGCCCGGCGAGCCTCGCGCAGCAAGGCAAGCCATTAAAACGTAGTATTTTGGCAATGAGCGGCGCAAAAAAAATGCTGCACGAACAAAACGAAAACCAGGCAACAGCACTATAACCACGGAAAACACGTACCGATAATCTGCTAAGACGCATACCACACATTATCCGCCATTTTAGGATAATGCGGAAGTACACAGCTACGTTAACGGTTTCGGATTGCGCACGCACACTATTACACTGCACACGTTCATCACGCTTACACAGTACCTCCACACCACTAATGCTGCTGCAACATCAACACAGATTGACCATATTTACTGTTAAACCGTAGTACTTTAGGGGGTGAGTGATGAGCGCCGCAGGCGATCATTGCCTGGCGAGCCTCGCGCAGCAAGCCGAGCTGTTAAACCGTAGTATTTTGGCAAAGAGCGGTGCAGAAAAAATGCCGCACGAACAAAACGAAAACCAGGCAACAGCACTATAACCACCGAAAACACGTACCGATAATCTGCTAAGACGCATACCACACATTATCCGCCATTTTAGGATAATGCGGAAGTACACAGCTACGTTAACGGTTTCGGATTGCGCACGCACACTATTACACTGCACACGTTCATCGCGCTTACACAGTACCTCCACACCACTAATGCTGCTGCAACATCAACACAGATTGCCAGCTCTTCAACACAATGCATAAAAATACGTAAATTCATTTATTAATTTGATTTCTATATTTCAGTAGTACACAGAAAACAACATTAGCTACCTTACAATTCCATATGTATATTAATAACTAAACAACTTTTAAAACATACACATCTGATTGCCGTCATTTTTTGACGGGCAATACGCTAGTTTACAATATGGTGGGCAAAAGAGCGATAGAAGCCCTCCACCGTACAGTAGTACAGTAAATAAAAAGTACATCTGTGTTCACATCTGAATGTCTAAAGCAAGTTAAAAAACCTGCTTCAAGCTCAGAGTTCCGAGAAAAACAGTTATTACACTGCATTCTGGGAAGTTGAGCTGGGACACACAAATATGGCCACAAATGCCTCGCTCTTCATTCCGCAGCCATGATCAAACATGGCTTCCTTTAAGCTTATGCATGCTGTATTACACAGCTTTAATGCAAAGCCAAGGTTGGAATAAACACAGGCTGAGTATCCAATCCATGTACAGCTATTACAAGCTTACTGGCTATCATCAGCATGGAGCAGGATCTCAGCCTGTGTTGTGGAAATTATGAGTAGGTAGTTCACCACAACAATCATTTATAATATGGTGGGCAAAAGAGCGATAGAAGCCCTCCACCGTACAGAAGTACAGTAAATAAAAAGTAACTACAAAAGCAAATTAATGTACACGAAACTACTATATAACTAGCTATATATATATAGTTGGGACTGCATATGGTCAGGGCTGCATATGAACTGATTGTTTATAGTTTGTATGACCTGAAGAAAGACACACACAGTGAGACAGCAGCTTGCAGCTTATGACAACTTGCATGATTTGGAAACCTGAAGAATACAGTCCAGTGATTGCTAACAAACGATTGGACTGTTTTTTGCTCCATCCAGGTTTAGCTGGATTACATATGGTTAGTGAAAAAATAAACTGTATATCAGTTACGATAGTTATTCTGTGGAAGTTTTTTTTTTGGTTTGTTACTTTTGTATCACTGGCTAAAATGCTGGTGAAACTTGGAAAAGTATTATGACCTTTTGTATTGTGTACCTTTTTCAAAGCACACTTTAAGATGGGCACAAAAAACCCTGGTACAAGCCTTTACAAGCCAGAAAGTAACTATAAAGCAGTTGCTGTGACAAGCCTCAGAAAAAAGAAAACTTTAGCTGGATACAGACCAATTACTTTTGGCACAGCTGCAGCGCATAATGCCTGCAAGATTGGGACTTCAAAAGAAACCAGTGGCAAGATTAAAGCTAATCTCTTCCTAATCTACAAACAATGACTAGGTAAGATGATGTGGAAACATACTTCATGATATTTATAAGAATTTCCATTAGGAAATCTTGGTCCTTGATGAGCCTTCTTTGACATGGATATAGAACAAGCAAACAATTATGTTAATCTGAAAGCAGAGAACCTTGCCAAAATAATTGTTACAAGAGGTATCAGAGCACAGATATTCCACTCATGGAAGTTTTTGACACAAAGATCCTTTGCTCACAGATGTTTGATCTGCTGCACCTAGCAACAAAAAGAAATGCATGTGTCCTAAACTTAGAAAAGTAAATATTGCTACAAAGTAGGACCATGGAGAATTATAAAAAATGATGGTGGTGGATCACTGTAACAACCCAGATTTGAAGGAGCCAGATGCACCTCAATTTTCTCCTTCTAGGCCATGCATTTTATGAGTTCAAGATCTCATCACCCAGCAAAAACACCTCTTAGGAGAACTTAGGACCTTTCAGGCTGCAAACTCAGTCCAAATGTTAATGCTTATTAAAATTAATAACTCTGTTCTATCCCATTGGTTAGGACACAATAAAAAAACATATACCGTTATGTAGTACAAAACGGATTGACCAATTTATTGTTGCATGCATAGAAATATATCACATACTCCAAACGGCTTCCCCCACACCCCATCATCCTCATTTCTAGATCTGATTTCACAGAGGCCATAAACTAACTTCCCACTTTAAGACTCCTTTGATCATCCCTGGAAAGTTTGCAAAGCAGCCAGATGTTTGCTGGTTAATGTATTAACTAATCTCTCCCCCAGTGCCCACTCTGACAGAACTCACATTCCAATAGGTCATAAACTATCCTTTGCCCCATAAGTGACTGAAATAACTTTATATAATATTAGCATATCCTAGGGCCCACTTCTACCACCAATACATTATTTAAACTGTATACAATGACCCCAAATAACCTTATTACATCAAATCACTATTCTAAACATCATAGCATTACTTTTAAAAAGTACTTTGCATAACAGTGTCATGTACTAACCACAGCCTGAATACTAAGCATTGTATAAACTATTCTTATTAGGCCTGAATACTCATAGGCCATGCTCCTTGGGGATCCGGGGTACCGGATCAGAGCCTGAGGCCTAACATTACAAATTGACAAGTATAACATGGCTCACACACAGGATGGCTGACAGCAAAACAACTCACATGATTTTGTTGCCTTAATTAAACATCTCATGACAACAGGCCAATACCAGTTCATGTTAATCCAGGTCCTCCACAATAGTCCAACAGTCCCCTAGGGCTCAGTGGTTCCTCCGGAATATGGTAATCACTATTTAAGAAATCTTCTTTTAGGCTTGGAAAAATGTTTGGAACAAAATGAACCAGAGACCCACAGACTATTGTGTTATACTGACAGAAACATACTTGGCTATGAATGAGTGAGGCCTACAGCACTCAAAGACTAGTTAAAACCCTGAATGCTCAAACTAATATTTGAGGTAGAAAGCCTGGATTCCAACAGGGAAATGTGATTTCAGAATCTGAAAGATATCCATAATAAAAAACCTCAGAAAGAGTGGTTGTTAAAAAGCCAGAACACACACAGAACCCAGTAGGCAATGTAAAATTCTACTATAGAGAACTGGGGCATATCACAGCCCATTGTTTAAAAAGGCCAGAGTCTATAGTATGTAATGTGGTAGAGCAAAAGTTCAATGTAACCTTATCGCCTTGGTTTGAGTGGTAGAAAAGTTTCACCAATTTATTAAAACTGTAAACGTTAATGTTGAAGAAGCCATAGTGTTATTCGATTCAGACAGTGAAGTCACTCTCTTTTCAGGCCAAATCATAAAACCTAGTGAAATGAAACTATTTAAAAAAATAGGCATAAGATATGGGGCATAGCACAGCAAGTACAGCAACACTGGAGGGACATGGAAAGAGGATGACAATCACTGCGGTCACTAACCTGCCCTATACTGTCATGCTAGGCAGGCCTTTTCCCTATTTTGAAGACATTCCTCAAATTAACAAATGGGAAAACATAGAAAATTGTGAAGAAAAAAAAACGGCTACTCAGGAATCTATCTGGTAACATCTGTCATGTTTTGTCAGTGACCTATTCTCTGGACAGAGGAATGCCCATAAAACAAATAGGGAACAAATAAAGTAAAAAAGGTACATAAATTAGAAAAGCTTTTGAGGAGGCTTTAGCTACCAAACAGACAGAAGTAAAAAGAGAAACTGAGAGAGATACGGCACTATGTGTGATTATTATGAAAACAATCACTTTGTACAGTGGTTTGCAAAAGTATTTAGCCCCCCTTGGCATTTTTCATGTTTTGTTGCCTCACAACCTGGAATTAAAATGGATTGTTTGAGGATTTGCATCATTTAATTTACAGAATATGCCCACAACTTTGAAGACTTTTTTGTTTGTTTTATTGTGAAGCAAACAACAAATAAGGCAAAATAACAGTAAAAGTCAATGTACATAACTATTCACCCCCTAAAGTCAATACTTTGTAGAGCCACCTTTTTGTGGCAATCACAGCTCCAAGTCGCTTTGGATAAGTCTTTAGGAGAATGCCACTGGGATTTTGCCCATTCCTCCTTGCAAACCTGCTGCAGCTCTTTCAAGTTGGAAGGTTTGCGCTTGTGAACAGCAATCTTTAAGTCTGACCACAGATTTTCTATTGGATTGAGGTCTGGGCTTTGACTAGGCCATTCCAACACATTTACATGTTTCCCCTTAAACCACTCAAGTGTTGCTTTAGCTGGGCGTTTTGGGGTCATTGTCCTGCTGGAAGATGAACCTCCGTCCTAGCCTCAAATCACACACAGAGTGGTACAGGTTTTGCTCAAGAATATCCCTTTATTTAGCACCATCCATCTTTCCCTCAACTCTTACCAGTTTCCCAGTCCTGGCTGCTGAAAAACATCCCCACAGCATGATGCTGCCACCACCATGTTTCACTGTGATGGTGTTCTTTGGGTGATGTGATGTGTTGGGTTTGCGCCAGACATTGTGTTTTCTTTGATGGCCGAAAAGTTAAATTTTTGTCTCATCAGACCAGAGCACCTTCCTCCATACATACATACTGAGTCTCCCACATGCCTTTTCGCCAACTCAAAACATGCCATTTTGTTTTTTTGCTGATAGTAATGGTTTTCTTCTGGCCACTCTGCCATAAATCTCAACTCTATGGAACGTACGGCTTATTGTCGTCCTATGTACAGATACTCCAGTTTCTGCTGTGGAACTCTACAGCTCCTCCAGGGTTACCTTAGGTCTCTGTGCTGCCTCTCTGATTAATGCCCTCCTTGCCCGGTCCATGAGTTTTGGTGGGCTGCCGTCTCTAAGCAGGTTCGCTGTTGTGCCATGTTCTTTCCATTTGGTTATGATAGATTTGATGGTGGTCCAGGGATCATCAAAGATTTGGATATTTTTTTATAACCTAACCCTGACTTGTACTTCTCAACAACATTGTCCTTTACTTGTTTGGAGAGTTCCTTGGTCTTCATGGCAGTGTTTGGTTAGTGGTGCCTCTTGCTTAGGAGTTGCAACTGCTGGGGCCTTTCAAAAAAGGTGTGTATATGTAATGACAGATCATGTGACACTTAGATTGCACACAGGGGGACCTCATTTCACTAATTATGTGACTTCTGAAGGTAATTGGTTGCACCAGAGCTTTTTATGGGCTTCAGAACAAAGGGGGTGAATACATACGCACATGCCAATTTTCTGTTTTCTATTTCTAAAAATAGTTTTATGTATATGTTTTTATCATTTCACTTCACCAATTTAGACTATGGTGTTCTGATCCATCACATACAATTCAGATTAACAAAACATTGAACTTAAGGCTGTAATGTAACAAATAATTAAAAAGTCAGGGGGGGTGAATACTTTTGCAAGGCACTGTATGTGATCAAGCTTCTGACCCATTTCTTCAGAATGCACAGAATGAGCTAATAGAAGTAAATTGTGCACCTCTACCTGGAAGAGAGAGGATTGAAGGCCCATTCTGCATTCTTCAGAATTATCTGCTTTACAGAATTGACCCTTCAGGTGATGAAGCTTTGGAGCAATTTCAGGTCCCAGAAATTAAATAAGAAAACCCATAGACATGACTCATTAAAACCTGCTTGGAAAACATCTAGGAGGTGCCTAGACATTGGGATAAATTCTGAAGCACTTTTATTTGCCAGATATATATGCAGAAGTGGCTCAGTATTGTGCAAATTGATCATATAGTTAGATGGCCATGCCTTGAACTGAACTGCATGCTCGGTTGATATCATTATCAATAATTGAGGAGTCTTTTGAGAGGATAGCTATGCATCTTGTGGGACTAGTATCTTGTGGAATACTAGTTATACTAGACTATTCCACAAGATTTCCAGAAGCTATACCACTGTGCACAATAACTTCAAATAACTTGGCTAAAGAACCCATACAAATGTATTCAAAGGTGGGAATGCCAAGGGAAATCCTGACAAACCAAGGAAGACCCTTTTGTATCAAAGTTAATTAAAGACATTGTCACATCACCCCTGACAGGTGGACATTTGTGCATTTATTTGCCATAATTGTTAATTGTGTTTTTTGTAATATGGTTGATGTAAAGAACATGGGGTAATGTGCTTTACAGGCCTTGTTCAGGTACTTCCGGGGTCCCAGAGCCCAGATCGTTAGGTTATCAGGACCTGTTATGCGCTAAATGTGGTTATTTGGGAGTAAGAAATGTGTTTGGGACTAAAATTATCCTATGGGGTATATAAAAATATTTAGGGTTTTGCCAACAGCGATATACAGCTTCTTACCTGTCCACTCACTGGGCTAGGCATCAGCTGGGTTAAATATAATAACAAGATTGTCAATTATCATTTGAAACACTTGTCTCAAATGGGGGGGGGGGGGGCGTCCCTAACCCTAGTTAAAAGAACGTAAATAAAATAAGGGAATCCTAATCCAGCCACGAGACCCCCAAGCCTCTCAGTAACATCTGGCTAATTACTCCCTCTAAAGTTAAAGAGGTTGACCATAATAAACAGAGAAGGAACACCAAGAGACTTTTGGGCACCTGAAATTCCGGGGAGGGATAGAGAGCTTAACATAACCAATGAATCAATCCCATGTGGGTTAGTCCAATCAATTGATTGGTGTTATTTGCACAAAGGATGGCGCAAGGGGTTTAAAGAGGATTGGATAATGTGCCCTTTATATATGTGTGGTGTGTGAGTAAATGTGGGCCTTGTTTGAAGGTGCAAAACCATGGTGTGTCTTTAATTCTGAGTGAGAAGAATTTATTATTTTCTTATAAAAAATATTATTTCTGCAACTTGTACTGGTACACAGTAACTTGTCCTGACTCCTGCAACTAGTCCTGTCAGCTCTCCTCAAGTTACAAATTGGTAACTTGCCCTAGCCTTCGGTATGCTATCCTGTTAGTAGCGATAGAAACAAACCACCAACCTGCGGATATAATCTGTCTACTGACCCTTTCTAGCCCAACCAAGAAGTGGGTTATGACTGATATGTGCCAGCTACCCTGTCTACCAACCAAATAATTTAATGGACTGTGAAGAGCTTGCTTAGAAAAGTTTGAGTATGAGCCGGGCAAAACTGGCACCTACTTTTACCTTATTACCTTTTTTTTCCAGCAGGGAAGTACCTCAAGACTCTACTGGATTTTCACTGTTTCAACTTCTCGATGGCTTCTTGACATACACAGAGAAGAATAAGAAGAGGAAACAGTTTCAGGTGAAAATATTGTGGGGTATCTAAAAAATATGAAATAAATACTTTTCCAAACTTTTACTTTTCCCAAGCATTATAATCTTTGCTAATTTGCTAATTTACAGAGACTCGCAGCTCAAACAGTTATTCAATATTAACATTTCAAGAAATTTGGTTACAGTTATACAGTGTTTGCTTAAAAGGATGGTTCTAAAAAAAGAGAAATTATTGCAGTTTGTGTTAAGAGATTTTTGCACACTATTTAGGATCGTATATTATGTCACCTTTACACTCCATTGACCTGTATTAAGTATACATTATGCCATTTATTATGTTATGACAGATAATAGGTATAAATCCTGTAGAGATATTATGAGGTAGAATCAGTATTTTTTATACATCTCTAAATAAGATAATTAGGTAAAAGGGTTCGCAGGGTGCAGATATTGATCCATGTGTGTGTTTTTCTTTTCTAGCCCTATCTCCCCTAAGCCCTGTCCTTTAGGGTCTAACACTTAATGCACCTTCTTCTGTCAACTTGCTAGCATAAAGAATGTATTAACATCTGATAAGGGTAACTAGGTAGAAAGGATAATGTCTTGCATAAAGGCATAGAGTTGTTAAGATCAGTGCATAGTTAAACTTCAGGAAGTGATTGTGCAATGATAAATGATAATTGCCAAACCTATTTCCCAGCTGAAGATAATGATCATGGTAATCTTACTGCTGGCTAATAATCACCTCTATCATTGCAATGTCCATTATAAACAAGGAAATAAGTACAAGGGGAGATTGGCTCCATTGTCTATGTATTGGTGATTGGTTGGCTGGTGTCTGTAGGGCATTGCATGGGGCTATGTTATCTGCCTTTGCCATTGTTGTCTTTTTCCTGGTCTGTGTAGTTGTACTTAGATTGATGATTATCACACTGTAATCCAAACAGACCTAATTCAAATGAGTGAGATTAAACAATATATCCAGATGCTCTCTTCTACCTCTTCTGGACTTTTCTCCCCGCGGGGTGAACTTGGCCAAATAATACTTGTCTACTTTTTGCTTGTCTTATTATCACCTGTTGCAAATCCCTCACTCAAAGATTTGTTTCTTTGCCTAGACTGTAAACTTTGTGCAAAGGACTCCATTATTGTGAACTTCTCAGTTTTGTTGCAGGAACATCACATGGAACATTGACCATACTCGGTTAATAGCTCTATGGCTCTACGGGCACAGTAATCCATTCTATTTCACAGTGAGCTTTCCCCCTATGGTGTAAGTTTGAGGATGGAGTCAAGCTTTTGATTATTCATATCTGTAGTTTTTTTTCCAAGCAGTTTTAATAAGAGTAAAACAAACATTTGTTACAACAAAATATTACATACAAAAACATATAGATCTAAGGTTCCAATGTCTCATGAAAACAATACTTTTAAATCATCTTTTAATCTCTATTATCACTCTAGTACAGTGTCATAACGTTAATATGAATAATAATAAAAAAATAATTACAAAGGAACCATTATAAGTGATGTAATGTTGTAAAACAATATTCACTCTATATAAGTTTAATTATGCAATTAGGTTTGTAATGCTTGTAATGACCATCAAGAATACAATCTATTGTAATGTTGTTGTATTTCTCTAGTGTTTGCTTACTTAGTCAACACCTAGACAGAAGCTTGCAGTTTATGACCACTTGGAGCAGAGTGGAGAACTGAAAATGTGAAGAATACAACTAGTAACTATCAACAAACTATGGGACCGTTTATTTTACTCCAAACAGGTTTAGCTAGACGAGGATTGAGTAGTGAAGAAACTGTTTATTATTTAAGATAGTGTTTCAGTGGAAACTATGTCTATTGTTTTCTTTTTTTTTTTTTTCCTTTTTTTTTACAACTAGTTAAATTTTTTGAAAAACTTGGAAATGTATTACAAGCTCTTGTGTTGTGTTTCTCCATCAAAGTGCCTGAAACATGGGTACAAACCCAGAGGAGACTGATAACTTGTCACTATGTATATATTTGGTTATCTTATATTTAAGGGAATGGTCAAAAAAAAAACTACCATCCTACAATGCACAGAGTAAATAACGCTCTTTTTCACTCAGTACATTTTGTTTAACTCCGTTTGAAATATATTCATTATGGTAATATTAATTTGCCTCTATGTTCTTCTGTGTCTTTCACTTGTTTTATAAGTGATTTAATGTTGTAAAACAATGTTCACTCTATATAAGTTTAATTATGCAATTATTTAAAGCTGTGTTTGATAAGTCTGGAAGCTGCAATTCCCAAACCTCTCATTTTAACAAGTGAGAATGACAGTGCCAGATGTACTTTCCAATGGAGCAAATTCTCAGCAGCTGATATATATTGCATTTAGCATAAAAACTGACACAATATCTTCTTAAAATACAAAGCACAATCTCATTGTAATGGTAAAGAAGAAGGGGGTATGTGTTTTATGATGGATATAGCCCATTGCATTCATTTGATAGTGGCAAATGTGTTGAAGTGAGATGGTTTTCTAGAGTTCAGAAACAAAGTCCATTATCCTCTCTTTAGATAAGATGTTTTTCGTGAAAATTATTAAATAAACCCATTATAAGCTTAATCGAAGCTAACAGCAAGTGCACAGAGCATAAATAGGTCTGCAGATTTAATTGGCAGATCAGTATGACTCATACATCTGTATTACTGCTCCATGGATGAAAAGGACAAGTCCCCAGGTCAGTTAAAGAGACATGGAAGCTTTTTGGATTTCACTAGGATATAATATACTTATGTATCTCTTTACTTTTGTATACTTTATTTTATTAGGAAAAGCTAAAAACTCTTCCTGCTTAAAATTTTACAAATAGATGCTAATTGGTTCTCCCTTCTGCAGATCATGAAGACAGAATACTTTTAAAGGGCCAGTTAATTGAGCACAACTTGGAGCACACCACTGTAATGTACTCCTGAAATATGTTGAAATACTTTTTGAATTTCTGAAATAGGTGTCACAGAAAAAAATCGTAAATTAAGTTCTGTTTTCATGAGAATTAGGCAAGTCCCTCAGGCAGACTGAGAGCAAGAGCTACCATGCATGGAGCAGATCAGAAAAAGGGTCAACCCTTCCCAAATTCATCTGTGAAGGGAAATGACTGCTAGAATGTCACAAATATGCTACTTGGGGTTAAATCATGGCTGATTACATTCCTAAAAGAGACTAAAACAATCAATCTTTCTCTTCACAGAGTTTGGAAAGGCCGTTAAAATCATGGGGCATTCTGCAGTGTGTCTGTAAACAAACGTAAGACTGCAATTTTTAACTGTTCTTAGTTTAATAAAAATAAAAAAACAATAGAATAACATAGAATCTTGTGCTCTTTCACACAATGAAGAGCACTTATAGTGAGGAACAGTGTATCATAGTAATCAATAATCAGCAACTATCTGCAACATGCCTCTTGAGGGATGGTCACTGATTGGTTAATTATACAGGTTAAAATTGTGTGATTTTAGGTAGAAAAGGCAGACCTTATAAGCTCTTGAAAACTAAATGTCATGTCCATAATATAAATCTAACAAATCTAGGTGAGTATGTATGCATTCTACGCAACAATGTTAGGCATAGGCTTATAATACATTAGCATATGTAAACAAATACAAGGAAAACAAGCTTAATTACTCCAATACATAAAGGAAAAATGTCACCTTGGACACAGAGTACAGTTTTTGAGGCAACTGCTATCTCTTAAAGGATCACTGTAATGCCCAGCCAGCATGAGTTAGATGTTTTAGTTAAACATTAATCATTAAAGGACCACAAAAGGCTCCATGGTGTGCTCGGCACCATCAGTTAGGGGCTGAAAAATCATGTGGAAAATATGTTTACATGTTTAAAATTGATCAAGAATTAACTTAGATATTGTCATTTTAGTTAGCCCTTGAAGCCGTCCCACAAGAACCTGCATAAATAATGAGACTTGGGTCTGTAACTATTGCACGTTATGAAGTATAGTGGCACAGTGGTAAGCGTACTGCTTTAAAGTTTTTTTTTCATTGCTAAGTCATGGGTCCTGCCTTCCACATGTTTTTTTAATTAAAGATTTACTTATTTATGTAGTTCACCACAACAATCATTTATAATATGGTGGGCAAAAGAGCGATAGAAGCCCTCCGTACAGTAGTACAGTAAATAAAAAGTACATCTGTGTTCACATTTGAACGTCTAAAGGAAGTTAAAAAACCTGCTTCCAGCTCAGGATTCCGAGAAAAACAGTTATTACACTGCATTCTGGGAAGCTGAGCTGGGATGTGCAAATGTGCCCACAAATGCCTCGCTCTATAATCCCAGCCATTATAAAACATGGCTTCCTTTAAGCTCATGCATGCTGTATTACACAGCTTTAATGCAAAGCCAAGGTTGGATTAAACACAGGCTGAGTATCCAATCAATCCAATCACATATATAGTTGTGAGCATGCAAGCTGTTGCTAACGCGATACGAGGGCCGCAGTTGCTGGTATGGAGCGCCGAAGGCTCTTCATGCCAGCAACTGCGTCCCTTGCAAAAAATACGCGATGCGTTACGACCCATTCCGAACGCGCAAAAAACGTCCGAAACTGGTGCACATGAAAACATAACAAACACAATAAATAAACACAACAAATACTTAAAAAGCTTACCTACAGCAAGGGGGGGAGGCATCCAGGTCCTCGAAAAGTGAAGTTACACCTCCATTTAAGTAAAAAAAACGGAGTTTAAACAGCCAAAAATCAACTAAGCGAGAGAAAAAATGGCCGCCGAACAAAACGAAAACGAGGTCCAGACGCAAAAATACTACAATGACTCACAAAACTGAAACAACGCTGCAGTCAACTTCACGAGGTACGTAACACACACTATGCGGCACATACCACACTTATATTAATCACCATTTTACAGGGAAACGACAACTATTACGCATAAAATGGCGGCTGGAACGCAAATTGCATGCGTATTGCGTTCTAACGGTCTGAGGCACCTCAAAGTTTGTAAATACTGCCTACTTTCCAGAACATTCTACATTTCTCCTCAGGTGATAAACGGAGTGACTGGCTGCTGTTACTTGAGAAGAGAATTAGTTCCTTATTTCCTACTTTACACTCTGCAAATTAAAACTGAGAGGTAAGCTATAATATATTAAATTTTCTTCCAAAGACAGCAAAAAAAAAAAAAAATGCAAACTTTAACTATGAAAATGGGATTTATGTATAGTGACATGTGACATGCACATTTATGTGTATAGGCCTTACAACAAACTAATGTTAACTCAAACTAATGAATCAAGTATATTCAAATGACATTAATTTACAGCAAATCATAGCAAAAAAATATATGACACTAATACATATGCAACCTAAAGCTGAATCTTTCCCCTTTTTTCACTATTCAAACAGACTGCATCTACAGCGTCACTCAAGAATTTACAGTGGACTGTTAAAGAGAATCACTGTTAAAGAATAGAAAGAAAGAAGAGGTAAGATAGAAAAATACATTACATGCAGAAAAAGACCATGCTTTGCAAAATCAAAAATAATAAATATACAATTAACCATTTAACTTTCTTTTTCAAACAGACACTACAAGAGGACTGGTGGATTAATATTGGCAGGAGGGGACACTCTGTCATTCGGATAAGAACAAGACTTCAATCAAGGTATAGTATAACAAGTACAAAATATATATATATATATATATATATATATATATATATATATATATATATATATATATATATATATGTTTAATGGCCGCCAATATGAAAATTAAAAGTAAAAAAAAAAAATACAAATTCAATCAAGACCAAATCAACACAGTTCAACAAACTTCACAAAGACCTATACAATTTACAAAGAAAGACAGTTCCACAGAAAAAAAAAGAAGAGGTGGCCACAAAACAGGATAGCATCACAAACATTAGCAACATACATAAAACAAAAGTATTCCTCCTCTCTACTGTAGAATAACCTCCAACCATCACCCACAAGTCAAATGCAGCAACCAAAAAGTGGTAAACACAAAACAGGATAGAACAAAAAAACGCAACAACATATAGAAAAGGCAATTAACATTCCTTTTTACTGTTCAACAACATGTAATCCTCACAAAGAAGACTAATTCAGCAAATGAAGCATGCAAAATGTGGTGGACACAAAAAAAGGATTGTAGAAAAAATCACACAAACAGATAGAAAAATAACTTAATATTCTTCTTTACTGTTTAACAACCTATAAGCCTTACAAAGAAGCCTAAATAAGCATACCAAAAGTGGCGGACACAAAACAGGATAATCCTAAAAACATTCCGATCATATCCAATATGTCAAAAACATTAATAATTATAGTAAAAAAAAAAAAAGGGGGATAACTGTAATATAAAAATACAATTAAAGTATTTTTAAGTGTTGCACAAAAAACAGCATAGCAGAAAAATTCACCATAACAGATAGAGGAGACCAAAAAAATGAAATATGCTATTCATTACAAATACATTCAAATCAAATAAAATTTAGCTTTTTCTTTTACAACAGACACTGCGTGAACAGCATCGCACGAAGACTTACAACAGCGGACCAAGAAATATTCTGCTTGAAATCACACTTCAAACAAGGTACAGTATACCAAGTACAAAAAGAGAAAACTAAATAAACATGTTTGCTCTGTATTCATGTCAACAGAAAACAAAAAATTCACCAACAACAATAAGCACCATTAATTATCAGCTTAACAAAATATTACTGACACATTTGTCATTTACCTGCTATTTTTCTTTTACGGACAACAACGTTTAACAGTAAACCCAAACTTCAATCTAGCCCAAAAAAAAATAACCAACATGAAACAGCATAGTACAAAAAATAGTGAAAACACATAGTAAATAAAAATTTTATACTCTCAATTCCCAGCCCTAATGTACAATATTAAGAATAAAACCTAAGCACACACATAAAATAGAATACTAAAACAAATACTACTAACAACGAAAAAAAAAAACAATACAAACCTTTTCACAGCCCCAACATATAAGCCTTTAAGTAAAATATAAGAATACTATTACAACAATCCCCTGCAGGACAAATTAGAAAGACTAATTTTTGCCCTCTACTATGCCTTTAAGCCAAAACTACAACAGAAAAAGCAATTAACAAACAAAACAAAAACTCAATTTAAATTAACACTATTCACCTACTACTTCTACAATAAGTTATAATGTAATTACCTTCAGTGTGCTATGCATCTAAGGCAAAAATTACAACCTACAAGAGAGAAAGTAAGAGCAAAAAAATAAAATAGACTCATTTAACAATAGAAAGAAAGTTCAGCTACAATGAACTACAATCACATAGAAACAAACTGTTGCAAATGAAATGTTTCAAAAACCAACTTAACATCTGAAACAAAACTAATGATACATTATTTTCTTTTACAGATTAACATGGCTGATAACGACACCAAACAAGAAAAGATAAGACGTCAAGCTAGAGAACGACAACAAAGATGGACAAACCAGCAGACACCGGAGCAGAAGGAAATTCAACGAGAAAAAGAACGCAAAAGAATTGCAAGCAAAAGACAATCACCTGCAAAAATTAAAGATACACCAAAAAAAGCTACTAAAAAAACAAAGCACTTAGAACCTGTTCCTGAAACATCACATAACATTTTACCTGAAAAAATAAAAGATACACCAAAAAAAGCCACTAAAAAAACATAGCATTTAAAACCTGTTCCTGAAACATCACATGACATTTCAACTGATGAATTTGAAACTGAAACTGATATATGCTTTGCAAAATGTTCTTTACTATAGTCTTTAGCAGTAGAGGTTCATAATGGTGGGGACATGAATACTCAATGTCAGTTTTGTGAGGCTTATCATTTTAAACAGGAGAGATCCAGAGATGGCCAATTTATTAGTTGCTGTCAAAAAGGCAAGGTCAAACTTCCAGAAAGAAAATAATTTCCAATCTATTTACAAAACATTATGACTGAACCTACTTTTCCAAACTACAAAAATGTCAAGACAAACATAAGATCCTACAATAGTGCCATATCCTTTGCATCTATCGGGGCAACATTAGCTGCTAATGTACCAGGACATGGTCCTTACTGTTTTAAAGTCCAAGGACAAATTTACCATCGTACTTCCCATTTACATCCAGAGGAAGGAGAGCAAAGAAAATTTGCTCAACTATATGTCCTAGATACAATGGAAGCTGTTGACCAACGTATGCAGCTGCAAGAAAATAAAAAATGCTTACCCAGTGTTTTTATAGAGCTAGATAACACTATGGCCAATAACCCCTACACTAAAGCTTATAAAAAATTAGCAGAAGTTGAAAAGGAACAACTACTTCATGCATAAAGACATCAATTACCAATCCCAAAGGTCAATATGGTGCTTAAAAGAGATAGACATACTAATAAACGCTGTTATAACTTGCCAACATCAAATGAGGTTGCAATGGTGTTTCAAAATGATGAAGGAGAACCACCATTTCAAAGAGACATTAGAATATATCCCTGAAATGAGGAGCAACCATTCATTAATATCAGTATCTTAAGTCCAAATTTAGATCCAATGACATATCCCATTTTTTTCCCACACGGAGAAGCAGGTTGGCAACCAAAATTAACCCTTCCCAGTTACCCAAATGCTAAAGGCAGAATACGAAATAATGTTTCTATGCATGAATTTGAAGTAGCTCAAATTGTTATTCGAAATACATTTAATCCAATTTTATGTGGTGGAAAACTAACACAACAATAGATTATTGATTCCTAATTGCAAGTTGAGGCCAATAATTTAAACTTCATAAAATATCAACAAGATAAACTACGTGTAGATCAATATTGTGGTTTAATGGACTATGTCGCTGAGGTGGCTACAAGCAGAGACATGACAGCTGGCAAAGCCATCATTTTACCATCTTCTTTTCAAGGATCTCCTCGAAATATGAGAGAAAGATACAATGATGCTATGGCTATTGTCACCAAATTTGGAAAACCCGATTTATTTATTACATTTACATGTAACCCCCAATGGCCAGAAATTACACAAAATTTACTTCTTGCCCAAAGTCCTTCTGATAGACGAGATTTAGTAGCCAGAGTTTTTAAAATTAAATTAAATTAATTAATATGTGACATCACCATAAGTCACTTATTTGGCAAATGTCTTGCTTATGTATATACAATTGAATTTAAAAAAAAGAGGCCTTCCACATGCACATCTTCTCATAATACTTCAAGAAAAAGATAAATTAGATACTGGTGAGAAAGTGGATTCAGTAATTGTTGCTGAACTACCAGATCCAGAACTATATGGTAGACTATATGAAATTGTAACTCATCACATGATTCATGGACCCTGTGGTGAGCTTAATCCACATTCACCATGTATGGAAAATAATAAATGTTCCAAAGATGTTCCAAAAGATTATAGAGACAAAACGTATGCCAATTGTGATGGCTATCCACTTTATAGAAGAAGAGAAGGAGATAGTGCCATTATTCGTGGCAAAAAAGTTGACAATAGATATGTAGTACCCTACAATCCACATTTACTCATGAAGTATAATGCACACATTAATGTAGAAGCCTGCACTTTGATCAAATCCATTAAATATGTGTACAAATATATTTACAAAGGCTATGATGCAGCTACTGTAGTCGTCAAAAGTGCAGACAACCCTGAAAGCACTGAGTTAGTACATGATGAACTTGCATCTCATGTAGATGCTCTCTATGTAAGTGCACCAGAAGCTATGTGACGCCTTTTAAAATTTTAAATGCATGATAGATCACATGCAGTATAAAGATTAGCAGTAAATTTGCCACAAAGACATTTAGTTTATTTCCATGCTGGAAATGAAAGTAATGCATTGGCCGAAAGTGAGCATCGTCACACTACACTAACTGCATGGTTTGAATTAAATTCTACAGATTCACAAGCAACACAATTCTTATATATTGAAATTCCATATCACTATGTTTTTGTGAATGGATTATGGAGACCTAGAAAAAGCAGAGGAAATAAAATAATCCCAAGAATTTACCCAGTCAGTCCAAGAGATCTTGAATGTTTCTGCTTACGACTATTACTTTTATATGTTCCTGGAGCACAATGTTTTGAACACCTAAGAACTGTTAATGACATAGTATATGAATCCTTCCATTTAGCTGCAAGACATAGAAACTTACTAGCTGATGATACAGAGTGGGAAAGATGTCTAGAAGAAGCAGCACTATGCCAAATGCCACGGCAGATGAGGGAACAATTTGCATTTATTTGTATCTTCTCAAATGCTCCAAATGCATTAGCTTTGTGGGACACATTTAAAAGTAATATGGCTGAAGACTTTATGCAATAATACAATGAACCTATTGCACACTTAAAAGCATTAATGGAAATCCATGAAGTATTTTTAACTCATGGATTAAGTTGTGCAAGTTTTAATTTGCCTGATCCAGGTCTTTTAGATGACATAAACTTTAAAGACTATAACATTCAACTACAAGTACAAAGAACAGAAGAAAGACTTGCAACTTTAAATACGTTACAATTGCAAGCATTTAATGCCATTAAAAATGCACTAGATGATGACATGGTCAAAGAGCATTATTTCTATCTTGATGGACCTGGCAGATCAGGAAAAACATATCTATATAATTTATTAATGAGTTTTGTACAAGCACAAGGTCAAATAGCACTGCCGTTTGCCACTACTGGAATTGCTGCACTTTTGTTAGAAGGTGGAAGAACTGTACGTAGTTGGTTTAAAATACCAGTGCCTATTTTAGAAACCTCTGTGTCAGATATTCGCATTACATCATTACAAGCAAAAAATTTGAAAAAAAGTAAATTAATTATAATAGATGAGGCCACAATGATGTCATGCTATGCCCTCCAATGTATTGACCGTTTGATTCGTGAAGTCATGGATAATACTTTTCCATTTGGTGGAAAGGTAATGTTGTTAGGTGGCGATTTTAGACAACCATTACCTGTCGTTGTACATGGAAATCGAATGGACATTATTGAAACCTGTATAAAGTCAAGCACACTATGGAAACATTTTACCCATCTTCAACTGCAAGAAAATATGAGATCAGAAGGCCAAAATGATTTCAATGATTGACTTATTAAAATTGGAGAAGGCAGAACAGAAAAAATACCAAATTTACCTGACGTCACTGTGCACATCCCACCTCATATGATTTGTCACCAAGATCTTATATTGGCTATATTTGAAGGTACCATAAATAACCAGGAATATTCAGAGCTTGCCAACCAAGTTATCCTAACCTGTAAAAATAAGAATGCATTAATCCTGAATAATGAAATCTTTAAAAAAAATTAATGCACCCCAAATAAATGATCACAGTGCTGATTCTGTACTTGCTAATGACAAAGAAAGTCAGGCAAACTTTTCCACTGAATTCATAAACTCATTAACTCCTTCTGGAATGCCACCACATATTTTGCAGCTAAAGAAAGGTGCAATTGTCATGTTACTGTGAAATATGAACCCCAAAAAAGGCCTATGCAATGGGACAAGATTAATTGTTCAACAATTAAAGGACCATTTCATAGATGCTGAAATTTTAACTAATACCCATAAAGGAGAGAGAGTTTTCATACCAAGAATAGATTTAGCACCAAGTGAAAGTAGTCTCCCTTTTATACTTCAAAGAAGACAATTTCCCATCATTATGGCATTTGCCATGTCCATTAATAAATCACAAGGACAAACTTTCAAATCTGTGGGTATTTCTTAGAACAACCATTATTTGCACATGGCCAATTGTACGTTGCCTTATCACGGGGGAAAAATCCACAGGCTATTAAAGTTTACATTGAAAAGAATGAAAGTCAAGGTGATTTATTAGAAGATGGACGCATTTTACTAAAAACATTGTCTACTATGAAGTACTCTAACTTTCCATTAAACAAACAAAAGCCATGCAAAAATAATTTAAAAGCAAACCTTAAAAGCTAAAAAAACAGAATATAACCATAAATTTTTTACAAAAAATACACATAAATGTCCGTTTCCTTCAAAAGGTCCTTATTACGCAACAGAAATGGAATTTACAAAAACAATATTTTCCTATTAAACTACATTACATTGTCAAAAACAAAGAGAAGAGTGCTTACATATCGTGCAACAATTTTAATTTCTCGCATTCTCTTTTTACAGAACCACTTTTCCACAGACGAAACTCTGTGCCATTTAAAATAATTACTACAGCAACAAACAAAGGTCAACTATTGAAAACTACAAATCAATAAACAATTCAGTCATTCAATTCATGGAAGTACTGTTTATGCATCATTATCCTCACAAAACACTTGTCTTGCATTATTTTGACAAATTATCTTCAAATATTACTTAACTATGTTACTGTTTCTAATTTTACAAGTTTTCAATTTTTTTTTTCAAGTTTCTTACTTAGACGGATAAGAAAGTTGAAGTTTCAAAATATATACTTTCAAGTTTTTTAATTAGACATATTAAAAAAGTCATGTTAAGAACACAAGCACATTTTCAGGCACAAGATAAATGTTGTATTTTATGTTAAACATTAATCCAGGGAGTAATCTGATCGTCAGTTAATGGGGTCAGGAAGGAATTCATTTTTTTCCCGCTTTGGAAGAATTGCCTACATTTCAAAGAGCGTTTTTACTGTTTGCCTTCCTCTGGTTTAAATGTATATTTAAGTTAACAATTGTTCAGATAGAACTTGCATGTTAAAAAAAACATTACCTAAAGTTTGCAATACTTATTAATTTAAAGTTCAACTGTTCTTACATTGAAATGTTAATACTTTTACTACAAAATGCTTTAACAGTTACTCTTGAACAAAAGAAAATGTTACAAAAATAAACATGTTTTATATCACAATAGTACTTATTTCATCATCACTAAAACCTTACAAGTGTCAAACACGTATATTAATAAATAAACAACTTTACAAAAATACACATCTCATTGCCGTCATTTTTTGATGGGCAAGTCGCTAGTTCCATATATATATTAATCCAGCCAGACAGTGATAGCTCTTATCTTCTCTAAGGATCTTAACAAATCACATATATAGTTGTGAGCATGCGAGTTGTTGCTCGCGCAGCAAGGACGCAGTTCCCCGCATATGCGGGTCCTCGCGAAGCAAGGTGATGCATTTGCGGTGGTGGAGCATCCCAACGTCTCAGCAAATGTGGATCCTCGCGAAGCGAGAGTCCGCATTTGTGGAGGTGGAGGCTCCAACGTCGGCTGTGTTAACACACACACAAACGAGTTTAAAAAAAAAAAATCTCAAAGAAGCCTCACACACACACACCGCGGCCGAGGGCCTCAGTTGCTGGCATGGAGCGCAAAAGGCGCTCCATGCCAGCAACTGAGGCCCTCGCTTCCGCAAATGCGGGTTCTCGCGAAGCGAGGGGCCGCATTTGCGGTGGTGGAGCATCCCAACGTCTCCGCAAATGCTGCTCCTCGCAAAGCACTTAGGGAATGAGGCAATGAGCGCCGCAGTCGCTCATTGTTGGCGAGCCTTGCATAGCGAGGCGAGCCATTAAACCCACCTCGGAACCAACCTTAATGTAACAAACACCCACACGCACGAAAAATGGCAAAAATGCGCTCACCTAAAAACAGCCAAACAGTCAAAATACACCAAATAATCACAAAAACAACATAAAAAGCTTACCCATAGCAAGGGGGGGGGGGGCACCCAGGACCTCTGAAAGTGAAGTTACACTTCCATTTAAGTCCAAATGACCGAGTTCACACACACAAAAATCCCCTAAGCGAGAGAAAAAATGGCCGCCGAAAAACGAAAACGAGGCTCACCTCGGAAACCTGCATTAACATCACAACCAACCTTAACGTAACAAACACCCACACACAAGAAAAATGCCGGAACTGCGCGCACCTAAAAACAGTCAAAACACACCAAATACTCACGAATACGACATAAAAAGCTTACCCATAGCAAGGGGGGGCACCCAGGACCTCTGAAAGTGAAGTTACACCTCCATTGAAGTCCAAATTCCCGAGTTCACACACACGAAAATCCCCAAAGCGAGAGAAAAAATGACCGCCGAAAAAAATGAAAACGAGGCTCAAAGACCCAGGACCGCTCAGCCACCTACAACTTACCCAAGAAGGGATCCGAGATAAGCTCAGAAACCCGGATTAACCACAGGGGATCCGAGATAAGCTCCGAGCCCTGCATTAACCCCACATTAACCATCGCAGTGGGGGTCCCGATTGCACGCGATCGGTGACCCTCGCTGCAATAAAAAAATTCTAAATTCCTGCGTTACAGGTCCTTAAAGGACCATAAAGTCCTTAAAGGACCCGTTGTAATAGAAAAAAAATTACACTGTCACCCTGTCAATCATGGGGGTCAATACAGACCCCATAAAACCCTCATTAACCCTGTCACTCATGGGGGTCAATAGAGACTCCCATAAGTCTTTCATTAAGCCTGTCAATCATGGGGGTCAATACAGACCCCCATAAAACCCTCATTAACCCTATCACTCATGGGGGTCAATATAGACCCCCATAAGCCCTTCATTAACCCTGTCACTCATAGGGGTCAATACAGACCCCCATAAGCCCTTCATTACCCTGTCACTCATGGGGGTCAATACAGACCCCCATAAGCCTCTATTTAACCCCATCAGTCCCATAACGGTATATTAACACCATTATGGGCCTGTTACAACACTACATTAACCACATAAGTCCCATGATGGTCCTCATCATCATGACACTAAGTATAAACACTATACTGCACTATACCCCCCAAATTAAACATTAAATATCAACTAAACACCCTCTACACTAACCTATTAACATCTACACTACCTACCCCCAATTAACCCCCACCACTCTAATTACAGAAAATAAAAAAGCCTAGTCACACAAAAGAAAATACTACATTACACAAAATAAAAAAACCTAAGTCACAAAAAATAAAAAAATGAACATTACAGAAAGAAAAAAACATTACAACCCCCCCTCACTACAGAAAAAAAAAATACACACCTGAAAAGGAAATACATATAATACAAATACATACAATACAAATACATACAATACAAATACATACAATTACAATACAATTACATACAATTACAATACAATACACCCCTATCTAATATACATCACACAATCTATCTAAATAAATAGCATAATCTAATATACATGCTATCTATCTAATAATACATTCCCAATCTATCTAAATAAATAGCATAATCTAATATACCTACTATCTATATAATAATACATTCCCAATCTATCTAAATAAATAACACCATTTAATATACAATACATCCTATGCTATCTATATAAAATGCATACCCCTAGCTAACATACAATAAATGCTATCTATATATTAACTAATCTAAGTCTAAGCTAAAATAATATAATTAAGACCACTTACCTTTGCAGATGTCCATTGGGATCAGCCACCTAGGAAAAAAAAATAAACAAAAATTAGTGCAACACGTTTACAGGTCTAAAATAAACATTCTATACATTCTATACATTCTAAATATTCTACTCACCTATCTGGTATGTCCCGTCCGGCATTCTTTAAATCCTTCTCCGGCGCGGCACCTGTTAAAAAAAACACAACATTAATAGATATACATCAAAGTAAAATAAACATAATCTACATTCTACTTACCTCCCCGCGATGTCTCCGGCCTCCTCCGGATCCTCTTCTGCCACGCCCTGTAAAATATATATATACTTACATCCGCACTCCCGGACATCCCAAACGCTAATGAGGCTCCAGGAGACTTTTCCGGAAGAAAACATGCAATGGCGCCTTCTGATTGGTTAAAAACGATGTCTATCAAATTCACTCAATCACGAGGCACCAATGTGTGAACCAATCACAAACGGATACACCTTAAAATACCACTCTGATTGGATAATGCACCTATCAATCTTTATTTAAACCAATCACAAGGCGCAGATGCCTTCATCCAATCACAATGGAATACACCCCCACAGGGTGATTGGTTGGAGCCTCTGCGCATTCTGATTGGTTGCACTGACAATAGCCAATCACAATGGAATACACCCTCACATACTGATTGGTAAAGGATTTGTGCATTATCATTGGCTATTGTTAATATCAATCAATATTACAGCCAATGGGAAGGCGCAGATGTCTTCACCAATCAGTACATGGGGGTATATTGTGATTGGTTGATGGCAATAAAGCCTTAGGATTGGTTCAAATAAAGATGGATAGGTGTGTTATCCAATCACTGTTGTATTTTGGGGTGTATACTTTTTTCATTGGTTCACAAATTGGGTCTTCTTATTGGCTGAATTTGATAGACAGCCTTTTCAGCCAATCAGAAGCCGCCATTGCCAATTTTATTCTGGAACACTCCATAGGAAGGTCAGTAGCGTCGGAGATATCCGCCAGGGCGGATGTGTGCCGTTTTTTTTTCTCCTTCATGCGAGGAGACCGCAGATATCGCGGAAAGGTAAGTATAATGTAGATTGTGTATTTTTAAATTTGGTTTATGTTTACTAATGTTATGTTTTTTTTTTACAGGAGTATCGCCGGACAAGACGCAAAGATGGACGTGACATCCGGGGACGTGACATGCTGGGACGTGACATGCTGGAGGTGTGTGGAGGTGGAGGCTCTATGGCGCCTCACAAATGGTTATAAACTGCCACAGAAGCGGGAATTTGAAAAAAAAAGTCTATCACACAATGTTTAAATATGGACTTACACAAAAAAATACCCATTACGAACTTGCAAACAAACGACCTTAACGGCCGAACCACACACATCGGAAAACATTAAAAAAAGACTAAATACACACAAAACTAAAATAAAAAGCTTACCCACAGCAAGGGGGGTCACCCAGGACGTCTGGAATTGAGATTACACCTCAAGTCCAATTTACTGAGATTAAAAATTAAAAAATCCCCGAAGCGAGAGAAAAAATGGCCGCCAAAAAAAACGAAAACGAGGCTAGATGATCCCTAAAGACGCAAAACACCACCAAGCACATACAGCTTTTACAAAAAGCTGTACGAGGTACAAGATACACTATTAACAAGGATGCTAAATCATCCACACCCGCGTACCACATACCCATTCACCACCATTTTACAACACTAACTTACAGAATGCGGAAGTACCCAGCTACACTAACGGTTTCCCCTTGCACACGCAGCCTATTTACACTATACACTGCACACATTGCTGACACTTACACCTCAGATTAACAACAGTGCAAATCTACATTGGAAGCTGCAGGACCATCAAAACAGATTGTTAGCTCTTCAGCACATATTAATTACAAATAGGTAAAGTATATTAATGTATGATTTAATTAATTAATCATGAAAACCTACATATACACAAAAAAACAAAAAAAACAACACTATCGCAATAAACGCCAAAGCCCTTCAACGCGTGCCTCACAAGGAGCCCCAGTGGTGCTCATAGGACACAAACTACACCAGAGGACAGGCTCGCAATAAGCTCAAAAAGGAGATCAATGCTGACCTAACAATGACAGCAAAAGCCCCTCTGATAACAAAAAATACACCAACCAAGAGCCTCGCAATGAGCGCCGAAGGATCTCAGACCACCAAAACACTTACAGCCTAAATTTAAAAGGTCTCTATTTAAGCACATAGCATATTTTATTCACAGAAGTTTTTAGTTAGTGAAGACCTTGCTTTTGGATAGAAGTTAACTAACTAAAAACTTCTGTAAAAAAATATGCTGTGTGCTTAAATAGAGCCCTTTTATATTTACTGAATCGCAATATAATAAGGCTGTTACTGTCTGGGGCAAACAGCATTTCCTGCCTTACAATTTTATTGCCCCATCATTTTTGACGGGCAAGTCGCTAGTATATATATATATATTGGTCATATGGGTGTTAATAATTACATTAGTTAATTGTTAAAAAGTGGAAGGTGTTGATTTAGAACCTATTGCTTACTAATGAAAACATTTTATAAAGCTCACTTTCCACTAGACCCACACACTCTGCTATAAAAACCCTGTGTAAAAGGTATATACATATACATATATGAAGGTACATACATTTTAACATAATTATTATTATTCACATAAAAAAACAGAACCTCCTACTGACATGTGTTTTAATATATATATATGAAAATATATATATATGATTTTTAAAAGAGTAAAATAACATCTAGCTATAGCTGGAATTGAACTCAGGACCATTAGCTCCATAAGCAGCTGCACTACTGACTGAACTATTTCACAAACTATCAACACTCTTGCTGGAATATATCTAAGTAGTTACAATGGGCCAATCACTGCCTGATCCAATCACTGATACCTTCTACACTGGATTCTATTTAATTATTAATTGTTCCACACAGTACTGAGCTCATTACTCATTTAAGCAGAGGCAACACACTGAAACAGCCTGACTTCAACTGATCTCCACCAATTCAGAATACATTTTTACAATTAAAACATTGTTTTCACTATGATTTTTAACCCTCTATGTAATGGTGCAGATCACATATAGGTGACCTTTGTGGTCCCTTAAATAAAATCGCATTCAATGACTTAAGAATGCTGATCTCCTTCCACATTAAGGTCAAAGGGGAGAGATGGATTTGTCTAGCAGATAGTTGTTAATTTTTCAGAAACAAAGTGTAATAACACAATGATGTCCATTGGCTAAATATTTGTTGTATTAAAAAGGTTGGTTTATGTATTAATTTATTTCACATTTATATAGTACCTTTATCCAAAGCTCTTTCAACTGTTAGATGTTTTATGACAAAATAGTTTTCAGGTTTATGACAGCATTACAGAAGGGTTAATTACAATACAGATTTAAACATACAGATGCAAGATGACTAAGAGGCCATGCCCTGAATAATAAGGTTTCTCTTGGCAGCAAACTTTTGCTGTTGGGGCAGCCTATTTTTCTTAAAAACCTAAGACTTGTGTCTCATCCAAAACCCTCCCCTTAATGGCCCAATCAGGGTGTAGAATGAACTCCGCAGGAAGCTGATACTCCAATCTCTAAAAAGTATATATTGAATATTATTATTATAAATTATTAATTACGAATTGTATTAATGATCAATGAATACGGTATTACAGGGGTTCTTTTGTGTGACTGATCAAAGCCAATCATTCAACATAAGAGTATGTCAATTCTAATTTACTCACTTTCATGGCTTGTTACCTGTTTTTATTTGCTTGATATAAATAATCAAATCTTCAGCTAAATAAACCATGACTAACAAATCTGAAGCATATTATATGTGATAAGCTTAATGAATGTGGCGTTTAACAATATACTGTAGCCTGCATCTGTAAGAATACAAGAAATGACTACCTGTACATTGTCTCAGGATGTAATGTTTTTCTGTCATTTTAATACTAAATAGAAGGTCCATCTACTTTCTATCTTACTTAGAATAATACACTGAATACAATTAATGCAATAATTATAGACATGAATGATTATTAATCAAACTAGTAATCGACAAATGTTTTTAAACACAACCAAGTCAAACTCTGAGGGGATTTGGAGGAGCTATTGCTGGTGCAGAAGGTGCAAAAGACTTAGGTCCACTGCAGGGTATGGGGTAGACTGCTACAGGCAGCAGCTTGGTATAAAGGGAGATTCTTAATTAATTACATGGGAGGGACAGATAATTTTATATAGAAAGATCATCTGATCACATCTGATCCATTTATTAGCGCCATCACTGGAATACATTTTTGTGATTGTAAAAGAAAACCACTCACAGTTATTTTCTTATAGAACAGCTGTAGTCCTATATATCACATATATAGTTGTGAGCAAGCGGGTTGTTGCTAAGGCTGCAAGCTCGCATAGCGAGCCTGCGGCCCTCGCAAAGCGACTGCCGCAGTTGCTGGCATGGAGCACCGATATTTTAGAAGGGAGCAAGAGCAAATCCAGGGAGCTATAGACCTGTAAGCCTCACATCTGTAGTTGGGAAGCTTTTAGAAGGGTTAATAAGGGACAGTACACAAAAATATGTCTATTTGAACAAGATCATAAGTAGGAGTCAACACGGATTTATGAAAGATAGGTCATGTCAGGCAAATCTAATTAGTTTCTATGAGGGGGTAAGTAGGAACTTGGATCAGGGCAACTCAGTGGATGTAGTCCTTTTGGATTTTGCAAAGGCTTTTGATACAGTGCAACATGGACGACTATTGAGCAAACTAAGGAATACCGGAATTGCAGTAACTATCTGCTCATGGATTGAGAGCTGGCTAAAATACAGGAAGCAAAGGGTTGTTGTAAATTGAACATACTCCAATTGGACTAATACGGTAAGTGGGATCCTCAAAATTCAGTATTAGGTCCTCTCCTTTTTAACATATTTGTTAATGAAGTAGAAGTAGGACTCAAAAGTAGTGTCTCAATTTTTTTTGATGACACTAAGTTATGCAAGGTAATTAAATCAGATAATGGTGTACTTTCCCCCAAAAGGGCTTTGCATGAATTAGAGAAATGGGCGGCTAAATGGCAGATGAGATTTAATACATATAAATGTAAGATTATGCATTTGGGAAGGAAAAATAGCCATGTAATTTATAATCTTAATGAAACAAATCTAGGGGTATTAAATACTGAAAGGGATTTAGGAGTACTTGTGGACAACCACTTAGGTAGCAGCGCTCAATGCCAAGCAGCAGCTGCAAAGGCAAGTAAAATATTAGCATGTATTAAGAAGGGTATAGAAGCAAGGGAAGCATATATAATTTTGTCACTGTACAAATCCCACTTCATAAAAAGGCCATTTTAGAGCTGGAAAAAGTACGGAGAAGGGCTACAAAACTAATAATTGGAATGTAGGGGCTAAGTTATGAAGAAAGACTAACCTAATTAAACTTATTTTCCTTAGAAAAAAGGCATCTACGAGTGAATATGATTACCTTATTTAAATACATCAAGGGTCAATATAAGGCTTTGTCAAGTGAACGTTTTGTGCCAAGAGATTTTAAACTGACAAGAGGACATTCCTTGAGGTTAGAGGAAAAAAGATTTCACCATAAAGATAGAAAAGGGTTCTTCACAATTACGGTGGGTAAACTGTGGAATTATCTACCAAACGAGGTGGTGACAGCTAATTTGATAGATAAGTTTAAAAAGGGGTTATATATATTTTTAAATAAAGAGGGCATTCAAGGCTATCCTAGATAACTAGTGAAGGAATATTGATACAGGGAGCAATTTGGGTTCAGGAAGAAATTTTTATTTATTTCCACTTATGAGACTATTGGCAAGTTTCAATGTTTTTTTTTCTGTTTGCCTTCCTCTGGATCAATTAACAATTATTAACAAATAGTCCACCTGTTAAAAGGATCAGAAACGGTCTAAAAAGGTGGAACTTGATGGACTAACAATCTTTATTCAACCTTGAATACTATGTAACTATGAAATACTATGAGTACAGAAAATGATGAGGTTGGAGGTAGTTGAGTACCCCATGTAGGTCTCCCATATCCTATGTACTCCCTTCTCTCTCCTCTTTTTTCTCTCTCTCTTACCTTCACTCCCTTCATTTTCTCTCCCTCTCTGCTCTCCACTCTCTCCTCCATCTCTCAGATTCTTCTCTCCCTTCCTCTCTCTCTCTCTCTCTCTCTCTTTCCTCCTTCAGTTCTCTCTCCCCTCATCCCTCTTCTCTCATTTACCTCTGACCTCCATTCTCCTTCCCCTGATCCCAGAAGCTAGGTCTCTTTATGGTGCCTGGCTCTTCCCTCAGGGCTCCCGTTTGTGATGCTGAAATTAGGCAATAGGTAGGAAGCCTACAGGATGGTGGGAGACCAGTGGTGCTGGGGTATGCCGTGGGGGGCCCTACACTAAAGACATTTTTGAGAACATTTTTTTAACATTCAACTTGTATTCTAACAACTGTAAAACCATATTAACCTTTTTAATTGTCATGTATGCGGTAATAATATAACAATGGATGAAATTTGTATGAATATGTATTGCGAACATAAAGCTTTGTAACATGCAACCTTATTTTGGAAAGTGGTGAACCAATTATTTTTAACAATACTAACATGTTTAATTCTGAGCAAAGCATGAGTAACATAACAATAGGTCAACTTTGTATGAATGGTTATTTTAAACCATTACAGAATGCTTCTAAACAGGCAACTTGTAGAGGAACTACTGGAAAAAATTAATTCCTTCCTGACCCCAGTAACTGGTGATCAGATTACTCCCTGGATGAATTCTCTCTATTTAATTATACATTTCAATTTTGAACAAATGATTATGCTCCTACTGACATAAACCCTTAATAACATCCAATAAAACAACTTTTCAAACCTTGTAAAATACAATGTTACCAATGCAAACATTAATGTAATGTAATAACATTTAAACTAAAATTGTCAAAAAATACAGTGATCTTGATGATTGAATCCAGAAGAAGGCAAACCAAAAAAACCCCAGTGAAACTTGGTCAATTGTTTCAAACTAGTAAAAAAAATGTATTCCTTTGTGACCCCATTAACTGGCAATAGGATTGCTCCTGGAATCAACAAATGATCATCCTCCTACTAACATGAACTCTGAATTACATACAATGAAACAACTTTACAGTCCTTGGAAAACACAATTTTAACATTACAAACAAGAACTTCATGTATTAAAATTGAAACAGGAAATTAAGAAAATGCAAGGTAACTGTTTTGTGGGGCCAATCCTGGCAAAAGTGACATTACAATATTTTTTGTTTTGTGTGTCGAAGTGGTTCACTTAAAAAGAGCGCAGCAGACTTTTAATTTTGTCTATGGGACATAACCACTGTTTATTGTTAATGTTTTTGTTTTTTTTGTTCACTTGTTGTTGTTATTCTTGTAGTTCTTGAAAATGGCACATAGAGTTTCCTATGTGAAATAGTGATCCTCTAAAAAGAGACCGCCAGACATCGAAGTTCGTCTGTGGGGTATAACCACTGTTTTCTATGTTTTTTGCCATTTTATAGAGTTTCCATAGCGAAATAGTGATCCTCTAAAAAGAGCCTGAGTGACATAAAATTGCGTCCTCAAAATAAAACCACTGTTCTCTATGTTTGTTGTGGTATTTTTTTGTGAATTTGTCCTAGATATAAGAGCACTGTTCCTTTTTCAATTGGGTTATTTGTAGATCAGTTGTATTGTTATTCTTTTTTCTAATTTAACTTACAGTACTTCATAGAAGACAATATTTTTTTGTAAAAATTCAGGCCATCATCTTATAGATCACACTCACTGTTTATTTCCAATATAAACTTTAGTTTCCTCTGGATTCTTGCTTCTTGAAAATGCATACAGATGTCCATGGTCATGGAAAATGCCATGATGATGGGAAATTGTCTTCTTTGAAGCACAAAAGGCAAGCTTCTTTCACTTGGTGCCAAATCTATTCTTGGTAGGAAAACTCTTTCAACTTTATGGGTACCATTGAGAATTTCTGCATTTATGAAATGGTTTTTTAATTCTTGAACAATTAATCTGGTCCCATTACATAGTCCTTTTTTTGGGTTCATATTTTGTAGTAACATGACGATTGCACCTTTTTTTTTGCTGCAAAATATGTTGTTGCATTCCAGATGGAGTTAATGAATTAATAAATTCAGTTGAAAAGTTTGAGTTTCTTTGTCATCATCAAGTACACAATCAGCACTGTGATAATCTTTTGTGGTAAATCTATTAATTTTAATATTTAATTATTCAGCAGCAATGCATCTTTATTATTGGATGTTAATATTACTTTGGTTTCAAGCTCTGCATAATCATCGTTAGTTAAAGTATTTTTTGAATATAGCCTATATAATGTCCTGTCTGCAAATTATTTGCAATGGAATTTCCACGGTATCATCGGGTAAATTATTAATTCATTCTGTTTTTCCTTCCCCAATTTTGATGAGTAACTCATTGAATACATTTTGTCCTTCTGATCTCATATTTTGTTCAAATTTTAGGTGAGTAAAAGAGTTTCCATAGTGTACTTGACTTTATACATGTTTCTACAATGTCTGTGCGATTTCCATGGACAACAATAGGTAATGTTTGACTAAAATCTCTACCTTACAACATCACCTTTTCACCAAAAGGCAAATAATTATTTATGACTTCACGCAACAAACGGTCAATACATTGTAGCGCATGGCATGACATCATTGTAGCTTCATCAATTATAATTAATTGACTTTTCTTAATTTTTTTTTTGCTTGTAAAGATGTCATTCGAATATCCGACACTGATGTTTCCAGAATGGGAACTGGCAGTTTAAGTCCACTATTATTTCTTTGAATTCTGCAATAGGCTCATTGTATTGTTGCAAAAAGTCTTCAGACATATTTGTTTTAAATTTGCCCCACAAAGCTAATGCATGTGGAACATTTGAGAAGATGCAAATGAATGCAAATTGTTCTCTCATCTGCCGTGGCATTTGACAAAGTGCTGCTTCTTGACATCTTTCCCATTCTGTATCATCAGCCAGGAAGTTTCTGTGTCGAGCAGCTAAATGAAATGTGTCATAAACCGTGTCATTAACAGTTCTCAACTGTTCAAAACTTTCTGCACCAGGAATATTTAAAATAATTAAACGTAAGCAGAAATTTTCAAGGTCTCTTGGACTTACAGTGTAAATTCTAGTTATAATTTTATTTTCACAGGTTTTTCTTTTTTCGCCACGATCCATTAACAAAAACATAATGATATGAAATGTCAATGTATAACAATTCCCTTGCCTCCAAGTCAGTATAATTTAATTGAAAGCACGCAGTTAGTGTAGTTTGCCGATGCTCACTTTGTGCCAAAGCACTTCTTTCATTTTCAACATTAAAGTAAACTAAGTGTCTTTGGGGAAATGTACAGCTGATCAATATACAGCATGTGAGCGATAATGCATTTAAAATGTTGGCACACTTACATAACAAGCATCCACATGAGATGCAAGTTCATCATGTAATATCTCAGCTTGTTCTGGATTATACTTCATGAGCAAATGTGGATTGTATGGCACCACATATCTGTTATCAACTTTGTTTCCAGGAATAATGGCATTTTGGCCTTCTCTTCTTCTATATAATGGATAGCCAGCAATAAGAATATGTGCATGTGGAAGGCCTCTTTTTTGAAATTCTGTGGTATAACCATAAGCCAGACATTTGCCAAATAACTGACTTATGGTTATGTCACGTATTAATTCAGTTAATTTGATTTTGAAGACTCTTGCCACTAAATCTGGTCTATTGGAAGCAGTTTGTCCAATAAGCAGATTCTGTACAATCTCTGGCCATTATGGATTACATGTAAGTGCAATAAATAAATCTGGTTTTCCAAACTTAGTTACAATAGCCATAGCATCACTGTATCTTTCCTGCATATTGCCAGAAGATCCTTGGAAAGAAGAAGGTAAAATTATGGCTTTGCCAGCTGATAGCTACTTCAGCGACATAATCCATCAATCCACAATACTGCTCTACTCGTAGTTTATCTTGTTGATATTTGATGACATTTTTATTAATTGCCTCAACTTGCAAATATGAATTAATAATCCATTGTTGTGTCAGTTTTACACCACATACAATGGGATTAAATCCATCTCGAATGGCAGTTTGTGCCATTTTAAATTCAAGCATGGAAATATTATTTCTGACACGTACTTTAGATTTTGGGTAACTGTCAAATGTTAATATGGGCTGCCATCCAGCTTCCCCATTGGGGTAAAAAATAGGATATGTCATTGGATCTTAATTAGTACTTAAGATACTTATGCTGATGTAAGGTTGCTCCTCATTTCTGGGATATTTTCTAATATTCCTCTGAATTGGTGGTTCTCCCTCATCGTTTTGAAAGACCTTTGCAACCTCATTTGATGTTGGTAAGTTGTAACAGCATTTATCAGTATGGCGACCTCTTTTAAGAACCATATTGACTTTTGGTATTGGTAATTGATGTAGTTCTGGATGAATTAGTTGTTCTTGTTCAATTTCTGACAATTTTCTATTAGCTTGAGTGTAGAGGTTATTGGCCAAACATTTTATCAAGCTCTATGAAAACATGGATAAGCATTTTTTTTTTCTGGAAGCAGCATACCTTGGTCAACAGCTTCCATTGTATCAAGGACATATAAATAAGCACATTTTCTTTGCTCCCCTTCTTCTGGATGTAAATGAGAAGTATAATGGTAAATTTGTTCTTGTACTTTGAAACAGTAAGGGCCATGTCCTAGCACATTAGCAGCTAATGTTGCACCCATAGATGCAAAGGATATGGCACTATTATATGATCTTATGTTTGTTTTGAAATTTTGGTAATTAGGGAAAGTAGGGTCTGTCATGATAAATAATAAGCCCCACAAAAACTGACAGACAAAGTTCATAATATCACAATTTACCTCTACTGTTAAAGATTTAACTAAAGGACGATTCTGAGAACATATATCAATATGACTCTCTAAATCATCATTAGAATTTGCATCAGATTGTTCAGCAACATTTTCTAAATACTTTTGTTTTTTACTTGCCCACTTGGGCTTGGATATTAGTTTGTCAGCCGCTAGTCTTTTGCTTGCGAGTGACTCACGTTCTTTTTGTTGTCAAATTTCCTTTTGCCCATGTTTTTTGAAGTTCTCTATTTTGACGTCCTTTTTTTCCTTATTTTCAGTATCTTTTTTTCTTTATTTTATTGTATCTGCCATATTAATCTGTAAATAAAAGTACTAAATTAGTACCTTTGCTCCTTTGTTTATGTATTTGTTTTAAATTAACTTTTTGTTATTTTGTTTATGTTTTCTCCTATCCTGTTTTGTGTGCACCACTGTTTGCATTATGAGGTTAGCTTATGGGGTTAGCTTTATGCAGATTAGTTAGGTTGCAGTATATTTTGTGAAAGGCACACACCAAACATGATAGGTCCTTCTATTTTGTTTGTGTTAACAGCATTTCTTGTGCTATCCTGTTTTGTGTGTGGCAGTGTTGTCAGTATGGGTTTAGTCATGTTTTTTGTGCGCTACAATTGTCATTAGGGGTTTAGGGTATGGAGTTGTGCTTAGAGATTGGGGCACATAAAAAAGTATATATCCTTCCATTTTGTATATGTTAACACCATTGTCCTTTTCTGTTTTGTGTGCACCACTGTTGTCATTAGGGGTGAAGGAAATTAACCAATAATTAAATAATTAATGTATAATTTCTACAAATAATAAGTTATTTTGGACAAATCAATAAACAAGCATACCCATAAGTTAGAAAGGATATATTTTACATAAATGAATATACGGTTACACAATGGGTTTTGGACAAACAGATAAACAGTAGGGATAAAACGATATTTACAAAAAGATACTTATATGAATATACTACATTATTACAAGATACTACACCAAAGGTCAGCAATATCTCCAGACTCCATATCTTTAGGCCTCAGGTCACACCACGGCATGGCTTCTGCTCAGCTGGGCACTCTTCTGGATGGCTCTTCTGGACACCTCTTCATGGACACACACACTCCTAGACTTAGGCTTAGACTGAAAAACTCTTTGGACTTTTGTATATCTTTCTTGGACACTCCCCCTTGATATGTGACTGTCCATCTCAACTGAAATCATCTCACCTCCCCCCCAAACTCCATAAAAACTCCATAGATGGGAATCTCACAAACAGACAGAACGTAATACTGTAATACTGTACCTCTTGTCTTCAATGTGTTGTGTATAAATTGCTATAGAGATAAGGAGAGTGTTCAGGCAGTGTCTGTTGAAAATTAGAGAGAGAGATGCAAATGTTAAAATAACTTTTCAATCAATTTGTTTTTGTACTAAGTCCATACAAAACAGGATATATACTTCCATTTTGTATGTATTTAGAGTGGTTAAGCTTATGGCGTTAGGCTTAGACAGTGGTGCATACAAAACCGGATAGATCCTTTCATTAATTACGTGTTAGGAACATATGTTGTAGTATCCTATTTTGTTTGCGCCACTGTTGGCATTAGAGGTTTAGCTTATGGGGTTAGGCTTAAAGGTTGATGCACACAAAAGAGGCTAGATCCTTCCATTTTATATGTGTTAATAACATTTGTTGTAGTTTCCTGTTTTGTGTGCGCCACTGTTGGCATTAGAGGTTTAGGTTATGGTGTTAGGCTTAGAGGTTGGGGCACACAAAAGAGGCTAGATCCTTCCATTTTATATGTGTTAACAACATTTGTTGTAGTATCCTGTTTTGTATTCCCCACTGTTGGCAATAGGGGGTTAGGGTTCCTTTTTTTTGTTGTATTCTCTTTTGTGTGTGGCACTGTTGGCATTAGGGATGTAGGTTATGGGCTTAGGTTTAGAGGGTTAGTTAGGTTGCAGCATGTTTTCACATTGGCGCACGCCAAATGGATAGATCATGTTTTTTTGTTTACTTGTTATACTGTACCTGTTGTCTTGAATTTGTTGTCCTTAATAGAGAGAGGGTCCTCTGCTGCCAATCTTCCTGTGACACTCTACAGGCAGAGTTGCAAATGTTGAAAAACCTATTTTGTTAAGCAAATGTATTTTTGTACGTTACCTGTTTAGTTTGTTGTCTGTAAATTTCTGCCGAGTTTACAGTCTGTGTGAAATCGTGCAGTGCTGCAAATTAGTCAGTGACACTCTTCAGGTAGAGTCTGTGAAAAATGAGAAAAATATGCAAATGTTGAAATCCACTGTAATTATGAATATTTTTTTATTTTGCTAAAAGCATAAATTATGTTTTGAAATATGTCTTAATAAAATCTATTTTCTGCTTTAAATGTCTCCTTTTTTTATTTTATTTTTATTTACACCATTTTAACCCACATAAACATTTATCTGTCTTTGAATGTTACTATACATGAATAATCTCTTGTAAATGCTTCTGTACATATGAATAGTGTTCTTATTAGCAATATTGAAAACAATATATATATATATATATATATATATATATATATATATATATATATATATATATATTTATTTATTTTTAAATTGTTAATTTATTAATTAATTCATTCATTATAGCTTACTATTTGCTGTAATTTGCACGTTTTAAACTTCTAAAGTGATAATCAAGTTGCTTCAGAAGTAACTCCACAAGTGAAATGTATAGTCACACTGTCCATCACCTGAGGAGAAATGGAAAAAAATCTAGAAAGTTTGCGGTATTTATAGAGTGTGTGATATGAAGTAGAAACCATTATAACTCAATGTGCATGCGCTATTTGCGTTCCAGCCATCAATTTGCGTTCCAGCTGACATTTCGTGCAAGTTACTTACGTTTTCCATAGAAAATGGCTTTGATTTTGTATGTGCTACCTGCCGCATAATGTGTTGCATGAAGTGTTACTGAGTTTGGGTAAGAGTTCTGAGTGCGTTGGTGATTTTTACGTGCTTGGCCTCTTTCTCAGGTTTTTTCAGCCTCCATTTTTTTTTCTTGCTTAGGCGATTTTTAAGTTCCGAAATTCAACTTAAATTCGTGTGTGTTTTTCGTGTTTTTTGATGTGCGCGGTTCAGCCATTACCTTTGTATTTTTTCAACCTCAGAATTATTTTTTTTCTAAGTCCAGCGCTTTCCTTTTCAAAGTGTTACGGGCCGTAATTTTTCAACGCAATTTTTTTACATTGCTAAGGGGCTTGCACTGTGAATTGGGTAATTGAGCTTCTTGTTGATCTGTAGTACCGCGGCTTGTAGGGATGAGCGCCTATGGCACTCATCTCCACCAGTGTAGTGAGCGTTTTTGGCACTCAATGTCTAAGTCGTGTGAGGTCGTAGGGATGAGAACCATTGGCGCACATCTCCACCAGCGCATTGCGAGCCTTCGGCGCACATTCCCTGCAACTGCGGCCCTCACTTTGCGATTGCCGCAGTTCCAGCGGGTACGCTGCGCGAGCACGCAAGTGTTAGCTACAACCTGGAATGCTCACAACTACATATGTGATACTTACTAATACTTACTACTCTGACAAATCAAACAACTCAAAAGTAAAAATAATCATATAGCAAAGTTTATTACATACTTAGGTTCACTTGTTTAATCACACAAGGCTGGGGGACCCCACCAAATAAATTCAGCTCAGCCTGGCATAACTTTGTTCAACGACAAAGTCTGCACAGCTTGATAAGGTCCTCATGTTTATAGTACTTGCTCCGTGGAGGCACCCCTTATTGTCCCCTGCTGTCTTTGCTCCCCCACTTATCCCCCCCCCTTCATTGGGGGCTCCCGCTGCGCCTTCCCTCCATTGTTCTCCCTGCTCTGGTGTCCCCCTCCTTCCCTCCCTCTCTGTCCGGCGTCCTCCTCCGGTGTCTGATCCCCCTTGCGATGGTGGCATCTCTCCTGCCTTCCTGTCTTTCCGTAGCATCTGGCACCAGCCTCTGCTGGTCGCCCATGGTGGTGCACTTGCTGCTCTGCCTGAAGGTTCAATCCCCCTTCTGGGCTTCTCCTCTGTCCTATTCCCCAACTGCTCCTTCCCTGCTGTGGGTTTGATCCCCGCTCTGGGCTTCTCCTCCATTCTGTTCCCTCCATGCCTTGGGTTCGATCCCCCACCTGGGTGGCTTTGCTTCTTGCATTTGGGGGCGCTGCTGCCTCCCCCTGTAGTTGCTTTTTTGGCTAATTTTTTTCTCTGCTTCTTACATTTTTTGTCCCCATGTTTCTTTTGGCTTTTTTTTTTTCTCTCTCCATCTTTCCTTACCGCCTGGGCTCCATGTCCCTACCATTTTTTGTCTTTGCAACCCCCTTTTTTTTTCTTTTTCCGCCAGTTAACCCAATATGCCTTCATGCCCTCGTCAATTCCCTCCAGCTATCCCCGCTATCAAATGCCCAACGATGCCATTATCCTATTCTTCCCTTCGTCTCCTTTATCCACATTATTTGTTCCGGTGCGATGTCCCTAGAACCCTGCTACCACGTACATTTGTCACAGCTGAGCCATCATGCCTTCATTCTACCACCCTCTACCCATCTATACTTTTCCTTCTACTTACTAGACCGTCGATTCCACTGCTCTTCCGTCAACGCTCACACTCCCCTACCAAGTCTCAGGAGATCCGCACGCATCCACAACAAAACCGACCATCTCCCAACTCGCGTCTTTATGTTCCTCAGAAGTATGTTACTAAAACCATCTCACCCTTCATTCTTGTCTCACTTCTGCTACGTTCTCTAAGCCCTGCTTGCTCAACTGTAATTTCCGTAACAATGGTCTCACTGATTCACTCCGTCACACCCTCGCAAGCCCTACTCCTTTCCAGAGTCATACTAAACAGCTACCTTGAGCTACCGAGCCGAGTTAATCCCCCTCACGCAGTCTCCTGACCAGCTCTCCTTCCTTTAATACTCATTTTTCTTTTCTATGCCAGGCTTGAAGCATCTCAGCCCTAAACCGCTCTAGACGATCGCACTCATCCAGCTCCCATCAGTCGCACCACCATTCAACCCCCGGCTCCGATCATCCAAAACAATCCATTCCCATCCCTTACTCCAAGAGGTGCACTACTTCTTCTCACCAACCATTACCATGGATTAATTCCTGTGCAAAAACGCAGACCCCTCAAAAGACACCGCCAATCAACCGACCCCGGTCGTCTTCCCTTACCACCAATTAGTCGCCTATCCTGGAATCACTCATGTTGTGCCTCTACCACAGCCTCTATCGACCTCATATTGCTTCCTTTAATCTCCACCTCTCATCCCCATTCGACGATCACATTACCTTACCCTTCCGACCCCACCAATCCAGTTCCAGTCTCACCAAAACGTTTGGCGCCTCGATACAGTCCTTTCGAGCACAAGCCTTCCCATTACCACTTTTCTCTGCTCTCATTCAACGAATAACTCATATTTATTTCCCTAGGCCATTCTAGTCAAATACCATGGCTGAACAGGCCCACTCCAGTGCCGAGAACATCATCTCCCAGGCCAAATCTTCACCTTCTAGGCCTCCATCCCTGGCTGGTAGCCATTCATCATTCTGGGTATGGACATTACCCGTTTGGCCCAAGAACTACCAGACAGATTCATCCCCTTTCCCGCTTCTGCCCACAATGCCGAACTTTATCAGATCTACGTCCAGCACCGTGACCGCACAGCAATGTCAAACGATCAGCTGAATGAAATCCATTCACTGATTTCAGATGTCGCTAAATGAGTTTCCTCCCTCCAAACCTGTGTCAGTCATCTGGACACCCCGGCAACTTCCGATTCTATGCAAGTCGAGGAGGTCCAACCTCAAGTCTAAGGTGAGGTGCTCATTTTGTCTCAGCCCACACCTGCAAGGATATCATCGAAGGCAAGGACATCAATTTGGTCTCCTTACTGATCCCGTCCATCAGTGGTTATAAAGTCCAAAGATCCACGCCTCAACCAGAAACTAACGTGACAGAGTTCATCCTCACTTTTAGCGTTTTCAGGGACATCACCTCTACAGCTTTCCCAACCAGGAGAAATAATTGGACGACTATTTGTACTTGGTGGTGGATCTCTCACACAAGTACGGTGGCCTCAATTATTATGACTCACCGTCACGTAATTGATGCAAAGTGTTGCGTCTTTAAATAAACTCCAGTAAATGGTGGTAGTTACCCCATGACTAAGCCCCGTATGTGTGCGAAATGGTACCCATCGGGATTTTGGAGGAAATCGTGGAGGAAGCAAATGAGTGGTGACATGGTAGTATAGTGATGTCACGAACATAACATTTTCGGTTCGCGAACCGCGAACGTGAACCGCCGCAAATGTTCGCGAACCGGCGAACACCGACAAACCGCCATAGACTTCAATGGGCAGGCGAATTTCAAAACCCACAGGGACTCTTTCTGGCCACAATAGTGATGGGAAAGTTGTTTCAACGGGACTAACACCTGGACTGTGGCATGCCGGAGGGGTATCCATGGCAAAACTCCTATGGAAAATTACATAGTTGATGCAGAGTCTGGTTTTAAGCCCTAAAGGGCATAAATTACCTAACATTCCTAAATTGTTTGGAATAACGTGCTTTAAAACATCAGGTATGATGTTGTATCGATCAGGTAGTGTAAGGGTTAGGCCCGCTTCACAGTGACAGACCAAACTCCCCGTTTAACGCACCGCAAACAACCACAAACAGTCCATTTGCACAACCGCAAACTCCCCATTTGCACAAGGTTGGATATAAAGCTAGCCATGTCCCATTCCTTGTCCTCACTGATGTCATTGAAGGTCTCTTCCTCCACCCAGCCACCAAGGGTCCCCGAAAGGTGACAACAAGCCCCCTGGGACGCCTGCTTTGTTTGGTCTTCCACCTCCTCAAAGCCACCTTCCTCCTCTGACTCCTCTTCTTCAGACTCCTCTCACTGCATTGCCTCTCTCTGCATTATTATAAGGTGTGTTAAGTAGTACTACTCTTATCAGTTTAAAACCTGTTACAGCACATATCAGGGGGCGTGTATAAGGCCTGGATTTTTAGAACCAGGAGATGGAAAAAGATGCTTTGTCGGTCGTATCACTTCAATTTTGGGGCACGGCACGTGCAGTCAAAGGGTGCCACCAGATAGGAGTGGAGTGTTTGTAAGTACTACTCTTATCAGTTTAATACTTGTTACGTCACCTATCGGGGGCGTGTATAAGGCCTGGATTTTTAGAACCAGGAGATGGAAAAAGATGCTTTGTTGGTCGTATCACTTCAATTTTGGGGCACGGCACGTGCAGTCAAAGGTTACACCAGATAGGAGTGGCGTGTTTGTAAGTACTACTCTTATCAGTTTAATACTTGTTACGTCATCTATCAGGGGGCGTGTATAAGGCCTGGATTTTTAGAACCGGGAGATGGAAAAAGATGCTTTGTTGGTCGTATCACTTAAATATTGGGGCACGGCACGTGCAATCAAAGGTGCCACCAGATAGGAGTGGCGTGTTTGTAAGTACTACTCTTATCAGTTTAATACTTGTTACGTCACCTATCAGGGGGCGTGTATAAGGCCTGGATTTTTAGAACCAGGAGATGGAAAAAGATGCTTTCTTGGTCGTATCACTTCAATTTTGGGGCACGGCACGTGCAATCAAAGGTGCCACCAGATAGGAGTGGCGTGTTTGTAAGTACTACTTTTATCAGTTTAATACTTGTTATGTCACCTATCAGGGGGCGTGTATAAGGCCTGGATTTTTAGAACCGGGAGATGGAAAAAGAAGCTTTGTTGGTCGTATCACTTCAATTTTGGGGCACGGCACGTGCAGTCAAAGGGTGCCACCAGATAGGAGTGGCGTGTTTGTAAGTACTACTCTTATCAGTTTAATACTTGTTACGTCACCTATCAGGGGGCGTGTATAAGGCCTGGATTTTTAGAACCAGGAGATGGAAAAAGATGCTTTGTTGGTCGTATCACTTCAATTTTGGGGCACGGCACATGCAATCAAAGGTGCCACCAGATAGGAGTGGCGTGTTTGTAAGTACTACTCTTATCAGTTTAATACTTGTTACGTCACCTATCAGGGGGCGTGTAAAAGGCCTGGATTTTTAGAACCGGGAGATGGAAAAAGATGCTTTGTTGGTCGTATCACTTCAATTTTGGGGCACGGCACGTGCAGTCAAAGGTGCCACCAGATAGGAGTGGCGTGTTTGTAAGTACTACTCTTATCAGTTTAATACTTGTTACGTCACCTATCAGGGGGCGTGTAAAAGGCCTGGATTTTTAGAACCGGGAGATGGAAAAAGATGCTTTGTTGGTCGTATCACTTCAATTTTGGGGCACGGCACGTGCAGTCAAAGGTGCCACCAGATAGGAGTGGCGTGTTTGTAAGTACTACTCTTATCAGTTTAATACTTGTTACGTCACCTATCAGGGGGCGTGTATAAGGCCTGGATTTTTAGAACCAGGAGATGGAAAAAGATGCTTTGTTGGTCGTATCACTTCAATTTTGGGGCACGGCACGTGCAGTCAAAGGGTGCCACCAGATAGGAGTGGCGTGTTTGTAAGTACTACTCTTATCAGTTTAATACTTGTTACGTCACCTATCAGGGGGCGTGTATAAGGCCTGGATTTTTAGAACCAGGAGATGGAAAAAGATGCTTTGTTGGTCGTATCACTTCAATTTTGGGGCACGGCACATGCAATCAAAGGTGCCACCAGATAGGAGTGGCGTGTTTGTAAGTACTACTCTTATCAGTTTAATACTTGTTACGTCACCTATCAGGGGGCGTGTAAAAGGCCTGGATTTTTAGAACCGGGAGATGGAAAAAGATGCTTTGTTGGTCGTATCACTTAAATATTGGGGCACGGCACGTGCAGTCAAAGGTGCCACCAGATAGGAGTGGCGTGTTTGTAAGTACTACTCTTATCAGTTTAATACTTGTTACGTCACCTATCAGGGGGCGTGTATAAGGCCTGGATTTTTAGAACCAGGAGATGGAAAAAGATGCTTTGTTGGTCGTATCACTTCAATTTTGGGGCACTTTGTGACATTAGCTTCTTACGCTCGAACATGTCCTTTACAGGCACCTGACTATGGGAAGTCTCCCCCTCACGCAGTCTCCTGACCAGCTCTCCTTCCTTTAATACTCATTTTTCTTTTCTATGCCAGGCTTGAAGCATCTCAGCCCTAAACCGCTCTAGACGATCGCACTCATCCAGCTCCCATCAGTCGTGCCACCATTCAACCCCCGGCTCCGATCATCCAAAACAATCCATTCCCATCCCTTACTCCAAGAGGTGCACTACTTCTTCTCACCAACCATTACCATGGATTAATTCCTGTGCAAAAACGCAGACCCCTCAAAAGACACCGCCAATCAACCGACCCCGGTCGTCCTCCCTTACCACCAATTAGTCGCCTATCCTGGAATCACTCATGTTGTGCCTCTACCACAGCCTCTATCGACCTCATATTGCTTCCTTTAATCTCCACCTCTCATCCCCATTCGACGATCACATTACCTTACCCTTCCGACCCCACCAATCCAGTTCCAGTCTCACCAAAACGTTTAGCGCCTCGATACAGTCCTTTCGAGCACAAGCCTTCCCATTACCACTTTTCTCTGCTCTCATTCAACGAATAACTCATATTTATTTCCCTAGGCCATTCTAGTCAAATACCATGGCTGAACAGGCCCACTCCAGTGCCGAGAACATCATCTCCCAGGCCAAATCTTCACCTTCTAGGCCTCCATCCCTGGCTGGTAGCCATTCATCATTCTGGGTATGGACATTACCCGTTTGGCCCAAGAACTACCAGACAGATTCATCCCCTTTCCCGCTTCTGCCCACAATGCCGAACTTTATCAGATCTACGTCCAGCACCGTGACCGCACAGCAATGTCAAACGATCAGCTGAATGAAATCCATTCATTGATTTCAGATGTCGCTAAATCTGTTTCCTCCCTCCAAACCTGTGTCAGTCATCTGGACACCCCGGCAACTTCCGATTCTATGCAAGTCGAGGAGGTCCAACCTCAAGTCTAAGGTGAGGTGCTCATTTTGTCTCAGCCCACACCTGCAAGGATATCATCGAAGGCAAGGACATCAATTTGGTCTCCTTACTGATCCCGTCCATCAGTGGTTATAAAGTCCAAAGATCCACGCCTCAACCAGAAACTAACGTGACAGAGTTCATCCTCACTTTTAGCGTTTTCAGGGACATCACCTCTACAGCTTTCCCAACCAGGAGAAATAATTGGACGACTATTTGTACTTGGTGGTGGATCTCTCACACAAGTACGGTGGCCTCAATTATTATGACTCACCGTCACGTAATTGATGCAAAGTGTTGCGTCTTTAAATAAACTCCAGTAAATGGTGGTAGTTACCCCATGACTAAGCCCCGTATGTGTGCGAAATGGTAGCCATCGGGATTTTGGAGGAAATCGTGGAGGAAGCAAATGAGTGGTGACATGGTAGTATAGTGATGTCACGAACATATCATTTTCGGTTCGCGAACAGCGAACGTGAACCGCCGCAAATGTTCGCGAACCGGCGAACACCGGTAAACCGCCATAGACTTCAATGGGCAGACGAATTTCAAAACCCACAGGGACTCTTTCTGGCCACAATAGTGATGGGAAAGTTGTTTCAACGGGACTAACACCTGGACTGTGGCATGCCGGAGGGGTATCCATGGCAAAACTCCCATGGAAAATTACATAGTTGATGCAGAGTCTGGTTTTAAGCCCTAAAGGGCATAAATTACCTAACATTCCTAAATTGTTTGGAATAACGTGCTTTAAAACATCAGGTATGATGTTGTATCGATCAGGTAGTGTAAGGGTTAGGCCCGCTTCACAGTGATAGACCAAACTCCCTGTTTAACGCACCGCAAACAACCACAAACAGTCCATTTGCACAAACGCAAACTCCCCATTTGCACAAGGTTGGATATAAAGCTAGCCATGTCCCATTCCTTGTCCTCACTGATGTCATTGAAGGTCTCTTCCTCCACCCAGCCACCAAGGGTCCCCGAAAGGTGACAACAAGCCCCCTGGGACGCCTGCTGTGTTTGGTCTTCCACCTCCACAAAGCCACCTTCCTCCTCTGACTCCTCTTCTTCAGACTCCTCTCACTGCATTGCCTCTCTCTGCATTATTATAAGGTGTGTTAAGTAGTACTACTCTTATCAGTTTAAAACCTGTTACAGCACATATCAGGGAGCGTGTATAAGGCCTGGATTTTTAGAACCAGGAGATGGAAAAAGATGCTTTGTCGGTCGTATCACTTCAATTTTGGGGCACGGCACGTGCAGTCAAAGGGTGCCACCAGATAGGAGTGGCGTGTTTGTAAGTACTACTCTTATCAGTTTAATACTTGTTACGTCACCTATCAGGGGGCGTGTATAAGGCCTGGATTTTTAGAACCAGGAGATGGAAAAAGATGTTTTGTTGGTCGTATCACTTCAATTTTAGGGCACGGCACGTGCAGTCAAAGGTGCCACCAGATAGGAGTGGCGTGTTTGTAAGTACTACTCTTATCAGTTTAATACTTGGTACGTCACCTATCAGGGGGCGTGTATAAGGCCTGGATTTTTAGAACCGGGAGATGGAAAAAGATGCTTTGTTGGTCGTATCACTTAAATATTCGGGCACGGCACGTGCAGTCAAAGGTGCCACCAGATAGGAGTGGCGTGTTTGTAAGTACTACTCTTATCAGTTTAATACTTGTTACGTCACCTATCAGGGGGTGTGTATAAGGCCTGGATTTTTAGAACCGGGAGATGGAAAAAGAAGCTTTGTTGGTCGTATCACTTCAATTTTGGGGCACGGCACGTGCAGTCAAAGGTGCCACCAGATAGGAGTGGCGTGTTTGTAAGTACTACTCTTATCAGTTTAATACTTGTTACGTCACCTATCAGGGGGCGTGTATAAGGCCTGGATTTTTAGAACCAGGAGATGGAAAAAGATGCTTTGTTGGTCGTATCACTTAAATATTCGGGCACGGCACGTGCAGTCAAAGGTGCCACCAGATAGGAGTGGCGTGTTTGTAAGTACTACTCTTATCAGTTTAATACTTGTTACGTCACCTATCAGGGGGCGTGTATAAGGCCTGGATTTTTAGAACCGGGAGATGGAAAAAGAAGCTTTGTTGGTCGTATCACTTCAATTTTGGGGCACGGCACGTGCAGTCAAAGGTGCCACCAGATAGGAGTGGCGTGTTTGTAAGTACTACTCTTATCAGTTTAATACTTGTTACGTCACCTATCAGGGGGCGTGTATAAGGCCTGGATTTTTAGAACCAGGAGATGGAAAAAGATGCTTTGTTGGTCGTATCACTTCAATTTTGGGGCACGGCACATGCAATCAAAGGTGCCACCAGATAGGAGTGGCGTGTTTGTAGGTACTACTCTTATCAGTTTAATACTTGTTACGTCACCTATCAGGGGGCGTGTAAAAGGCCTGGATTTTTAGAACCGGGAGATGGAAAAAGATGCTTTGTTGGTCGTATCACTTCAATTTTGGGGCATGGCACGTGCAGTCAAAGGTGCCACCAGATAGGTGTGGCGTGTTTGTAAGTACTACTCTTATCAGTTTAATACTTGTTACGTCACCTATCAGGGGGCGTGTATAAGGCCTGGATTTTTAGAACCAGGAGATGGAAAAAGATGCTTTGTTGGTCGTATCACTTGAATTTTGGGGCACTTTGTGATATTAGCTTCTTACGCTCGAACATGTCCTTTACAGGCACCTGACTATGGGCAGATGAGCAGGAACTGCTCAAGGCAAGAGACGGAGTGGCGGATGGTTGAGAGGGGGCAAAGAGGACAGCAGTGGTTGATGTGGCTTATGATGCTGCACCAGGAGGGAGGATGGTGGCTTTGAGTTTGTGTGCTGCTTGTACTCATGTGTTGGTCTGGAGTCACCCAAACATTAGGTCTCAACCTGTATCATTACAGGTTTTGACAGATCGGTACTATGCGTCCAAGCTACTGTGACAACAGATATGAGTGGCACTGTGCACTTGCAGAAGTTGGTAGAGTAGACGCTGTAGGTCTTACACACACGCTTGCAGACAACTAACTGCTATGCAATCTATTACAGTAGAATTTTTTGTTTTGTTTCAAATGTACACTACTGTTACACCAGATATGAGTGGTGTGTTAAGTAGTACTATTACTATCAATTTAATCCCTGTTATGTGCCTTTTTTTGGGGTTTGGTTGTTGAAGCCACAGTGCAGCACCAGAGGCCAGAAAAATTAGGCATGTACACATGCCTGAAAAATTAGGTATTGTTGATCTTGCAGCGAGCAGAGAAGAAGGTAGGCCTGATTCAACGCCCCATCCCTGCATATCCACACTCAGAGATTGAGGGGGCGACCCTTATAAGACCACGGTCCGGAGATATAAATGGGGGCCATCCCAAATAAGCACACAAGCGGGGACAAAGGTAGTAAAGGGGACATAGAGGCCCATGGACTGACGGTCGCCATCTTGGCAGGAAAAGGGCCCAGCAATTAAGCCAAACTGACCCAGCACAGGCAGCTACTTGAGTCAAACGCTGTACAATTACACCTTAATAAAGCTGAAACATGCAGCAGCAGGGATTCTAAACGGCCACACGGGGACAAGGAGGCTAACAGCCCCCACAGTCTCTGCACCACTCTTTTTAACAGATAACCCAATGGGCTAACCAGGGACCTTGCCCACATAAAAAAATATAATTTTATTGGAGGAATTATTAGTGTCTTTACCCCCCAAGAGAGGACATAATATACGGTATCTTTAGACTACCTGATGGCCAAACCTCCTTTAGCCCCAATGCTATGCAAGAAACATTTCAAAGCTTTATCTGACTGGGGGTCTATAGAGTGACATTTGTACTGACCTTTATATGACTGGGGGTCTATAGAGGGACATTAGTACTGACCTTTATATGACTGGGGTTCTATAGAGGGACATTAGTACTGACCTTTATATGACTGTGGGTCTATAGAGGGACATTAGTACTGACCTTTATATGACTGGGGGTCTATAGAGGGACATTAGTACTGACCTTTATCTGACTGGGTGTCTATAGAGGGACATTAGTACTGACCTTTATCTGACTGGGTGTCTATAGAGGGACATTAGTACTGACCTTTATCTGACTGGGTGTCTATAGAGGGACATTAGTACTGACCTTTATCTGACTGGGTATCTATAGATTGACATTAGTACTGACCTTTATATGACTGGGGGTCTATAGAGGGACATTAGTACTGACCTTTATATGACTGGGGGTCTATAGAGGGACATTAGTACTGACCTTTATATGGCTGGGGGTCTATAGAGGGACATTAGTACTGACCTTTATCTGACTGGGTGTCTGTAGAGGGAGATTAGTACTGACCTTTATCTGACTGGGTGTCTATAGAGGGACATTAGTAATTACCTTTATCTGACTGGGTGTCTATAGAGGGACATTAGTACTGACCTTTATCTGACTGGGGGTCTATGGAGGGACATTAGTACTGACCTTTATATGACTGGGGGTCTATAGGTGACATTAGTACTGACCTTTATCTGACTGGGTGTCTATAGAGGGACATTAGTAATGACCTTTATCTGACTGGGGGTCTATAGAGGGACATTAGTACTGACCTTTATCTGACTGGGGGTCTATAGAGGGACATTAGTACTGACCTTTATCTGTCTGGGGGTCTATAGGTGACATTACTCCTGACCTTCTGCTGCAGTATTATTACTCCCAGTACTCCCAGGCTTGCTACTATTAGATATAATAACCTCAGTTTTGTTTCCTTATCTGTTGGTAACATCAAAATATGATTATTAAATATTTCATATTTGTTTGTTTTTTCTCCCAAAGTGAACCCCTTTGTGTGTGTCCCACAGATGTGGCGTTTCCTCTCTGCATATGTTGGATTTGCACGGCTCAAAAAGTATGAAAAGAGATCCCCCCCCTTGAAGCCCATAATGACATCATCAGTAAATTGTATGTAACAGATTCCAGTGTTTAGGGTTTATGACCCAATACTGCGATCATATCATTTATGACAAAAATCCGTATTTGTCCTATTATTCAGATGCGCATGCATCTTTGTGTTACATTTCCTGATACTTTTATTATCTTGATCTTTATATATTTACTAGCGACTTGCCCGTCAAAAAAGGGCGGCAATAAGATTGTAAGGCAGGTAATGGTGTTTGGACGAGACATTCATTTTGTTGGCGGTCGGAGATCCTTCGGCGCTCATTGCGAGGCTGTTGGTTGTATTTTTTTGCTGTTATTCTTTGGTCGGTGGTGATGTGTTTTTTGCGCTTATTGCAAGGCTTTGTGTGCTATGAGCAGCGTTGGCGCTCGTTGTGAGGTGCGCAGTGAATGGCTTTTATGTTGAATGTGATGTTTTTTTTGTGTATATGTATTTTTGTATGCTAATGAAATAATTACTAAATGAATATACTTTACCTATTTGCAAGTAATATATGCAGGAAGCATTGTGCTGAAGAGCTGGCAATCTGTTTTCATGTTCCTGCAGCATACAATGTAGCTTTTCAGTGCTGCGTGCGCGAGGGGAAGCCGTTAGGGTAGCTGGGTACTTCCGCATTGTGTAAGTTAGTGTTGTAAAATGGCGGGGAATGTGTATGTGGTACGCGGGTGTGGATGATTTAGCGTCCTTGTTAATAGTGTATCTTTACCTCGTACGGCTTTTTAGGAAAATCCGTATGTGTTTCGCGTGTTTAGGGTCCTGTAGCCTCGTTTTCCTTTTTTCAACGGCCATTTTTTCTCTCACTTAGGTGATTTTCGGGTGTCTAAACTCATGAATTTGGACTTAAATGGAGGTGTAACTTCACTTGCAGAGGTCCTCGGTGCCCGCCTTGCTGTGGGTAAGCTTTTTATGTGTTTGTTGTGTGTATCTATTGTGTTTTTAATGTTTTTAAGTGCGCGCGGTTCGGGCGTTAAGGTCGTATTTTTGTGAGCTTGTAAGTTTTTTTTTCTAAGTCCCGTATTTTTGGATGGTAAGTCCGTAAATTTGATGGTGTAAGTCCCGCCTGCGGCTCATTGCAGCCGACGTGGAGCGTTCGGCGCTCCTTGCCAGCAACTCTGGCCCTCGCTTCACAAGCCCGCAGCGTTAGCAACAACCCGCCTGCTCACAACTATATATGTGATATCTGCAACGTCTTCCCCAGTTGGCACTTGTAAATCGTCTAAGCGACAAAAAAAATGGCATCCGGAAAAAATGAAAACGAGGCTACACGACCCCAAACCGCGCAAAACATCGCCAGCCATGTACGACTTTTACCTAGGAACAGACGAGGTACAAAATACACTATTAGAAATAATGGAAACTGCTGGCGAGCCTCGTAACACATACACAATCGCCGCCATTTTACAACACTAACTTGCAGCTAATAACATAACAAATCTAAAATGGCGCGTTACACGACTATACAAGCGGTTTCCCCTCGTGCACTGCGCACATTGCTGACACTTACACCTCAGGTCACCAACAGTCCAAATGTACACTGTAAGCTGCAGGAAAATCAAAACTGATTGTTAGCTCTTCAGGATATTGATCACTGGATATATTAATTACAAATAGGTAAAGTATTTTAGTAATTAATTCATTATTATTAAAAAAAAATCTATAAAAAAAATACGCTTAATAGCATATTTTACACTGCCGTTACTTTACATACATTAACGCTTCGCACTTCCTAATACATTTGTTCATTCACAATAGTTATTATCGTGCATTCATTTAATAAGTATTAATTAGTAATGGAAAATAAAAATGTAGACTTTACACTACACTAAAATGTTTTACTTTTTACTCTGCAGTTATATATCTGGATTACTGCTCATTGGCTGCCAGCGATAGCACTCTCAAAGCAGTTCCAAATCTAAATCACTTTATTATGCTCTGAGACCTGAATACATTTTTAAATTTACACTGCACCAAAAAAATTATATATTTAACACTGTACTTATATATCTGTCTTTGCAATGAGCGCCGAAGATTGATCATTGCAAAGCACGAAACATGAAGGACACGAGGGAAGAGGCTCACAATGAATGCTGAAGGTCCTCAGAGTACAAAAAGCATCACATTGTGTGGCAAACAGCATTGCCATGGCTTCAAACTTTATTGCCCCGTCATTTGTGCCACGCAAGTCGCTAGTGATATAATATAACATAATGCAATACAATATTATACAGTACACATGGGTGTTGGAACTGAGGGGGGGGGGGTAAGGGGTAACCCCCCCCCCCAGATTTCTTATCGTATGTATGTATGCGTATAGAAGCTAACAGGGGAGGGGAGAGGGGGAGGAAACACAGGGGAGAGGGAGAGGAAGACACAGGAGAGGGGAGAGGGGGAGGAAGACACAGTGGAGAGGGGGAGGAAGACACAGGGCAGAGGGGGGAAGAGAAACAGGGTAGGGGAGAGGTGAGGGGAAGAGACAAATGGGAGGGGGGAGAGACACAGGAGAGAGTGGGGGGTAGAGAAACAGGGGAGAGGGGGGAAGGGACTAATGGGAGGGAGTGGTGAGGAGACAACAGGGAGAGGAAATGGGGTAAAGACACAGAGGAGGGGGGAAGAAACACAGGGGAAGGGAGAGGGGGTAGAGACACAGGGGAGAGGGGGTAGAGACACAGGGGAGAAGGGAGAAGAGACACAGAGGAGGGGGGAGAGACACAGGGGAGAGGGAAGGGGGGAAAGAAACACAGGAAGGGAGAGGGGGTAGAGACACAGGGGAGGGGGGAGTGACACAGGGAAGAGGTAAGGGGGAAAAGACACAGGAGAGGGGGGAAAGAAACACTGGAGAAGGGAGAAGGGGTAGAGACACAGGGAAGGGTGGGAGAGACACAGGGGAGAGGGGGGAGAGAGACACATGGGAGGGAGTGGGGGGAGGCACAGGGTAGAGGGGGGGAGAGAGACACATGGGGGGAGTGGGGGGGAGACACAGGGGAGGTCTTGTGCTTTATTATTATTATTATTACTATATAATGTGTAGATGTACCGGCTGGGCATGCTCTTGTGCATTATTATTATTATTATTATTATTATTATTATTATTAGTATATAATGTGTATATGTACCGGCTGGGCATGCTCTTGTGCATTATTATTATTATTATTATTACTATATAATGTGTAGATGTACCGGCTGGGCATGCTCTTCTATATTATTATTATTATTATTATTATTATTATTATTATTACTATATAATGTGTAGATGTACCGGCTGGGCATGCTCTTGTGTATTATTATTATTATTACTATATAATGTGTAGATGTACTGACTGGGCATGCTCTTGTGCATTATTATTATTATTATTATTAGTATTTTACTAATAATAATAATAATAATAATGCACAAGAGCATGCCCAGCCGGTACATCTACACATTATATAATAATAATAATAATAATAATAATAATAATAATAATAATAATAATAATGCACAAGAGCATGCCCAGCTGGTACATCTAAACATTATACAGTAGTAATATTAATAATAATAATAAGGCACAAGAGTCCTTCAGCACTGCACTGGACACTGAATAAACTTGCCTAGCTATGGTTTTCCCTATTGATGCAGTATCACCTACACTGTCCCTCCTCTCAGTAAGACTGCAAGTTAGTTATGATTCCAAAATGGCTGCTGTCCATGAGGTTAAAGGGTCTGGAAGGGAGTGTATGCTGCTGATTGGCTGGAATGTGTCTGCTGACTGTGACATGCAGGGTCAAAGTTTGCTCAATGATAAAGTATTGGGGGCGGGTCGAATATCGCATATGTTCGCAGTTCGCCGGGAACAATCCGCCGGCAAACTATTCGTGACATCTCTATGGTAGTACTAACACAAACAAAACCGCAATTACATTGGTAGTGTGGATGTATTATACTTACCCTCATTATATGCAGCTTTGATAGCGCTTATGCCTGACAATCATTACAGTGACATATATATCACAGTTCTGCCATCCAGTTGGAAGGTATATCGGGACATTCCCTCAATATTTTTATTACACCTATACTAGCAGCGAGTTCTTTTTTATTTAAATAGTCCCTAAAATTAAATTTCTTTTGACTTATCATCAGCCCCTCACTTTGGCACTTATACAGTATCCAGTGGCGAGGTTGCTACTACTTCACCAACAAACTCACGTTTGGCTCAAAAAGCAGTCCTATGCTCTTTGACTTATTCGCAGACGCCATATGCTGGATACTTTTGAACGTTAAACACTGTCCGGTGGTAATCCACTACTTGGATGATTTTTTGGTACATTGAGGATCCCCGCATCAATCCAACCAGCCTTCAAAAAACCTTTCCCTATTTACCAAATTGAACATCCCATATGCACAAGACAAGACAGAAGGGCCTAGCCACAGAGTCAAATTCTTAGAGATCATCCTGGACACCTCTACCATGGAAGCGAGTTATCCAACCAAAAAGTTGGATCATTTGAAGGCTACCCTCTCCACCTTTAACATCATGCTAAAATGCATCATCCAAAATCTCCAGTCCCTCCTAGGACATCTGAACTTTGCCTCATTCATTCTACCCCAAGGAAGACCTTTCATCTCCAATTTGCTAAAAGCTCCTCAAGGTCGTGACAATAGCTTCTCTCCAATTCGTCTCGACAAAGAAACACGAAAGATCTGCAAAAATGGACAGAATTTCTTTCAAACTGGAATGGACAATCCTTTTTTCTCACAAAGCCATCTTTATCCTCGCCATGCATCATCTTGTATCTACTGCCGGTCCATTTCAAGGTGTTATAGCAAAACAAAATTATCACTCAGACTTGGCCAGCGATCTGCCCGATAGGAGATCCCATCAGAACAATACTTCCTTCTCTTTGCGCTGCAATGACGTGGGGCCTAAAATGGCTCGGTCGTTCAATACAATCATTCAATGCACGTCAATACCTCTGACTTTCGTACATGCGAAGCCCTCAAAACATTCAGATCAGCAGACCGGTTATCAATGACCCTTCTAAGGAAACTAGCCCTCTCAATATTGCACCATCAATACGTACCTGTTCGGACTCCAATTCCACTTCACCTTACGTGTTGACCCCCACCAATCATTTCTGTCATCACAACCCATGAATGCTTATCTACAAGGTCTAGCAGCTCAGCAAACGTCTACACCTAGAAAACGCCTTCCCATCGACGGACCTCTTTTCCGTCAGCTATTTACGTTACTCCGTACCAATCAATTTGGGGACGACACCTCCTCACCATCTTGGCTGCTGCTAACATGGTTTTGTACGGATTTCTACGTCCAGGGGAAATAACTGCATCCCCACTCCAATATAGATATCTCACCAAATAGTCTGTCACCCATCAACATGACCTATATATCCTCACTAGTGATGTTGCGAACATCAAATTTTCAGTTCGCGAACAGAGGACCCGAACTTCGCGAATGGGCAAACCGCCATAGACTTCAATGGGCAGGCGAATTTCAAAACCCACAGGGACTCCTTCTGGCCACAATAGTGATGGGAAAGTTGTTTCAAGGGATCTAACACCTGGACTGTGGCATGCCGGAGGGGGATCCATGGCAAAACTCCCACGGAAAATTACATAGTTAATGCAGAGTCTGGTTTTAAGCCATAAAGGGCATAAATCACCTAACATTCCTAAATTGTTTGGAATAACATGCTTTAAAACATCAGGTATGATGTTGTAACGATCAAGTAGTGTAAGGGTTACACCCGCTTCACAGTAACAGAGCAATCTACCCATTTAATGCACCGCAAACAACCGCAAACAGTCCATTTGCACAACAGCAAACTCCCCATTAGCACAAGGTTGGATACCAAGCTAGCCATGTCCCGTTCCTTTTCCTCACTGATGTCATTGAAGGTCTCTTTCTCAACCCAGCCATCAAGGGTCCCAGAAAGGGGACAACAAGCCCCCATGGACGCCTGCTGTGTTTGGTCTTCCACCTCCTCAAAGCCACCTTCCTCCTCTGACTCCTCTTCTTCAGACTCCCAGAATCTGGGGGCTTTCACTGCCCAGCATGGGAGATTATACACAGGTCAGAGTCTGGGGGCTTCCACTGCCTAGCATGGAAGATTATACACAGCTCAGAGTCTGGGGGCTTCCACTGCACAGCATGGAAGATTATACACAGGTCAGAGTCTGGGGGCTTCCACTGCCCAGCATGGAAGATTATACACAGGTCAGAGTCTGGGGGCTTCCACTGCCCAGCATGGAAGATTATACACAGGTCAGAGTCTGGGGGCTTCCACTGCCCAGCATGGAAGATTATACGCGTTGCCTCTGTCTGCGTTATTATAAGGTGTGTACTGTTAAGTAGTACTATTCCTATCGTTTTAATCCCTGTTACGTCCACTATCAGGGGACGTGTATATGGCATGCAAATTTTGGAAGCGGGAGATGGAAAAAGATGCTTGGTCGGTCCTCCCACTTCAAATTTGGGGCACTGCGTGTGCAATCTAAGGTGCCACCAGATATGAGTGTCACTGTGCACTGGCAAAAGTTGGCAGAGTAGATGCAATAGGCTTCAAACACACGCCTGTAGGCAGGCAATTGCTATTCAATCTATTACAGTCAAAAAAGTGTTGTTTTATGTCACTGAGCACAATATAAGCTGTGAGCCTGACACAGGCAGGCAACTGAAATTAGATTACAGGAAAAAAATGGTTGTTTTCAATGTATGTTACACCACCATGTATGAGTAGTGAAAATAAGCACAATATAAGCTGTTAGGTGTTAGCCTGTCACACACACACGCTGGCAGGCAGGCATAGATTACACAAAAAAAATTATAAAATAAAATAAATTATGTTCAAAGTTTCCTCAATGATAAAGTATAGGGGGCGAACCGAAAAGCGCATGTGTTCGCCGTTCGCAGCGGACGCGAACATGCGAAAATCGCGCGAATAGTTCTCAGGCGAACTGTTCGGGACATCACTAATCCTCACGCTTCCTCATACCAAGACTAGCAAAATCCCCATCAACATCAACTAATATCCAGCAGACAATCCCTGGTGCCCTGTCCTCATAATCAACCAACTGATTCCATACTGAACTCTAAGTCTCACCATCCACTGTTACTGATTTTCAGCCAACCTCTATCCACGGTAGCAATCGTTTATTACATCCGCCTATGTCTGATCCGGTTGGGTCTAGATCCTTATGCGTACTCCAGCCATTCATTCCGCATCAGCGCTGCCACCTCAGCGTCCCGTAACCAGATTCCCAAAGACATCATCATGTCTCTGGGAAGACTGACAACGGACTGCTTCAACAGGTACTTTCAAAATCCATCCTTTGAATACTGCAAAACATTTCTGTCTATCTCACAATAAAGCACTAATTTACTTTACTTTACCTACTTCTCATGTACTATTTGGCCTCTAACCAGGCTAGGATGAGGTAACAGAAAACTGCCATGCCTCAAAGCTACCACTAGCAGAGAGAAGGCTCCGACCACAAAGCACAGGTTAATGAAATTGACCTGTAGTTGTGGGAGGAGCCGGATCTCCCACACACTACTTAAACCCCACCTGAGCACTACTCTCAGCGCTCGTTCCTCATACCAACTCACTCTTCCCTTCTCTCTACCACTTTACACTCTTCCTGGCCCTCTAATCAGGCTAGGATGATGTAGCAAAAAAATGCCATACCTCAAAGCTACCACTAGCAGAGAGAAGGCTCCAACCACATGTATTGATCTATTGCTTAGTAACTTAGGTTACATACCATATTTACTCAAGTCTAATGCGCACCTCCTTTTTCGTGAACAATTGGGTCCCAAATTAGGAGTGCGCATTACAATCAATGGCGCACTAGATTCAATGTTTTGATCCCTTTTTTTGGGTTAAAACATTGAATCTAGTGCGCCATCGATAACATTGCATTACCGGTAAGGTATGATGAAGGGAGTAATGAAGAAGACAAATACTGCTGATATAATTACCAGAATGTTAATTGCTGGTATGTCGTTATTACTGTTCATTACCGGTATATTGTAAATGTTGTAATTACTGTTAATTACTTGTATGTTGTAACACTTTATGTATGATGCAATATGATATGATAAATTCATATTGTTGTACAGTAGTGTCATTTATAATAAAACTACCATAAGTTGGTAACATAAACTCACTGTTCGGTATTCTTGTATAAATGACAAATGCACATTACATTCGCCAGCCAAAATTTTTTTTTTGATTCATGATTTCCAAATTTGGAGTGCGCATTAGATTCGATGGCACACTAGATTCACGTAAATATGGCATATAGGAATGAGACACAGATGTGATGTATGGGGATGTCCCATAACGCCAACCATTGAAAACATACTGACACAGTTAGAACGGTATAACAAAGCTTTATTTCATACACAGAGCACAATCAGAAATGGACAAGACTGTGCATTAATATAATGGGTGTGGTGTGGGTGGATCCCGGGAGAGCAAGTGGCTTGTGGGAAAAAGGGGATACCTACAGGGGTAATGTGATAGTCTAGAAAAAGCATGATGCATAACACCTACCAGAGTCACATGTGGTTACTACACCACTGCAAACGAAATCTGATGAAAATAAAGGATAATTAGAAATCAATCCATTTAATTGAAGAAACCATTAATTTGCATAGCACTTATAACTTGTCTTGATCTGCTCAATGAAACACATACAGTGTGCTGACAAAACAAAAATCTGAAAAAAGTGGTCAAGGAGGAGGATAAAAAAAAAATCAACATGCATGTACATTACAGTGCTAAATACTGTAACAATATACCAACTCATCTGATTCCCATCTGCAAGCATTACTAACCATTAGCTAGGTCTCTGGATAATCAGCAATATGGGAAAATACCCATTAATACGTAGAGGACACAAAGGTCAGCAGCTATATTGCCTGTTACTTACATCAGACCCAAGGATCTGTTCTCAGACTGATATTGAGGTCAGGGCCACATGCTTCACTAGTGCATATATCAATGCTGGCTGTCATTAACATGCCATTGTGAGACATTGCACGTCCACTGACATTGCTATATGACAGCTTTAATATTGTGGGAGCTACATGTTAGGGGGGGGGGGTCTGTCATTGAAGGAATGTCTACCTGATAGGTACTGTGAAAACCTTGCACCTCATACATTTCCTTCACAATGCTTGCAGATGCAGAAGATGCCTTCATGGACCTGAATTGTACCTAAAACAAAACAAAATAATAAAAAAAGTAACACCTACAAAATAAGGCCTTAACAAAAGTATGTTGCAAAATTGTCGATGGTGTTGTTGGGCCCAGTGGTGTTGGTAGAGTCCAGCTCTACGCACTGCTGTGGGGGAGGAGAAGGTAGTAGCTGGCTTATGTCATCACTCCAGTGGGAGGGACCTGGCAATAGCCTCAGTCTCTGGATGAGAGGTATAGTGAGGTCAAATACCGGCGGTGTGGCCGGAGGTCCAGTCTTGGATCTTGGCCTATGTGATGATGATAGTTTGTATGCAGATAGCTATATCACATGGTCCATGATCCTCTCCTCTGTGGACATGTAGGGTTCTGTTGAACATGTTACCAATTGATGGTAACTGAGGAATGCTGTTGAGAACAGATGCTGCAGTCCCTATCTTTTTTAAGGCATTATTTTGTAGGTGTTTTTTTTATATTTTGTTTTGTTTTAGGTACAATTCAGGTCACTGAAGGCAACTTCTGCATCTGCAAGCAATGTGAAGGAAATCTATGAGGTGCAAGATTTTCACAGTGCCTATCAGGTAGACATTCCTTTAATGCCAGCCCCCCCCCCCCCCTTAACATGTAGCTCCCACAGTCTTAAAGCTGTCATATAGCCAGACATCTAAGACATGATTGTTGTTAGCTTTATTGTAGACTAATACCACTATGGCGGTGGACTTGCAAAGTCTCACAATGGCATGTTAATGGAAGTGATATATGCACTAGTGTAGCATGTGATCCTGACCTCAGTATCAGTATGAGAACAGATCCTTGGGTTTGATGTAAGAAAAAGTTAATCTGGCTGCTGACCTTTTATCCTCTCTGTATTAATGGGTATTTTCCCATATTACTGATTATCCAGAGACCTAGCTAATAGTTAGTAATGCTTGCTGATGGATTGGGGAAAAATGTGTGTATTATGTGTAATTAATAACTGTTGGGTGGGGAGGGGGTGGTGGCTGGCTGTGTGTGTAGTAAATCTAATCTGATGTTGTTCAAATGGATGTGTGAGCATGAATATCAGGAATCAACCTACATGCCCCTCTTAAAGGAATGCTTACATTTGTGACCAATTAAACACATATAGCATTGGCTCCCAGTTTTGCAAACCTTCTGTATTTATGTCTGCTGTCATGACTAATAGAATACAATAGCTCCACTGTTCTCCTTAGGACCTGGGGGACAATTTCAGTACATTGACTAATCAGCATGTGTGGCTGTGAATTTGAAGTAAAGATACAGTTGAAACTTCTTGTTTATGAAAAGAACAGGAGGTATTAAAGTATTGCTAAACACTAATGTGGGACAGTGGTCAATATTATTATGTGCACTTATGTTGGAACTGTATATTTTTTTTAATTTACAGTAAGAAAAAATAAAAATAAAGTTTACTTATCCAGAGCAGGTCAAGTGACCTGTTATCCCAAATAATAACTTGGTAACAAATGTTTTTACTGCATGTCTGAGTAGGGCCATGCACATGACACACAACCATGGGCATAGAAGCCCCAAAAAATCTTGGGGGGGGGGGATGAAGTTTAAAGAGACAAAAAAATTGTGGTGCTGAGTGTTACAATCACTGGTGCACCCAGTGCATTGCCGCACTCTGGGGGTGGGGTGGGGGTTGGGGTGGGGTCTCAGTGCTGCAGTGCCCCTCAAAAACATTTTTGTTCATTTCTTTGTCTAAATTCTCAATGCCCCTGGGCTCCATTCCCCCAACCAATATTTAATTGAACATAAATTATGGGTCATAGCTTTCATGGGGACAATATACTCCATTCTAGTGGCCAAATCTGGAAATGCATGATTACACTTTTTTTGGTGTCCCCTGTTCATATTATCTGGGGGGAATTTGTCCCCTCCATCCCCCCCCCCCCCCCCAGTTCCTATGCCCCTGCTCATGAGTCTCAAAACATACTATTATCTTGGACCACTGCATGATCTAGAAGCTATAATTAGACATTGCTAAATCAAAAAGCCATATTTAATATTAAGTTTACTCTCAAAGTTTGGGCTCGGCTGCTGCTGGTATACACCAACTATAAGGTCTATGGGGGCAGGTAGCTTTGTCTACCTGGTAACTTATAATTTTTAGACATAATGCATACCACTGACACAATGTTGTCTAATGGATGGAAACTTGTTGTGTTGCAGGATTCCCTTGGCAGTGCGATTTTGCTGTTGAGCCTATTACTAGTTGTGTATTATCTAATCATATAGGATTGTTCTTAAAATTATTGTTCTTTTTCTCTCAGCCAAAATCCACACATTCCCCTTAATGGCCATATGAGGATGGAGAAAAAAACACTCAACTGGAGACACTGTAATGTTTGAAAGTAATTTAATATTGAATATTGTTATTATACATAAACAGAAACTGTATTATGATAAATGCATAACTAAAATAATTAGCTCATCTTGCTAAGGCATTACAACGATCATTTAACAATGGATCGCTTTAGCAAATGTAACCTGATCTCAGACACCCTTTAGAACATATAATAGGGGCCTCATTCAATTGCGATTGGGCTAATTGAATAAGGTTCTATATAAGCACAGAGCATATTTTCTTTTACAGAAGTTTTTAGTTAGTGAACTTCACTAACTAAAAACTTCTGTAAAAAAATATGCTCTGTGCTTATATAAAGCCCTATTCAATTGGCCAAATCGCAATTGAATAAGGCCCTTGGATTGGAAACAGTGTGATTAACTCACTGATATCTGCTGTGTCCAATAACTATGCTGGAAGGATGTCTGTTTTATTTTAATTTGTTTGACTTTGATAATTATATATTTAATATAAATATCTTGTAAAGTAAAAAAGAAATCAATTATTTAGATGTTAAATGTAAGGTCTCAAACCTTTTAACTTGTTTGCAGGTTCATTTTTATGTACATATTTGAAGAAACATAAAAATTGCCTAATTGCAATTGCTATTGATTTCCTGTAACAACAAACCTCCAAGTAATTTATACAACAACATTTGCAATTATCATCATCTGAAGGTTCATAGAAAAATCAGCAGAGCTCCTATAATATTCAATAGTATTGTTCTATTTTAAAAATGTTTGACATTTGTCATTGTATTTTCGTAATATTTTGAATGTATAGACAAACTGATCGATGCTGTTTTAAAAAAAATAATTATATATAAAATATGATTATTATGTATGCACAATATAATCTGACAAAGTGTCTTCTTGGATGATAAAATATGGGTTTTATGTCTACAACATTTTCCTTCATATGCTGAAGTCACATTAAATACGAATGCTTTCATAAAGAAGTTTACTAAAAAAAATTCAATCAAAATGTTTTCATGCTCATGGCTTATATACTGTAGGTGCTCATTTCAATGCAGACGGTTGTGGTGGACAACCAAAATGTTACGCAGGGTCTATGAAGATCACATTGATTTTTCTTTTTTTTTATTATAATGCACTGTGCTAGTATAAAGTCCAATGCAGATTGTAAATTATACTATGTTTTGAGTGTACAGAGTAATATTATCTTTATGGTATAATCTATGTTCTTACATTGCTTTCTATTTAGGCAGTCGATGGATCATGAGATAGTAATAACTACATCAACAATAGACCTGAGAACCTCCAAACAACTTAAGATATACTTATAAATGTAAACCTGTCAGAAAATATTTGAAGTCACATTCTCATATAAGACTTCTTATGTTTTATTTATTTTTCTGACTGCTATTACATTGGATGGCGTGACATTTTAAGAAATAAGAATAATGTGAAAGAGTAACTGTGAAGACACTAACCATAACATTGGACTTAGTCTAGAGTTTAGTCTCTCAAACAACATTAAAGGAATTGGACTTTATATATTTATTGTCAATTATTATTGAAATATTTTTAATACAGACTCAGTTCATATTTAGATTTTTCTTTAGAGTGTATATATATTTTGTGCAGGGAAAAGTTATGTATGGTATTGTATGCATTTGAGCTAATTGAGCTGTACTTGATTTTTAAGAAAAAAATAGTATTTTAACACTGGTAGAGAACCAACCTTCCTAGATCTAATACAGGTAACATCAGATGTGTAATTTAATTATTTAAATATAAGAGCTGGTTGGTATGAAAAACGAGTGGTGTATTAACTCTAAAACAAAAAAAAAGGGAAAAGAACACCATATAACTAGTATTCTACATCCAAATATTGAGTAGTAGTAGTAATACTGGGCTTATTAGAACCTGGAAAAAGTGAACCATACACATAATTCTATAAAATATAACTTTAATTTCTAATCAAAAATATATGATATATACTAAAGAAATTATTATACGGCAATTACAACTATACATAGAAAAATTAAACCTAGTTCTTGGATGAGAAAATGTAGACAGTCAGACATTACAATAATGGTTTAGAAGCAATACTAATCTATTTTAGCCATATTGCAGTATACAAATCAAATCACAGGTTAAGGGAATATTTAACGTTTACACTGTGGCCATTTGCTTACTTGGGTGTAGCAGAGTTTTTGGGAACACTACTTACCCCCTTATCTATGCTAGAGAGCTTAGAAATAATACATATACAACAATCCTACCATAATTACTATACTCTCTCCACTTATGACTAATTCCCATAAATTATCACCTGTGTGATAGAGTTCAGATGTAATTGTGCCAGATCATGAGCTTGTATACTACTGTAGAATGAAATAAAAAGAACTCTGCTGCAGATTGAAATAGCTTCTGTTGAATCAGCTCTCAAGTGAGCTTGCAGACATCATCATCATCATCATCCAAGGGCAGGAAGGAACTGGTCTGCCGTGCACATTTTGCATCACTGCTTCCACTGAGACCTATTGCAGGAGATTAGAGCATCAGGTGTAAATAGGGTATGTATCTTATGCGGATAATTACTTCATTAACCAATTATTTATGTCTTTCAGGTGGCATGGAAGTGGTGATCATTGAGCCCAGTGTGAACTGAAATGAAAACCAAATGATTAAGCATGACATAAATAAAACTTTATTTTATTGTATGTTGTCTCTTGTTCTCAATTAGTAATGTCAATTATTTAATTGTGCATCCTAGACATCCAAGACATGTGATGCAATATTTACGAAAGTAATAAATATTATTGATCATGCTTATACTATGATATATTACGCCCTCTGGTGTTAATCTAAAATGTGTGCTTTTAAAGCCCAAATGTCAGAATTCTTTAAGAAGGGACATTATTTATCTGATTTATGTGTCTGTGACCACCTATGTAATAAGACATTATTCTTATTATTGATATATATATTGTTGCCAATTATAACTGTCTCTATACAAGGCCCAGGCACTAAAACATAATACAGGCAAAATGTTATTGAACATTATTCATTATCTGTAATTACCTTATAAAAGACAGTTAATATACATGTCACTGGTAATTAGCACATAATAAAACCTAGACATGATAAGGAATCATTAGTTGGTCAATACTTCATGTCTATTACCGCTTGAGGGTAAGAGTGATATTAGTGATACACCCCCAAATAGGTTTGCACCTGTATATATAGATAGATATTGAGACAGTAGTTCTGTTTCCATTCAGTTCATCTGAATATACACTTAACAGTAGGTATAAGTCCTAGTATAAACATCCTCCCCCTCAGACTCCAGATAGCTGTGAGAGTTGTAAAGGTCAAAAGTAGAAGCCCTTAGACACAAGTAGAGTATTCCAAAAGAAGCATAAGGTTTATCTGTTTAGGAGATGAGAAATGACATATTGTTTTTTTGTTGTTATTAACATAAATATTATCATTACGTTTTACTTTTCTCCAAAAATATTTACGTATCTTTATAGATTTTTTTCTTTTTAAAAGGATGTTAAACCCACTGAGGTCAAAGTAATTTTTACCTTAACATATCTATACTAAAGTTAGCTCATCAATAACGTGGTCAATAAATGAAACATTGAGTTTGAATTTAATTGTAAAAATATAAGGATGAGATAATTAAATTATTATTAATATACAATAATTGCAGCTGATTTTAGGATTCTTTTCAATGACATTTACTGGCACAATGGCATTTCCAACCAATTAGAACCATCACTAATCCATTTATCATATTGCACAAACTCTAAATATCTGTTCCTTTACCATGTCATTTTAAAACAATCTTTTGAGTTGTGTATTGTCTTTTTTAAATAATCTGTGTTTGGGTGATTAAAAAGTACTGGGAATTCCTATATTTTAAAAAAATAAATTTGCTTGCATCTGCTAGTTCATTTGCATTCAGGCCATTGGTTCAGTCCCATTGGGAGTTAATGTACTTATCATAGAAAAGTTCAGACACAATTAAGAACGCTTATTATATTGCCACTTGCACAACAATGTTATCCTGTTGATATTCTGATAATAGATCAATAACTATCTGAAAGCAACATCAAATAAAAATCAAGGACAGTTGTAAGACCAAAACATTAAATTAATGCGTAATTCAAATGACATCAGACATTTAGAAAAAATGAATGTTATAAAGACTAACTTTCCACACAAATGGAGGCATCTTGTCAGCAAAAGATCAATATTGCTGAATCAAAAGTGCCATTACATATGTATCAATTCCAGCATTCACTGGAATCCACTTTGTAACAAATGGTGCCTCCACTCTTTAAGGCTTCTATCATGTAACACTAATAAAACATTCCAATTATGTACTTCATGATGAGTAGTGCAATAAACTATAAATCGATATATCACATAGGAAAATTAAAGAGGATCTATCATGCTTTTTTTTCACCTTGGATTATCAAACACAACACAAGAGAGGACTGAACCAAAACTCTAATTTCCCATTGCCATCTTGTACCTAGTCCCACTCCCATTCTTTCTCCCTCATTGCTCCTTTCCACTGGAATAAACACCCACTTCACATCAGATAGTCTCCAAACCTGTACACATTCTACACCTCCCTGAAGAGTCACTTCCTTCCTTCTCTTTCCAACTCTGATACAACTTAAATCTTTTCCTGATTAGTTTGACCTATTGAATCCATGACAGCCACAATCCAAACCTCCCTCTTAAGCTGTCTATTACATTTGTTTAGTAAAGTACTCTTTATTCTCCAAAACAATAATGTACCTAATGTTTTATAAAAACGTAAAGCCCTTTGGATACATGTGTGAATGTTTCCCAACTCTTTGCCATTTTTTTTCACAGTAAGAATCACCAAGCAGTTATGAGCCATTCTAGCATAAGGAATATGATTTAGATGTAAAATGTTCTTATTGTATTGGAGAATTGCCACAGGATAGGTCTAGCTTCTTTAGGGTGGGTGGAATTTTAGTATGGTAATCACATATAATAGTTGTCAAACTACAAAACGTTGTCACGCTTTGCAAGCTCGCAAAGCAGGCTTGCAAGAACTGCGTCCCTCGCAAAGCGAGGGACGCAGTTTGGGCCGCAAATGCGGACCCTTGCGAAGCGAGGGCTCGCATTTGCGGAAGGTTGAGGCTCCAGCGTCAGCTGCAATGAACCTTTGGCTCATTGCAGGCCGCAAATGCGGACACTCGTGAAGCAAGGGGCCGCATTTGGGGAGGTGGAGGCTCCAACGTCAGCTGCAATGAGCCGAAGTCGCGAGGGTCTGCATTTGCGGAGGTGGAGGCTCTACGATGCCTCACAAGCAGTTACAAACAGTCACAGAAGCGGACTTTGAAAAAAACATATAAATACGGCAATGACTAAATATGTGCTTACACAAAAAAATTCGAGCCGCGGGACTTAGAAAAAAAAACATTACGACCTCGCAAAAATATGACCTTAACGGCCGAACCGCGTGCAGCGGAAACTTTAAAAAACAATAAATACACACAAAAAATGACATAAAAACCTTACCCACAGCAAGGGGGACCTTTGGAAGTGAGGTTACACCTCAATTTAAGTCCAATTACCAAGTTTAGACACTTGAAAATCCCCTAGACAAGAGAAAAAATAACAGCCGAAAAAAAAAGAAAACAAGGCTATACAATACACTTTTAGCAAGGACACTAAATCATCCACACCCGCGTACCACATACACATTCGCTGCCATTTTACAACACTAGCAGAATGCGGAAGTACCCAGTTCCACTAACGGCTTCTCCTCACGCACGCAGCCTATTTACACTACACACTGTACACATTGCTGACAATTACACCTTAGCTCAACAACAAATCTACATTGTATGCTACAGGAACATCAAAACAGATTGTTAGCTCTTCAGCACAATGCTTCCTGCATATATTAATTAGAAATAGGTAAAGTATATTAATTTATTAATTTATTACTTATTAAATTAGCATAAAAAAACACATATACACCAAAAAAAGTATCTTAAGTAATGCAAAAGCCATTCACTGGGCGTCTCACAACGAGCGCCAACGGTGCTCATAGCACACAAGCTAAACCAGGGGACAGCCTTGCAATAAGCACAAAAAGCAGATCAGCGCCAACCTTACAATGACAGCAAAAGCTCCTCTGATAACAAAAAATACAACAACCAAGAGGCTGGCAATGAGCGCTGAAGGCACTCATTGTGAGCCACATGATGAGCACCAAAGCCGCTCAGCGTGAGGCTCGCAATGAGCGCCGAAGGATCTCAGACCAACAAAAAAATTGCTGTCCGTGGCAAACAGCATTACCTGCCTTACAATTTTATTTCCCCGTAATTTTTGACGGGCAAGTCGTTAGTAAATAATAATGAAGGCTACTGACATAAGCACACTTGGTTAAAGAGAGAAAAAATAGCACATAACAACCTTATCGTGATACATTTTAACAGGATAAAAATGCTTTAGTTCTCTTCAACTACTGTGTAACCGCCCTGCCACTTACATCCAGTTTCAGTAATGCTTTTATACAAAATCCTATGCCAGTAAACAAACTCAAATGCCCTGCTTCCACTATCCTACCAGTCAAGTCATTTGTATTGTTAGTGTTTCTGTTGCATTTGTAATGTCTTGACTGGATTTTCATTTCTAGAATAGAAGCTCCGTAAAATTACATATTTTTAACTTAGCAGTGGTTTCTTTTTTTCTTTTCTTGGGCAAATTAAAAATTCTGCAGCAGATGAGCATCAATACAAATGTATAGTATATTTTGGGTATTTTCCTCAATATTCAATTTTTTTTTTAAATATTGTCAATATTGTTGATTCTTCTTATATTATGACATATTTTTACTGTAAAGAATCCTTAAAAGAAAAACAGTAATTGGATGAAACATGAAAGGGTTCATTTTAAGGGAATTGCCTTCACAGAATCTGGATTTTTCTTAAGATAACTAAAAAGAATCAGTGATATTTTTTCAAAGCTGTGTATATATCTTGGCTCAATGAAATATGCTTCAGGCACAACTTCAGGGGTTAAAGAGTAATCGAGCTGCTGGAATGACACAAGTTGAAATGCAGAAGCCCGGCTGCCTGTTTTAGCTCCAATAAATGTCATAGAGGGAACAAATCCTGAGTCCAATTTAAGAGGAGAGGAAAGGAAAGATGCATTATGATAATTAGGATGTTTACAGCTCCCTTGACAGAAAACTGCTGCATTCAGAATACAAAAAAAATATTGTGTAAAGCTGAGATTTGCTCAGTACTAAATGTAATGTATATATCCCAATGCTACATTTTACTAACTGTACATTATGTAAGCTTGGGGCAGTTAGCAGATGTGTGATGATTATTCTATAAGAAAAGTATTCTAGTAATTAAATATTTCTGTTATACATACAGCGCATGCGGCATATGTTTTTTAGAAAGTGAGAAGATTTATCAACAGTGATGGATTGAAGAGTAGGTTATTTTGGAGTCAGAACCAGGAAAGGAGTACAGTAAAGGTTCACTGTATTCAGAAGCAGCCCAAGGTATTTATTAATATAAATATACTATCGACTTGCCCGTCAAAAAATGACGGCAATAAAATTGTAAGGCAGGTAATGCAGTTTGGTGGGGACATTAATTTTGTTGGTGGTCCGAGATCCTTTGGCACTTATTACGAGCCTCGCGCTGAGCGCCTTTGGCGCTCATCCCGTGGCTCGCAATGAACGCCTTTGGTGCTTATTGCGAAGCTGTTGGTTTTAGTATTTTTTTTTCTGATAGGCGATTTTGCTGTTATTGTTATGTCGGCGTTGATGGTTTTTTTTCGCTTATTGCAAGGCTTTGTGTGCTATGAGCAGCGTTGGTGCTCGTTGTGAGTAGCACAGTGAATGGCTTTTGTGTTTATTGTGAGAGTGTATTTTTTTGGTGTATATGTTTATTTGTTTGCTAATTAAATAATTAATACATTAATAAATGAATATTCTTTACCTATTTTGAAGTAATATATGCAGGAAGCATTGTGCTGAAGAGCTGACAATCTGTTTTGATGTTCCTGCAGCATACAATGTCGGTTTGCATTGTTGTGGAGCTGAGGTGTAAGTGTCAGCAATGTGTGCAGTGTGTAGTGTAAACAGTGTGCTTGTGCGAGGAAAAGCCATTAGGGTAGCAGTGTAGTTCCGCATTGTGTAAGTTAGTGTTGTAAAATGGTGCCTAATGTGTGTGTGGTACGCGGCTGTGGATGATGTAGCATCCTTGGTAAGAGTGTATCGTGTAGCTCTTACAGGTTTTTTGAAAAGCCGTATGTGCTTGGTGGTGTTTTGCGTCTTTAGGGTCATGTAGCCTTGTTTTCGTTTTTTGCAGCTGCTATTGTTTTTCTCGCTTAGGGGATTTCCGTGTGTCTAAACTCTGGAATTTGGAGTTAAATTGAGGTGTAACTTCACTTGCAAAGGTCCTGGGTGCCCCCCCTCCCTTGCTGTGTGTAATTTTTTGATGTATTTTTTGTGTGTATTTATTGTGTTTTTAATGTTTTCAGGTGCGCACGGTTCGGACGTTAAAGTCGTATTTTTGCAAGGTCGTAATGTTTTTTCTTGTAAGTCCTGCGGTTCGTATTTTTTTGTGTAAGTCCGTATATATAGTGATTGCGTGTTAGATGTATTTTGGTAAACTGCCGCTTGTGTGGGTGTTTGTAACCGAGTGTGAGGCGCCGAAGAGACTCCACCTCCGCAAATGCGGCCCCTTGCTTTGTGAGGGTACACATTTGCAGCCTGCAATGAGCCTGCGCCTCATTGCAGCCGGCGTGGGAACCTCCGCAAATGCGGACCCTCTCACTTCACTTTCAAGCGTTAGTGACAACGCGCATGCTCACAACTATATGTGTGATATATATATATACAGTAAACTGCCTGTTATCTGGCACCCACAAAAAAGTCCCTAAAAAAAAGGGTCTACACCATCCTTAAACCCCCCCCAAAAAAAAAAAAAATCTCAAAAAGCCTTTAAAAAGGCATTAGCAACTAAACTGGGCCATTTAGGCCCAGAAAAAATAATTAGAAAAAAGATTAGTATTTTTTTTTTCCAGTCTTGAACTGCCGAATATTGCCAGATAGTGCTGGTTATGCTGGTTTAGCGGGAGTTCTGCTAAAATGGGGAATTCATGCCAGTCCCGATTAGGTGAGTGCCATATAATCGGGAGTTTACTGTATATATATATATATATATATATATATATATATATATATATATATATACATATACATATATTAGCGACTTGACCATCAAAAATGACGGGGCAACAAAGAAGTTTTGAAATGCTGTTTGTCACACAATGGGAGTGTACTGAGTGCCTAAACTATATAGACCCCTATAGGACACTAATTAACCCATGTAATAACACTCTAAGTGCCATGAGGGTCATCCAGGACCCTCAGGATACAAAGTGTAAGCACTACACTATTAACCCTAATGATACCCCATTAATCCAACACTGGGCCTATTTAATCCTAACAGTACACATTTAACGCTAACAGTACCTATGTAACTGGGCCTATTGAACCCTAACTGGTCCTATTTAACCCTATGTAAGCCTACTTTACCCGGTCTCATATGGGGGTCTATACAGACCCTCATAAGCCTCTATTAACCCCATCAGTCCCATAAGGGTATATAAAGACCCTCATGGGACAGTTAGAACCCTAACATTAACCCCATAAGTGTCATGATGGCCGTACCCCCTAATAACCCCTCCACCCCACTAATTACAAAAAATAATAAAACCTCACTCACCAAAAATAATAAAACCTAAGTCACAGAAAATAATAAAACCTGTGTCACAGAAAATAAAAAAGCTACATTACAGAAAATAAAAAAGCTACATTACAAAATATTAAAAAAGCTACATTTAAAAAAATTAAAAAACCTGTATTACAACCCCCCACTACAGAAAATAAAAACAATATTACACACATGAAAATGAAATACATACAAAATATATAAATCACATTGCAATACAATATGATACAAATAAAATACAATACCCTCTATCTAAATACAATACCCTGGAGGACCCTCATGGCACTTATGGGGTTAATGTTAGGCTTCTAACTGCCCCTTATGGTCGTGATCCCCCACTGCAATGGTTAATGTGGGGGTCTTTATATACCATTATGAGACTGATGGGGTTAAATAGAGGCTTATGAGGGTCTGTATAAATCCCCATAAGAGACGGGGTTAAATAGGCTTAGATGGGTTTAAATAGGCCCATTTAGGGTTAAATAGGCCCAGTTAGGGTTAGATAGGTACTGTTAGGGTTAAATGCTTACTGTTAGGATTAAATAGGGCCAGGGTTGGGTTACTGGGGTATAGTTAGGGTTAATAGTGTAATGCTTACACTTTGTGTTATGAGTGAAATATACACATATACACACATTATTTAAGAGCCTAGTTAGTAATCAGAACCCCTATGCCACACAAGATGCAAAAAGGATTTTGCCGCTACAAGCATTCATTGCAAGAGGACTTTCCACAAGATGCAAAGAGGATTTTGACACTACAAGCATCCATTGCCATCCATTATGAATCTGTGTTCTTCAAGACACAAAAGAGGGGATATGTTACAAGTGTTAGTTCTGAAATAATAAGAAATGGTTTCATTCTCTATCCAAAGGAAGTACATTTACATAACCAGTTTCAGCCAAAAGGCTGCTAATAGCATCTGACACAAACAATGTAAATGTAGATCAAAGAATGAGAACCTCTGTTCACGCAAAGCACCCTGCCGGTTTTGTCATTAAATGCACCTCATCAATCAGGTGCTGAATCACGTCTGGAAGTAACATTTGCCCAACGTTTGCCATGGGGCAATCAGAGGTCAAAGATTCTATTCTTGGAGATATACTGACATCTACAGGCCATCTGAGTTGGAATTTACCCCAAGTGGCAAACGATGATCCTACAAAATGTTACAATTGGATTGGCTGGGACAATCTACAAGGTGTGGCTAGGATGGGTATAATTAGGCAACATTTACTGACCTGGGGCAGAATTATTAGCGGTAAGGGAAATAGGCAAGCTAGGATACACTACACTTTTGCATTCATACACTTAGACATTAGTTAATGCCTTGTAACTCAAGACGCTTCTCTCACTTTGTAATTGTATGATAATAAATATTTAATTTAGAAGTTTATACCGTTTTGGAGTTTATTTAAGCAGTCAGATGTATGTTAACTGGTGATCAGGAAATACGGTTAGAATTCCAGTATAACAAGGACAGTATTTAACAATGAGGGTCCTGGATGACCCTCATGGCACTTATAGTATTATTATATGGGGTAATTAGTATCCTATAGGGGTCTATATAGACCCCTATTGGACTGATGGGGTTAATTAGTGGCTTATGGGGGTCTGTATTGACCCACATGAGTGACAGGATTAATTAAGGGAATATGGGGGTCTGTATTGACCCCCATGAGTGACAGGGTTAATTTTGATTGCAGCGGGGGTCCCCTATCACGTGTGATCGGGGACCCCCACTGCGAGGGTAATGTAGGGTTAATGTGGACCAGCATTGGGGGGTTAATTTTAGGTGCTAGGGTGGGTACTTACAGTACCCTCGCTGTCAGCCTTAACTGTTTGTCTCCCGCGGGCCCTGTAAGGCCCCGTGCAGGGAATTTTCACGATCGTGATCCCCCACTGCAATGGTTAATGTTGGGGTCTCGAGCTTATCTCGGATGTTTTTTGATAAAGTTGTACTTGGCTGGCAGTGTTTTGCGTGGTTCGGGGTCGTGGAGCCTCATTTCCATTTTTTTGGCTGCCATTTTTTTTCTCGCTTAGCTGATTTCTGAGTGCTGAGACCATGGAAATTCGGTGTAAATTTGTGTGTAACTTCACTTACAGACATCCTGGCTGTCCCCCTGTGCTGTGTGTGAGTGTTTTTTTATTTTTATTGTGTTTTTGTGTGTGCTTTTCATGTTTTTGGGTTTGCACGGTTTGGGTGGTTACTGCATTGTTTTGCGAACTTGGGTCAATGCAAGTTAATGGCTCACCTCGCTATGCAAGGCTCGCAGGCGATGACCTTGGGTGTTTGTTTTTTCTAACTCCCGCGGCTCGTAATTTTGGCTCGCAGGCAATGTGGGAGAGGAGGAGGGGAAGAGAGACACAGGGTAGGGAGAGGAGGAGGAGAAGAGAGACATGGGATAAGGAGAGGAGGAGGGGAAGAGAGACACAGTGTAAGGTTACTAGGAGGGAAATAGAGAGACAGGGGAGGGAGAGAAGGAGGGTAAGAGAGACAAAGGGGAGGGAGAGGAGGAGAGGAATAGAGACACAGGGGAGGGAGAAAAGGAGGGGAAGAGAGACACGTGGTAAGGAAAGGAGGAGGGGAAGAGACACAGGGAGGGAGAGGATTCTTTTCTGAGTCCTGCATGTTTCATTGGCTCGCAGGTGATGAGCACCGAAGTACTAAAGTACTTAAACTTAATACTCTGGCTAGGTCCACACCCTTTGAAAAATGCTGTATGGATAATCCTCATAGTAATGGTAATATATCCACTATATACAATTTCCCATTAGAGCAGTTCATACCGTCTAAACTCCACCATCAGCACTCTTGGGAATCAGAACTTGCCATTACCTTAACCGATGCTGCTGGCTCCTCACTAAACACTATTCTGAGGCAAAATGCGCACAAAACTATCATGAGGTGGTACTTAACACCTGCCATAATGAAACTTTCCACCTCCTCTTTACATGGCAACTGCTTAAGAAGGTTGTAACAACTTAGGCACCCTTAAACATGTCCTCTGGCACTGCCCAAAGATTGCCTATATGTGGTCGGTACCTATCATATTTTGAAAAGATTGTGAGATCGCAAGATTCCCCAAAGGTCGGAGGAAGATCTATTAGGCCTTCCTATAGAGGGTCTTTGCAAAGACGCTCAACTGTTATCAAATCAAGTGTTTTGGCAGTGCGACTTATACTAGCTAAATTCTGGAAGTTGACGATCCCTACATATAGTGCAGTTTTGGAGAAACTCAAATGTATCTATTCAATGAGAATTATCTCAGCCAACCTAGACTCTACACATAGAAAATGGGCTTCATGCCTCGACACTTGGACCCTTAGGGTTGGATAGTAGAGATTGAAGATTAAAATATTAAATGATTGTTAATCTTTCAGGTCAACCATGGCTATAAACTCCACCCTCCTACTTCTTTTTTTATTTTTATTTTCTTCTCCATTTCTTCTTTTCTCTAGTATCTGCTTTTCTTTACTTAATATTCCCTTTTTTCACTTTGATTAAGGATGCTCTTACACATACGTGAATATGCAATATACTGTATGTGTAATTCAAAACGGTAATACCTAAAAGAAAATAGCCTCAAACAAGATTGAAAAGTTATTATGTTATGTTTTTACTTCCCAAGTTATGTACATTTACTGTTTTGCTTTTGATGCTTTTGGGTTAATATTTTAACCTTATTTTGTCAAATAAATTTATAAAAAAAAAAATATTAGGGAATTCAAATAAGTAGAAAACTCTGTTTGCCCACTTTATTTACCCATTTTTCCCAAAATAATTTCTTATGGCACTTTTAATAAAATCTAATTACTGAATCCCTCATTGATCTTTTTCCTTGACATTTTTTAATATCTGAATATGGCTTAGCAAAACTGTACAAAGAGTAATTTTATTGCGCACAGTTATTATTAAGATTTATTTTACAAACTGAGATAATATGGCCCCTACTAAATTCAGCAATTGTTGTTTACTGGAGCCCGTAATGTAGTCCGTGAACAAATTTGCTATTCAATTGGGGTCTTTGAGCAGCCCGCAAACAATTTGCGGGTTAGAAGCTGAAAATCCCTGTGATGGTTAAAATCATAACTCCAACCCATCTAAGCCTTTGATCTTTCAAGCCTGTAAATGTTAGAATTGTTAATCGCTATTACATTGCTACAATTGCTACAAGCCCACACATATTTTCACACCTGTAAATGGCAAATGTGGAAGAAAATCCTACGCGTACCAGATAAGACTCGCAAGGGAGTTAAACACCTCATTGTAGCACTGTAAATAATATATTAATACCGCACTTTAAAGGATGGGAAATCAATAAAATACATTATAATTAATTGCACAACAGTCTCAAGCTCACAAATCTGCTATCAAAAAATATGTTTTTAACATTTCCATGTTTTATGAATGGAGATGTCACCATAGCAAATAAAGAGATTATACTTTCTTCTCAAACAGTCAAGTCTGTACTAGATTAGACTATTTTTCTGGAAGATCAAAATAATTTGTCGATGATTATTCAAAGTGAACATTGATTTAATAAAGTGGTCAGATCATGCAATGATTAAAATATATACTTACCATTACAATAAATCTACAATGGAAAATTGATGCAACACTATTTAAATTGCAAACTGATAAAGATAAATTAAATATAGAAATATAAACACCTTTTGAGGAAAAATTAGAAAGAAACTTAAAGTTATTGGAGACATTTTTCAGAGATATTACCAATCATTTTATAATTTGGAGAATCAACCACATTGCATAAAATCTAGGGATGAAATTGAGCAATTATTAATCCAAATTAATCTTCCTAAAATGTCTTAAGAAGACCATAAGGAATTAGATAAAGAGATTTCATGCAATGAAATCCAAAGAGTAACAGATAATCTAAAACTCGATATATCCCCAGGACTGGATGGGCTCCTAACATATACAGTATAATAGGCTTTTTGCAAAAACTTTAGTTGGTCACCTTTATAATACATTTAATGAAATAAGAGTAGCAGGAGTAGCACCCCCAGAAATGTTGGAGGCTACAATCATAATGATCACTAAGGCAGATAAAGATCTGAAAATTTTTAAAAATGATTGTCCTATCTCCCTTATTAACACAGATATAAAGATTTATGCAAACATTCTGGACTTAAGATTTAATTTGTTGCAAAACAAACTTATTGTGGCAGACAAGTCCATCAAGGTACGGATAACACTTGTAGACTGATCCATTTTTTGACAAATGTTAAACAAAAGAAGATACCATCTCTTACTTTGTCATTAGATGTGGATAAGGCATTCAACATAGTACATTGGGAATTTTTAGATTTGTCTTGCAGAAATATGGTCTAGGAAGATTTGGCTCTCGTGCTGTTAAGGCATTATTCTCCAATATTTCAGCTCACTTGATAGGTGTAGACTATATAACATATATGTTCTATATATAATGGAACCTTCGCATAATAACGCTTGCGGGCTCGTGTAACGAGCCCGCGGCCCTCGCATAGCGAGGGCTGCGGGCGAGGGCCTCAGTTGCTGGCATGGAGCGCCGAAGGCGCTCCTTGCCAGCAACTGCGACCCTCGCAAAATTTACGTTCAAACGCAAACAACCACACAACAACCGCGACCACGCAAACAACACTACACACCAACTACGACCCTCGCAAACTTTACCTCGCAACGCAAACAACATACGAGACACATTACCACACATTACGACCTCGCAACAATCGGACGCAACTCGCGAACATTACAAAATTCAAAACACAATAAATACACACAGCACTTACATAAAAAGCTTACCTACAGCAAGAGGAAGCATCCAGGACCACCTTCATTTAACTAAAAATAAAAGAGTTTGAACACTAAAAAATTCGCTAAGCAAAAGAAAAAATGTCCGCCGAACAAAACGAAAACGAGGCTACAGCACTCTAAACATGCAAAACACCACAAGAAACTCTCAAAACACCACAAACGACCTACGGATATTCCGTTAACACGCATACCACACATTACCCGCCATTTTACGCAAATGTGGAAGTACACAACTACGCTAACGGTTTGGTCTCGCGCACGCACACTATTACACTGCACACATTCAGCACGCTTACACAGCAGCTCCACACCACTAATGCTGCAGCAACATCAAAACAGATTGCCAGCTCTTCAACACAATGCTTCAAAATACGTAAAGTATATTCATTTATTAATGTATTATAGATTTCAGTACTACACACCAAACAGCATTAGCTAACTTACAATTTCATTGCCTTCATTTTTTGACTGGCAATTCGCTAGTTAGTAATAATAAAGAAATAGAAGGTATCATAACAGAAATTAAGGAGCATAAATTTTTGTTGTTTGCTGATGATGTTGTTAACACCATAACAAATCCTCAATCTTCATTTCTTCATTGAGATTTTTTATGGAAAGTTTAAAATATTTTGGCAACTGTCTTATTAATTGAATAAATTAAAAACAGAGGTTTTGCAAGTAAATTTATGGATTCAGATATTCTTTTTATATGTAGTGTTTATTGTAATTATGTATTTGTATGTTTAAAAAAAAGAATTAATAATGAAAGTAGCATGTGTGGAAAAAAGGTTTCAAGACCCTTTTGAGGACTTCCAGATTTGTCTGTAAACACTTTATATAAACAAAGAGAATTTAGGGAGATCACAGAGGCTTTAGGAGATAATAATAATAATAATCTTATGTATAAATGCGGTTTTCCCACAACATTGATAATTTCTCATGGTAACTAAAAATTGGTGATTAGATCAGTAAAGGAAGGGGAGTAATTACTTGGGGAGTTGCAATTCCTACTAACTGATTTAGGATTAAGTAATAGAAGCCCAAAAACTCTTCTATTCCAAGAATGGTATGGTGGTCAAAAATAAAATAACTGGAAATAACAAATGTATTTTTATGTGTTAAAGGCTTTATAGAGAGTTACAAATATTTAGCTTTGAGAGGTGAGAATACAAAAGCAGGAGGAGGACCAGGAGAAGTGTGAAGGAGAGAAAAATGCCAATTGTTTTTTGGGTGTAATGCAGGGGAGGACAGGAGGGTTAGGGAAACATTTTTTTTCTTTGTGACACTATGAGCTTGATTCAATTGAGCAATTGTAACTTACAGTAGCCCGTAATGGAGGCTGTAAGTTATTTTGCTATTCAATCTGTGTCTTTTTGCGGGCTACAAACGGGTTACGGCCTTGAAATCCTTGCAGTTGTTAAAACCGGAACTTACAGCCCATCGAAGCCTATGATCTTTCACGTCCTCAAAAGAGTTCTGAGCGCTAAAATTGCAAATCGCTATTCAATAGCTACAATTCCCAAGGCCTGCAAATGTTTTTACATTCATAAACAGCAAAATCCTACGGGTACCATTTAGGACTCTCAAGGGTGTTAAACTCCTGTCTATAACACTGTAAATGCAAATAAAAAATGAATACTGCACTGTAAACGATGGGGAAAGCGATGCAAGAATTAAATGCACAACAGTCTCAAGATCGCAAATCTGCAATAATTTTTTTTTTTTTTATGTTTCATTTCGGGATTATATCAATCTTGGGAATCAATGAGTTAATACATATCAGGCCACCCACATGAACTAGAACAGTATTGGCATTAATTTTTATTATTTTCAAATCCAATCGCATATCGCACCCCCAAACGCTAATTGATTGACATGTAACCTCCATTTTTTACTGACCTGATGATTACGGTCTCATTTTCTATTGGCTGTTTCTAAATGGGTAGTTAGGGACTTGCTTAATTGATCATGTTCCCGCCCTGAAATGCTACATACGAGTGCATAGTTTACAGTTTTTGCTTTCGACCCCTAACTTTTTGCTTTCGACCCCTAAGTTCAAGCCGCAGCAAGCCCGCAGAAATACGACCTGTATACAGCAAGATGCGGGCTCCTAATTGAATCAAGCTCTATATGTTTACATTGAATTAAGTTAGTGACTTGGATTAAATAGAGTTCAAGAGCAGTTTTTTTAAGTACCGTATATACTTGAGTATAAGCCGAGTTTTTCAGCCCTGTTTTTTAAGGCGGAAAAAGGCCCCCTCAGCTTATACTCGAGTCACCCTGTGTCTCTTTCCCCCCTGTGTCTCTGAACCCCTGTGTCTCTTCCCCCCTCTACCTCCCCTGTGTCTCTTTCACCCCCTCTCCCTCGTGTCTCTTTCCCTCAATCTCTCTTATCATCCTCTTCATCCCCCCTCCTCAACCCCCCCCATCCTCAACTTTTAAATAAGTAACACTTATTAAGTATTCTTATTTGAATTATTAATTCATAGGCGAGCAGTATATATTGGTGGTTCACTTCTTTTTTTTGTTCTTTTCCTTCTCTGTACTCACCCAATCTCACCTCCCCTCAAACAGCATTATTAGATAAAGATTTTAACTATTGAGGAGTAAAAGGTAAGAGAAATATGAAATGATAATAGTTACATTTACTTTCCTTTCTGCAAATTTTTATGGCAGACAAATGCTATTACAAATATTAGTGTTGTTTTTATGGATTAGCTCCACAGTGAGAATGGGTCCTCTGGACATCTAAACTTAAAGTAGTTTGACATTTCTGGACCAGTACAACTGTCCCTTAAGTTTTAGGAGAGCATTAGTATTGGATATTTGGAAATGGGAATGCACAAAACTTTAGTTGGGAGGTTAGATGTATTCATGTTTTGTGTAATGTTTTTTTGTGATCTGTGGTGTTTATTCCAAGATTTATGTGGAGATTTATAGATATATTTCTGCAAATGTCTTTAAAAATAATCAGTCAAAACGTTCAAGGTTTGAACTTAGCAGTGAAGAATTATAGAGCTTTCAAGTCCTTTCAGAAAGAGAAGGCTGATATCGTATGCATCCAAGAGACCCATTGGCAAGAAGGTAAAATTCTTACATTCTGTAATAGCATGTTCACATTGGGTAAAAAAATAAATCCTGTGGAGTTTCCATTGCCTTTAATAAAAATCTGAATGTTAAGGGAGAAGATTGAGAAATTTACAAACTTAACGAGCATTAAGTAACCTCAAAGGTAGTGTTATGCAACGTTCAAAAAGCTTTTATAAGAGGAGTTCTCATTAGGTGGAATGCCCAAAGGAAAAACACAAAGGGGATAACCTTTAAGGTTACCATATATTCAATTGAGTAAGTTGGAAAATTTTAAAGAACTTAACCCATATAAGAGCACTATTGATGCAATTATAACAATCCAAACCCAAATTAAAAAGATCAACCAGCTTGGGGCAGATACATGTATTTGGTTATTGCAATAAAAACTACATCCCTATCAAAATAAAGTGGAGAAAATGTTTGCTAGTAAAATAAAAATTACATTGTTTAAGAAGAGAATAGAATGTTTCATAGACAATAGGTGACAAAACCGCAGACATAGCAAAAGTCTTTACTAATTTTTACCAAAAATGTTATAATTTAGAATAACAGCCAGACTTTAAAGAAATATTGAATGAGGATATTCAAAAACATATTGAATCAACTTAATTTGCCTAAAATCTCTAATACTGACTTAGATTCAATGGTGATATTACTGTGGAAGAACATTCTAAAGCTATAACAGATTTAAAGATTTGTACCTCTCTTGGCCCGGATGGCTTTGTTAGCCAATATTATAAGAGTTGTCAACCAGTGATAGTTAATCACTTAAAAGATGTATTTAACTAAATTAAAAAGGAGGGAAAGGTGCCAGCTGAAATATTGGACGCAACTATTGTAACTATTCCAAAGCAAGATCATGACCTACCTAAATGTAGTAGCTATAGACCGATCTCTCTCTTAAACACAAATGTGAAACTATATACTATAATTCTATTCATAAGAAAAAACAGATTAATAACTAAATTAATAGCTATTATTCCAGGTAGGCAAGGGTCAGACAATTCCAGGAGGCCTATCAATACTATTTCTTACTTGAGACTGTAGTAAACCCCAGCTATTTCTCTCTCCCTTCATGAGGAAAAGGCCTTCAACAGGGTAGGATGGGACTTTATTAAATTGACCTTATCTAGGTGATTTTGGTTTACGGCCTATTAGAGCACTTTATTCGGCCCTATCCGCCTCTGTCGTGGGCCTGGGATTTAAATCTACCAGATTCAAGTTTAGTAATGGCACAAGGCAAGGTTGCATGCTTTCCCCCTTATTATCTGCTTTGATGATAGAACCGCCTGTAGAGGCCATAAGAAATACTCCCGAAATAAAATGAATAAAAGTAGGTAATGTTGAACACATATAACTGGCAACCAACAAGATTACACATTTGGGAATTGTGTTTGATAAAGACGCAAACCAATGGATATTCTGGCACTTTGGAAATATAACAATTTTCTGTTTCTGGAAGGATTGCAGCTGTTAAAATAGCTCTACTTCAAAGATTCAACTAGTTACTACTTTGTATCTCAATTTAATGTTCCAAATTACCTGATTAAACAATTTCAAGGCATAGTTGACAAGTTTATTCAAAATGGGAAATAAGTTAGAGTCAAAAAGGTTATAATGGCTAGGAGATTTACCAAGGGAGGTTTACCCTATCCTATTGTAAAAATCTACCTTGATGCTACTATGCTGTCCCACATCATAAGATGGACTGATTTTGTTAATTCTTATGTTGGTCTCATATTGAAAACCATATGGTGTTTAAAGAGAAAATCAAATATTTGATTTTTATGATAAAATTTCCACTAATGAAATAGTAGAAAGGGAATTGACTATCAATAAAGGTTTGCCATTTTGGAGTAAAATGTATTCTACACATGAGTTAGTGTCCTTACCAAGCCCAATAAATCCAATAACTACTATATGTTGGCTTAAGAGTTACAATTACCATATTTGTTAGAATGTAGTGATGTCCCAAACAGTTCGCCGGAGAACTATTCGCTGCGATTTTTGCATGTTCGCGTTCGCACCGAACGGCGAACATTTGCGCTTTTCGGTCCACCCCCTATTCTTTATCATTGAGGAAACTTTGACCCTGCACCTTACAGTCAGCAGACACATTCCAGCCAATCAGCAGCATACACTCCCTTCCAGAGCCTTCCATCTGTATGACAGCCTCCATTTTAGAATCATTCTGTAGCTGCATTCGTTGAGAGAGGAGATATATTCTACCTGCTGTTGATTTAACAGGTAAATAGATAGCCAGGCTGTGTATTTAGCTTTAACTACACACCTGAAGGACTCCTTTGATATCTGCTGCAAGGACAGCAACCCAAAAAGCCCTTTTTAGGGCTAGAACATCATTTATTTTATTTTATTATTTTTTTCTGCTGATTTCATAGGGAAATAGATAGCCAGGCTGCGTATTTAGCTGTAACTACACACCTGACGGACTCCTTTGATATCTGCTGCAAGGACAGCAACCCAAAAAGCCCTTTTTATTTTATTTTATTATTTTTTTCTGTGTAATCTAATTGCATATGCCTGCCTGCTAGCGTGTGTGTGAGGCCTATTGCATCTAGTCTGCCAACTTTTGCCAGTGCACAGTGACACTCATATCTGGTGTCAACGTAGTGTGCAGCGAAATAAAACAACCCTTTTTTTACTGTAAACTATTGAATATAAGTAGCCTGAATACAGGCGTGTGTGTGAGGCCTATTGCATCTAGTCTGCCAACTTTTGCCAGTGCGCAGTGACACTCATATCTAGTGCAACCGTACTGTGCAGTGAAATAAAACAACCCTTTTTTTACTGTAATGGATTGAATATCAGTAGCCTGCCTAAAGGCGTGTGTGTGAGGCCTATTGCATCTAGTCTGCCAACTTTTGCCAGTGCATAGTGACACTCATACCTAGTGCCACCGTAGTGTGCAGTGAAATAAAACAACCCTTTTTTTACTGTAATCGATGGAATATCAGTAGCCTGCCTAAAGGCGTGTGTGTGAGGCCTATTGCATGTAGTCTGCCAACTTTTGCCAGTGCACAGTGACACTCATATCTAGTGCAACCGTAGTGTGCAGTGAAATAAAACAACCCTTTTTTTACTGTAATCGATTATATATCAGTAGCCTGCCTAAAGGCGTGTGTTTGAGGCCTATTGCATCTAGTCTGCCAACTTTTGCCAGTGCACAGTGACACTCATATCTAGTGCAACCATAGTGTGCAGTGAAATAAAACAACCCTTTTTTTACTGTAATCGATTATATATCAGTAGCCTGCCTAAAGGCGTGTGTGTGAGGCCTATTGCATCTAGTCTGCCAACTTTTGCCAGTGCACAGTGACACTCATATCTACTGCCACCGTAGAGTGCAGTGAAATAAAACAACCCTTTTTTTACTGTAATCGATTGAATATCAGTGGCCTGCCTAAAGGCGTGTGTGTGAGGCCTATTGCATCTAGTCTGCCAACTTTTGCCAGTGCGCAGTGACACTCATATCTATTTCCACCGTAGTGTGCAGTGAAATAAAACAACCCTTTTTTTTCTGTAATCGATTGCATATCAGTTGCCTGCCTACAGGCGTGTGTTTGTGAGGCCTATTGCATCTACTCTGCCAACTTTTGCCAGTGCACAGTGACACTCATATCTGGTGTCACAGTAGCTTGCACGCATAGTACCACTAAGCGTAAAAAAAATGACAGGCAGAGGCAGGCCACCCCGCAGGGGCCGTCGTGGCCGTGGTGCTGTGATTCCCTTTGGCCCTAGAATAATGCCCAGTTTTCAGAGACAACGTACACTGAACTTGAACAGTTCTGAGGACATGGTTGACTGGCTAACACAGGACACCCAATCTTCTACAGCTTCCGTTCGGAACCTAGACGCACCATCCTCCTCCAGCTTAGCTTCGGGCACCTCTCCAGTTACCACTCGCCCGCCTGCTGCCACCACCAACACTAGCACCACAGCCGCTTCACTTGATCCGTCAGCAGAGTTATTTACAGATCCATTGGAAGAAATGAGTGATGCACAAACATTAGTGCCAGAGGATGTAGATAACAGGGATATGTCCCAGTCAGGCAGCATTACACACATGGACGTACGGTCTGATGATGATGATGATGTTGTACCCGGTGCTACTTCCTTTGTTGAGTTGTCAGATACAAGTGAAGTGGTTGATGATGACGATCCGTCCGTGGATGTCACGTGGGTGCCCGCTATAAGAGAAGAAGAACAGGAGGAAAATTCAGATGGGGAGACAGAGAGGAGGAGGAGACGAGTTGGAAGCAGCGGGAGGTCGTCGAAAGTAGCTAGTGGAACAGTCAGACTGCATGCATCGGCACCCGGGGTCAGCCAGACAGCACACCAGTAAAAGCATGCTTTTGCCAACACCAGAATGCCGTCATTGCAGAGCTCAGCAGTGTGGCAATTATTTTGTGTGTCTGCCTATGACAACAGTGATGCCATTTGCAACCTGTGCGAAAAGAAACTGAGTCATGGAAAGTGCAACACCCACCTAGGTACAACTTCTTTGCGAAGGCACATGATGTCACATCACAAATGCCTATGGGATCAACACATCAGTACAAGCAGCACACAAAGTGAAAACCACCACCCTCCTCCTGGTCCAGCATCTTCAGCCATGTCAACCACTGCTGCCCTGCTTGCCCCCTCTCAACCATCCGCCACTCCGTGTCTCGCCCTGAGCAGGTGTCTGTCAAGGGCATGTTTGAGCGTAAGAAGCCAATGTCACAAAGTCACCCCCTTGCCCGGCAACTGACAGCTGGCTTGTCTGAACTCTTAGCCCGCCAGCTTTTACCATACAAGCTGGTGGAGTCTGAGGCGTTCAAAAAATTTGTAGCAATTGGGACACCGCAGTGGAAGTTACCCGGCTGAAATTTCTTTGCACAAAAGGCAATCCCCAACCTGTACTCGATTGTGCGAAAGGAAGTAATGGCATCTCTGGCACACAGTGTTGGGGCAAGGGTCCATCTGACCATGGATACCTGGTCTGCAAAGCATGGTCAGGACAGGTATATCACCTACACTGCGCATTGGGTAAACCTGGTGACGGCTGCCAAGCATGGAATACGTGGCTCTGCAGAGGAGTTGGTGACACCGCCACGACTTGCAGGCAGGCCTGCTGCCACCTCCTCTACTCCTCCTTCTCAATCCTCTTCTATAACCTCCTCGGCTGAGTCCTCTTATGCTGCTGCTATGTCTTGCTCCACATCAACGGAACCCCCCAGCTCCACAGGTACTATTCCACATCCCGGAGACGGCAGTGTCACGCCGTCTTGGGGTTGACTTCCCTGAAAGCAGAAAGTCACACCGGACTAGCACTCCTGTCCGCCCTGAACGCACAGGTGGATCAGTGGCTGACTCCACACGAACTGGAGATCGGCAAAGTGGTTTGTGACAACGGAAGAAATTTGTTGGCGGCATTGAATGTGGGCAAGTTGACACATGTGCCGTGCATTGCACATGTGTGTAATCTGATTGTACAACGCTTTGTGCATAAGCACCCAGGCTTACAGGACGTCCTGAAGAAGGCCAGGAAGGTGTGTGCCCATTTCAGGCGTTCATAGACGGCCATGGCGCACTTTACAGATATCCAGCCTTGAAACAACATGCCAGCGAGGCACTTGATTTTAGACAGCCCGACACGTTGGAATTCAAAACTCCTAATGTTCGACCGCCTGCTCAGACAAGAAAAGGCCGTTAACGAGTATTTGTATGACCGGGGTGCTAGGACAGCCTCGGCGGAGCTGGTGATTTTTTTGCCACGTTACTGGACGCTCATGCGCAATGCCTGTAGGCTTATGCGTCCTTTTGAGGAGGTGATAAACCTGGTCAGTCGCACCAAGGGCACCATCAGCGACATCATACCATTTGTTTTCTTCCTGGAGCGTGCCCTGCGAAGAGTGCTGGATCAGGCTGGAGCTTGAAGAGGAAGAGTTGTGGTCACCATCACCGCCAGAAACAGCCTTATCAGTATCGCTTGCTGGACCTGCGGCAACGCTGGAAGAGGATTGTGAGGAAGAGGAGTCAGAGGGGGAATGTGGCTTTAAGGAGGAGGAGGAAGACCAATCACAACAGGCATCTCAGGGTGCTTGTTGTCACATATCTGGTACACGTGGCTGGCTGGAAGAACATACCTTCAGTGAGATCACTGAGGACGAGGAACGGGACATGACTAGCTCGGCATCCAACCTTGTGCAAATGGGGTCTTTCATGCTGTCGTGCCTGTTGAGGGACCCTCGTATAAAAAGGATGAAGGAGAATGACCTGTGCTGGGTGTCCACGCTACTAGATCCCTGTTATAAGCAGAAAGTGCCTGAAATGTTACCGAATTACCACAAGTCGGAAAGGATGCAGCACTACCAAAATAAATGAAAAAGTATGCTTTACACAGCGTTTAAGGGTGATGTCACAGCACAAAGGCAATCTAACAGCGGAAGAGGTGAACATAATCCTCCTCCTCCCACGACCACGCCGGCAAGGAGAGGACGCTTTACAGACGTGTTGTTGATGGAGTATATGCAGAGCTTTTTAAGTCATATGCATCGACACAGCCCTTCGGGGTCCACCCTCAGAGAGCGACTCGACCGTCAGGTAACAGACTACCTCGCCATAACTACAGATATCGACACTATGAGGAGCGGTGAACCCCTTGACTACTGGGTGTGCACGCTTGCCCTGTGGCCTGAGCTATCCCAATTTGCCATAGAACTTCTGTCCTGCCCCGCTTCAAGTGTCCTGTCAGAAAGGACCTTCAGTGCAGCAGGAGGTTTTGTCACTGATAAGAGAAGTCGCCGAGGTAAAAAAAGTCTAGATTACCTCACCTTTATTAAGATGAATGAGGGATGGATCCCAAAGGGACTGACTGTGGGCGATACATTCGATTAAAAAAGGCCTGATAGATGAGCTGCCTTGAGCTAATAATGGTCCACATGCTGCATGCCGGATGACTTGCGTGACTTATCCGCCACCAACTAGGGTTCAAGACGCAATGTTTTAGGTCACTTTGTGCCTGGCAAACTAACATCAATTTTTCTGGTCGATGCAACAATACCTAATTTTTGCATTTAAATTATTTTATTTTAGAAGGTGTATAGCATGTAATGAAAAATAAAGCATTTTTGAACAGTCTTGCAAAACAGTTGTACAAAAATACATATTTACAATAGAGACATTTTGTGAAAGTTAGCTGGCTATTCCTTCTTATTTTTACTTTTTAGGTTAATATTTTTTCTTATTTTTTACTGTGATTGCAATTTAAGAAATACCTAAAACATGGTAAAACAGACAATAGTAAAGAGTATATCTGCAGGAAACACCAAAGTCCTATTAGCTATCATCCCTTCAGCATTATTAGCTTATTATTTACAATATCTAACCTGGGCAATCACCCTTGGGTTACCCTAGGGCAGGCTTCAGTAAGCGACCTCTCCTTTCCTGCGATAATTTTGCCGCTGGTTGCTTCTGAAGGGTCTCCAGGGCTCCCCCACTCCGGTCCTTACCCCAGTGTCTCTTCAACCAGTAACAAATGTTTTATATTTGTAAAGCGACCCAATGATCCCCCTTGATAGAGGTTTATCTTTACAAATTTTGGAGAACCAATTTAAGACCGGTGTCCCCTGTTTCTGGGTCAGGGAGTATGTGAAATTCCTCAGCCTACAGTAATTGTAATGTTCTGACAGCGGTAGCTCATCCTTGTCCCTCAGTTCCTCATAGGTGAGCATCTGGCCCTTTACTAACCAGTCTCCCAGTCTATCTAGTTTCCTTGACCTCCACCAGTGTTGTGATGATGTGCTCATGTGTTTCGGGGCCTGAGGGTGGTCAAGAATTGGGGTCATTTGGGTGGATCCAGGGAACAAACCTGTGTGTTTCTTGCCCCATTTCCAGTATGATAGTGAGTGTCTGATTAGGGGGTTTGGCGAGTTTTTAAGGCTCTTAGGCAATTCTGATAGCCAAGCCACCTTGTCCCAGGTTAAGGGCCTTAAAGTGTGGTTCTCTAAATATACACAGGCCGGTTGATGACATATAGAATGTGCTATTGGGAGGAAAGATAGGTGACGGAACAGGTATTAAACTGATAGGAATGAGTAGTACAACTTAATACACCTCTCCTATCTGGTGGCACCTTAGATTGCACGTGCAGTGCCCCAAATTCGAAATAGGAGATCCGACCAAGCATCTTTTTCCATCTCCCTGTTCCAAAAATCCATGCCATATACACGTCCCCTGATAGGTGACGTAACAGGTATGAATGAATAGTATAACTTAATACACCATTCCTATCTGGTGGCACCTTAGATTGCACGTGCAGTGCCCCAAATTCGAAGTAGGAGGTCCGACCAAGCATCTTTTCCATCTCCCTGTTCCAAAAATCCATGCCATATACACGTCCCCTGATAGGTAACGTAACAGGTATTAAACTGATAGGAATGAGTAGTACAACTTAATACACCACTCCTACTGGTGGCACCTTAGATTGCACGTGCAGTGCCCCAAATTCGAAGTAGGAGGTCCGACCAAGCATCTTTTCCATCTCCCTGTTCCAAAAATCCATGCCATATACACGTCCCCTGATAGGTGACATAACAGGTATTAAACTGATAGGAATGAGTAGTACAACTTAATACACCTCTCCTATCTGGTGGCACCTTAGATTGCACGTGCAGTGCCCCAAATTCGAAGTAGGAGGTCCGACCAAGCATCTTTTCCATCTCCCTGTTCCAAAAATCCATGCCATATACACGTCCCCTGATAGGTAACGTAACAGGTATTAAACTGATAGGAATGAGTAGTACAACTTAATACACCACTCCTACTGGTGGCACCTTAGATTGCACGTGCAGTGCCCCAAATTCGAAGTAGGAGGTCCGACCAAGCATCTTTTCCATCTACCTGTTCCAAAAATCCATGCCATATACACGTCCCCTGATAGGTGACATAACAGGTATTAAACTGATAGGAATGAGTAGTACAACTTAATACACCTCTCCTATCTGGTGGCACCTTAGATTGCACTTGCAGTGCCCCAAATTCGAAGTAGGAGGTCCGACCAAGCATCTTTTTCCATCTCCCTGTTCCAAAAATTCATTCCATATACACGTCCCCTGATAGGTAACGTAACAGGTATTAAACTGATAGGAATGAGTAGTACAACTTAATACACCTCTCCTATCTGGTGGCACCTTAGATTGCATGTGTAGTGCACCAAATTCGAAGTAGGAGGTTCGACCAAGCATCTTTTTCCATCTCCCTGTTCCAAAAATCCATGCCATATACATGTCCCCTGATAGGTAACGTAACAGGTATTAAACTGATAGGAATGAGTAGTACAACTTAATACACCTCTCCTATCTGGTGGCACCTTAGATTGCACGTGCAGTGCCCCAAATTCGAAGTAGGAGGTCCGACCAAGCATCTTTTTCCATCTCCCTGTTCCAAAAATCCATGCCATATACACGTCCCCTGATAGGTAACGTAACAGGTATTAAACTGATAGGAATGAGTAGTACAACTTAATACACCACTCCTATCTGGTGGCACCTTAGATTGCACGTGCAGTGCCCCAAATTCGAAGTAGGAGGTCCGACCAAGCATCTTTTTCCATCTCCCTGTTCCAAAAATCCATGCCATATACACGTCCTCTGATAGGTAACGTAACAGGTATTAAACTGATAGGAATGAGTAGTACAACTTAATACACCTCTCCTATCTGGTGGCCCCTTAGATTGCACGTGCAGTGCCCCAAATTCGAAGTAGGAGGTCCGACCAAGCATCTTTTCCATCTCCCTTTTCCAAAAATCCATGCCATATACACATCCCCTGATAGGTAACGTAACAGGTATTAAACTGATAGGAATGAGTAGTACAACTTAATACACCTTTCCCATCTGGTGGCACCTTAGATTGCAAGTGCAGTGCCCCAAATTCGAAGTAGGAGATCCGACCAAGCATCTTTTTCCATCTCCCTGTTCCAAAAATCCATGCCATATACAAGTCCCCTGATAGGTGACCTAACAGGTATTAAACTGATAGGAATGAATAGTATAACTGAATACACCACTCCTATCTGGTGGCACCTTAGATTGCACGTGCAGTGCCCCAAATTCAAAGTAGGAGGTCCGACCAAGCATCTTTTCCATCTCCCTGTTCCAAAAATCCATGCCATATACACGTCCCCTGATAGGTGACATAACAGGTATTAAACTGATAGGAATGAGTAGTACAACTTAATACACCTCTCCTATCTGGTGGCACCTTAGATTGCACTTGCAGTGCCCCAAATTCGAAGTAGGAGGTCCGACCAAGCATCTTTTTCCATCTCCCTGTTCCAAAAATCCATTCCATATACACGTCCCCTGATAGGTAACGTAACAGGTATTAAACTGATAGGAATGAGTAGTACAAATGAATACACCTCTCCTATCTGGAGGCACCTTAGATTGCATGTGTAGTGCACCAAATTCGAAGTAGGAGGTTCGACCAAGCATCTTTTTCCATCTCCCTGTTCCAAAAATCCATGCCATATAGATGTCCCCTGATAGGTAACGTAACAGGTATTAAACTGATAGGAATGAGTAGTACAACTTAATACACCTCTCCTATCTGGTGGCACCTTAGATTGCACGTGCAGTGCCCCAAATTCGAAGTAGGAGGTCCGACCAAGCATCTTTTTCCATCTCCCTGTTCCAAAAATCCATGCCATATACACGTCCCCTGATAGGTAACGTAACAGGTATTAAACTGATAGGAATGAGTAGTACAACTTAATACACCACTCCTATCTGGTGGCACCTTAGATTGCAAGTGCAGTGCCCCAAATTCGAAGTAGGAGGTCCGACCAAGCATCTTTTTCCATCTCCCTGTTCCAAAAATCCATGCCATATACACGTCCTCTGATAGGTAACGTAACAGGTATTAAACTGATAGGAATGAGTAGTACAACTTAATACACCTCTCCTATCTGGTGGCACCTTAGATTGCACGTGCAGTGCCCCAAATTCGAAGTAGGAGGTCCGACCAAGCATCTTTTCCATCTCCCTGTTCCAAAAATCCATGCCATATACACGTCCCCTGATAGGTGACATAACAAGTATTAAACTGATAGGAATGAGTAGTACAACTTAATACACCTCTCCTATCTGGTGGCACCTTAGATTGCACTTGCAGTGCCCCAAATTCGAAGTAGGAGGTCCGACCAAACATCTTTTTCCATCTCCCTGTTCCAAAAATCCATGCCATATACACGTCCCCTGATAGGTGACATAACAGGTATTAAACTGATAGGAATGAGTAGTACAACTTAATACACCTCTCCTATCTGGTGGCACCTTAGAATGCACTTGCAGTGCCCCAAATTCGAAGCAGGAGGTCCGACCAAGCATCTTTTTCCATCTCCCTGTTCCAAAAATTCATGCTATATACACGTCCCCTGATAGGTAATGTAACAGGTATTAAACTGATAGGAATGAGTAGTACAACTTAATACACCTCTCCTATCTGGTGGCACCTTAGAATGCACTTGCAGTGCCCCAAATTCGAAGTAGGAGGTCCGACCAAGCATCTTTTTCCATCTCCCTGTTCCAAAAATCCATGCCATATACACGTCCTCTGATAGGTAACGTAACAGGTATTAAACTGATAGGAATGAGTAGTACAACTTAATACACCTCTCCTATCTGGTGGCACCTTAGATTGCACGTGCAGTGCCCCAAATTCGAAGTAGGAGGTCCGACCAAGCATCTTTTCCATCTCCCTTTTCCAAAAATCCATGCCATATACACATCCCCTGATAGGTAACGTAACAGGTATTAAACTGATAGGAATGAGTAGTACAACTTAATACACCTTTCCCATCTGGTGGCACCTTAGATTGCACGTGCAGTGCCCCAAATTCGAAGTAGGAGATCCGACCAAGCATCTTTTTCCATCTCCCTGTTCCAAAAATCCATGCCATATACAAGTCCCCTGATAGGTGACCTAACAGGTATTAAACTGATAGGAATGAATAGTATAACTGAATACACCACTCCTATCTGGTGGCACCTTAGATTGCACGTGCAGTGCCCCAAATTCAAAGTAGGAGGTCCGACCAAGCATCTTTTCCATCTCCCTGTTCCAAAAATCCATGCCATATACACGTCCCCTGATAGGTGACATAACAGGTATTAAACTGATAGGAATGAGTAGTACAACTTAATACACCTCTCCTATCTGGTGGCACCTTAGATTGCACTTGCAGTGCCCCAAATTCGAAGTAGGAGGTCCGACCAAGCATCTTTTTCCATCTCCCTGTTCCAAAAATCCATTCCATATACACGTCCCCTGATAGGTAACGTAACAGGTATTAAACTGATAGGAATGAGTAGTACAAATGAATACACCTCTCCTATCTGGTGGCACCTTAGATTGCATGTGTAGTGCACCAAATTCGAAGTAGGAGGTTCGACCAAGCATCTTTTTCCATCTCCCTGTTCCAAAAATCCATGCCATATACATGTCCCCTGATAGGTAACGTAACAGGTATTAAACTGATAGGAATGAGTAGTACAACTTAATACACCTCTCCTATCTGGTGGCACCTTAGATTGCACGTGCAGTGCCCCAAATTCGAAGTAGGAGGTCCGACCAAGCATCTTTTTCCATCTCCCTGTTCCAAAAATCCATGCCATATACACGTCCCCTGATAGGTAACGTAACAGGTATTAAACTGATAGGAATGAGTAGTACAACTTAATACACCACTCCTATCTGGTGGCACCTTAGATTGCACGTGCAGTGCCCCAAATTCAAAGTAGGAGGTCCGACCAAGCATCTTTTTCCATCTCCCTGTTCCAAAAATCCATGCCATATACACGTCCCCTGATAGGTAACGTAACAGGTATTAAACTGATAGGAATGAGTAGTACAACTTAATACACCTTTCCCATCTGGTGGCACCTTAGATTGCACGTGCAGTGCCCCAAATTCGAAGTAGGAGATCCGACCAAGCATCTTTTTCCATCTCCCTGTTCCAAAAATCCATGCCATATACACGTCCCCTGATAGGTGACCTAACAGGTATTACACTGATAGGAATGAATAGTATAACTGAATACACCACTCCTATCTGGTGGCACCTTAGATTGCACGTGCAGTGCCCCAAATTCGAAGTAGGAGGTCCGACCAAGCATCTTTTCCATCTCCCTGTTCCAAAAATCCATGCCATATACAAGTCCCCTGATAGGTGACATAACAGGTATTAAACTGATAGGAATGAGTAGTACAACTTAATACACCACTCCTATCTGGTGGCACCTTAGATTGCACTTGCAGTGCCCCAAATTCGAAGTAGGAGGTCCGACCAAACATCTTTTTCCATCTCCCTGTTCCAAAAATCCATGCCATATACACGTCCCCTGATAGGTGACATAACAGGTATTAAACTGATAGGAATGAGTAGTACAACTTAATACACCTCTCCTATCTGGTGGCACCTTAGAATGCACTTGCAGTGCCCCAAATTCGAAGCAGGAGGTCCGACCAAGCATCTTTTTCCATCTCCCTGTTCCAAAAATCCATGCTATATACACGTCCCCTGATAGGTAATGTAACAGGTATTAAACTGATAGGAATGAGTAGTACAACTTAATACACCTCTCCTATCTGGTGGCACCTTAGACTGCACATGCAGTGCCCCAAATTCGAAGTAGGAGGTCCGACCAAGCATCTTTTTCCATCTCCCTGTTCCAAAAATCCATGCCATATACACGTCTCCTGATAGGTAACGTAACAGGTATTAAACTGATAGGAATGAGTAGTACAACTTAATACACCACTCCTATCTGGTGGCACCTTAGATTGCACGTGCATTGCCCCAAATTCGAAGTAGGAGATCCGACCAAGCATCTTTTTCCATCTCCCTGTTCCAAAATTCCATGCCATATACACGTCCCCTGATAGGTGACCTAACAGGTATTAAACTGATAGGAATGAATAGTATAACTTAATACACGACTCCTATCTGGTGGCACCTTAGATTGCACGTGCAGTGCCCCAAATTCGAAGTAGGAGGTCCGACCAAGCATCTTTTCCATCTCCCTGTTCCAAAAATCCATGCCATATACACGTCCCCTGATAGGTGACATAACAGGGATTAAACCGATAGGAATAGTACTACTTAACAGTACACACCTTATAATAACGCAGACAGAGGCAATGCGTATAATCTTCCATGCTGTGCTGTGGAAGCCCCCAGACTCTGACCTGTGTATAATATTCCATGCTGGGCAGTGGAAGCCCCCAGACTCTGACCTGTGTATAATATTCCATGCAGGGCAGTGGAAGCCCCCAGAAACTGACCTGTGTATAATATTCCATGCTGGGCAGTGGAAGCCCCCAGACTCTGACCTGTGTATTATATTCCATGCTGGGCAGTGGAAGCCCCCAGACTCTAACCTGTGTATAATCTTCCATGCTGGACAGTGGAAGCCCCCAGAGTCTGACCTGTGTATAATCTTCCATGCTGGGCAGTGGAAGCCCCCAGACTCTGACCTGTGTATAACATTCCATGCTGGGCAGTGGAAGCCCCCAGACTCTGACCTGTGTATAATCTTCCATGCTGGGCAGTGGAAGCCCCCAGACTCTATGAGTCTGAAGAAGAGGAGTCAGAGGAGGAAGGTGGCTTTGAGGAGGTGGAAGACCAAACACAGCAGGTGACCCAGGGGGCTTGTTGTCCCCTTTCGGGGACCCTTGGTGGCTGGGTGGAGGAAGAGACCTTCAATGACATCAGTGAGGACAAGGAACGTGACATGGCTAGCTTGGTATCCAACCTTGTGCAAATGGGGTGTTTGCGGTTGTGCAAAGGGACTGTTTGCGGTTGTTTGCGGTGCATTAAACAGGGATTTTGGTCTGTTACTGTGAAGCGGGTGTAACCCTTACACTACCTGATCGATACAACATCATACCTGATGTTTTAAAGCATGCTATTCCAAACAATTTAGGAATGTTAGGTGATTTATGCCCTTTATGGCTTAAAACCAGACTCTGCATCATCTATGTAATTTTCCGTGGGAGTTTTGATATGGATCCCCCTCCGGCATGCCACAGTCCAGGTGTTAGTGCCGTTGAAACAACTTTCCCATCACTATTGTGGCCAGGAAGAGTCCCTGTGGGTTTTGAAATTCGCCTGCCCATTGAAGTCTATGGCGGTTCGCTGATGTTCGTCCGTTCGCGAACCGAAAATTTTATGTTTGCGACATCACTATTAGAATGGTCAAATTGGGGAACATTATTATTAAAGGATTTATATATTGAAAGTTCCATTGCAAGTTCTATTGACCAATTAATCAATAAATATGGCCTATTGTATCATAGTTGGCTAGATTATAATAAGCTGAAATTGGTGTTAAACATCTCCAAATGTATGCTTAAGGAAAGATATCCATTAAGACCTTTGGAAACCTTGGGCCACATTCAATTCTAGGCCCGTAACTCGATCGAAGACAGCTGATTGTCTACAAGTGAGTTGCGGGCTCTATTTGGTTTGCAAGGCAATTCCATTGGCCAAGTTGCGGGCTTGAAGCAACAGTCGTAAACCATGCACTGTTTCGGGGCAGATGAGGGTGGGAACATGATCAATTAAGCAAGCCCGTAACCTCCCATTTCGAAACAGCCAATAGGAAATTAGACTTTCCAAATTACGGCAGTAAAACATAGAGTTTACCTATCATTCAATTAGATTTGGAGGTATAATATGAAATCAGACTCGCACGTCCCAGGAATAAAGAATTATGAAAATGAATGCCAATACTCTTCTAGTCCATATGGGTGGCCTGATATGTATTAACTCATTGATACTCAAGATTGTTTTAACCCCGAAATGACACAAAAAAATAATATTAATTTCCTGCAGATTTGCAGACTTGAGACTGTGCAATTCATTCTAATTAATTACAATATCTATCATCGCTTTCCCCATTTTTTACAGTGCAGGATTGATCTTTTATTTACATTTACAGTGCTATGAATTGGTGTTTAACCCCTTTGCGGGTCCTCTCTAGCACATGTAGTAGTTTCCCCTCCATTTGCGGTTTACGGTTGTGAATACGTTTGTGAGCTTGGGGAAATTGATAGTGATTTGCGATTTTAGCCTTGTGAAACTTACAGATCAAAGGCTTCTGAAGGCTGTAAGTTATGAGTTTAACAGACGCTTTTTTTTTTCAAGCACGTAACTTGTAACCCGATTGGAGCCCACAAACAGATGCCAATTGAATAGCAAATTTGCCTGCACACACTTACACACCACACTTACTGGCTCCAGGATCTCAAATTTGGCCAACTGAATGTGGCCCCTTGATTTCAATAAAAGATAAATCTCATCTAATTTCTAAATGTTTTAATATACTAAGGACTAACTTGGATGAAAATAAAACATGTAGAATGAAGATATTGGAGAGAGACTTGAAACAATCTTGAGATTTGAATATTCCAGATAAGTTTGTTAAAAATTACTTATATAGAGAGGTCTTCTTTAAAATCTTAAATAGATGGTATTTGTTTCCTATGAAATTAAATCAAATTGCCCATAAAGAAGAAGCAAAATATTGTTGGAGGAATTGAGGACAGATTGGGTCTCACATTCACATGTGGTGGGTATGTCCCCTGATTCAGAAGTTTAGGTGAGATTGTTTCAGCCATATCTCTTCAATACTTAAAACTGACAAAGGAAATTATTATTTCACGACTTCCCTGACAAATTCTGAAGCTTTCATTGTGCAGATAATAATTGTAGCAATGGAAACAATTTGCTCTCCCATCATGGAATTAAATAACTATTTTAAGTCAAAATCGAAACTTGGAAAAAGATTTCCAAGAATTTGGATTAATTCGATGTTAGAATTAAATGGAAAATGTGGGACAAATTTAAAGAAAAGGAATACTTCTTAAGATATGCATACTAAGAGTTAATAACTCATGTCTCTGTATTAACTCTGCGGGAAGGCTTTTATATTGTTTTGTTTCATTTTGTTTCTGTTTTGTGGATATGTTTGCTTTGTATTCTAATTTTTGTGATATTGCTACAGATCCATTATGCGAACATCATACAGTGGTATATGGTACTAGAAATGATGTATACATAAGATATTTTTCTTATGTCACTAACGGTATTGATGAGTTGCAATACATTGTGTCCTGTATAGCAATGACTCCTTTCACAGTATTTCAATTCCCTAAAATATATGTGGATGACTAAATTGGTACTCGACTTGGCTGGCTGAGGGTCCCCTTGGGGGTAGAGGTTGGAGGTAAGCCTTAAATACTTTTGTAACAGGTATCTAAGACACACTTTTTAGTTAACCCAGTTGTCCCCCCCTTTTATTTTTTGTGAATTCAATGTTTCCATTAAAGCCTTATCTATAAAAACAGAAAAACTGCTAGTAAGGATGTGTACAAAATGCTCATGCCAAGGCAAAAATTCTTAAATTAAATAAAGTTATCTCTGTTTGTTTTATAATACTAATTTATACAAGATTACAAGGGGGTTTAATTTTCAATTTAAATGTTTCATAAACCTATTCTATTACTCCTTTGTAAATTGTTATACTATTTGTATTTTAGCATTCTTGCTAGTTAATAAAACTGATTAGAAAAAAACACAAACAAGAAACGAATGGAGATAAAAGCACAATATATTGCATTTCATACATACATAAGGCCCACTTCCTGTTTAGTGTAACATATCAGGGTGGCATTTTTGTTTTTACTTTAATAGCACTTTAACGAATGCCCTGTTTACCTTTCTATATACTAAAAACAACACAGAAAGAGACAGACTGGATAATACTTTCAAAATAAACGTTTCATCTAATTACATTATATTTGATAATTTGCATTTTTTTATATATTTTTACGAGAGATTGAAATTCTTTATAAATTACTAAACCAGTAGTACAAGTGTTTCATTTTAAGATAATGTTAATGTTTTTGTTAAGTGGCATAAAATAGAGTGATTATTATTTGTTATCTGCAATACATTTCTTTACCTGAGCTCTGATATGTCAGGAAATGTATAAAGTTGACATTTGCATTTTAAAAATGAGCTAAAAGTAATGTGGGAAAAGGTTAAGAATTATTGCTTCTATCTTTAGTTCATTGTATGATTGGAAGAGAAAACAAGAAGAATGTTTTATTCACCCTAGATAATTAATTTATCTGTACTAACCTAGAATAAATATGGGATAATAATATGAAAATAATTAATATTTCACTGGATTTTAAAGGACAAAATGTTTTTCAATTATTTATATCTAGAATTTTGAATAACAAAAAAGTGTCTGTTGTCAGAGCCGGAGAGCAATTTTACACAGTTCATATATCTATCTAAAACTGGCAAATGAATAGCAAATAACTAGCAATTCCACTTCTAAATACTTCTAATCTTCATCTTCATCTTTATTACCAAATTATTCCTCAAACATGGAGCAGTAACTGGAAAACTAGGAGAATGCAATAACTTTATGTAGAAAGGTAATATTCTGTAAGTACAGTTTTTCATATAAAAAATGTGCAACTCTGGGCAGGACAAATCCAAAATTGCAGCTAACCCAAAATTGCTCCAGTGGTGCAATCAGTTAGATTGTAAGAGCCAGATTCAATTGCAAGTCCACATCTCGCGGGATACAGGCTGTATGTCTGCGGGCTTGCTGCAGGCTCCCGTTTGTCTCCGATTCCATTGCTATTCAATTGAAGGAGCCCGCAAGTTATGGGCCGAAAGCCGACTCCATAAACCATGCTCTGGTCCGTAGCAGTTCAGGGCGGGAATATGATTAAGCAAGACCGTAACCTCCCATTTCGAAACAGCCAATAGAAAATATCATTACGGGGATGGGACTCGCAAACCCTCCTAATAAAAAAGAATAAAAATTAATGTCAATAATCTTCTAGTCCATATTGGTGGCCTGATATGTATTAACTCATTATTTCCCGAGATCGATATAAAACCCCCGAAATGAATCATAAAATTACATTTTCTTTTACTGCCGATTTGCAAGCTTGAGACTGTTGTGCAATTAATTATATTGTTGTTCATTGCTTTCACCATTATTAAAGTGCAGTATTGCTTTTTTATTTGCATTTACTGCGCTACGAATAAGTGTTTAACCCCCTTGCGGGTCCCCTCTAGCACTCACAGGATTTTCTCCTATATTTGCCGTTTATTGGTGTGAAAACATTTGCGGCCTTGGGGAATTGGAGCAATTGAATAGCAATATGCAATTTTAGCCATCGTAACTCTTGCAGAATTTAAAGATCGAAGGCTTTGGGAGGCTGTAAGTTGCGGGTTTAACCATTGCAGAGTTTTCAAGCCTGTAACCGTAATTCGTTTGGCTGCTGCAAAAACCCACCAATTGAATAGCAAATTAACTTATGGCCCTCTTACGGGCTACAGTAACTTACGATTGCTCAATTGAATCAGGCTCATAGTTTGGAAGTTTTCATTGCAAGGTGGACATTGGATTCTATGGACATTGGATTCTAAGCTCAAAGACAGGGCCCTCTATCCTTTGCAATGTGTTAATATTGCCATTTTTTTGCCTTCAACTTAACCCATTTATAGCACTACAGAATATGTTGGAGCATTACAAATAAACAATAAACAATAATAATATTGCTTGAAGAAATATCAACAACCTCAAATATGTGGATGATAATGTTCTGATGGCTGAAAGTGAGGAGGAACGAAAGGGACTATTGATGAAAGTGAAAGAAAAGTGTGCAAAAGCTGGCCTGCTGCTCAATGTTAAACAAATGGAGATCAAGCCAAACAGATCTCTCAATTCCTTGCAAATAAATAGGGAAGAAGTGAAGGCAGTGACTGATTTTACTTTCCTGTGCTCCAAAATCTCTTCAGATGGTGACTGCAGCCATGAAATTAAGGAACATTTACTTCTGGAGAGGAGAGCTATGACAAGTCTGGAAAGCTATTAAAAATAAATGATAGTACACTATCAACAAAGGTCCACACAGTTAAAAATTCGGCATTCCTAGTAGTTACATAACGATGTGAGAGCTGGAATTGATCCCTTTGAATTGTGGTATTGGAGAAAACCTACCAGAGTCAATTGGACTGCAAGAAGATCCAATCAAACAACACTACAGGAAATCATGTCAAACTGTTCACTGGAAGGTTTGATCGTGAGCCAAAGCTCAAATGTTTTGGCTGTATCATGAGAAGACAGGATTCCCTATAGAAGACAATGATACTGAGAAAGATCAAAGGCACACGAAGAAGGGAAAAGCAGAGGTTGAAATGAATAGATGAGGTCATCAAAGCAATGAACATGAGCTTGAGCTCGTTCAGAGGGACAGTGGCTGAAGGGTATTATGGAGAGACACGACTGAACAAGAGTAAATCCATGTTTATTAGTTCTTATTGATTAACAGGAAGACTGCCCCCTACAGTTGTTCAGAGACAGCAAATTGACCAACTCCCAATTAAGTCTAAAATACTTTAACTTTATCTTTTTGATGCATTTTTTTTAAATGTTTTATTTAAGTGCTTTCTAATTTCTAACTTCTATTTACATGTGCTATGTTTCCATTGTAAAGAAACACTTGCAGCTTTCAAACTAACAATTTCTTTGTAATTCAAACAGCTCTGTACATGAAATGTAAAAATTAAAATATTTTTTTCCATTGTACTGTTGGGTAATTTTGGTGAGATGAATTATTAACAGCTTAATAAGCAAGCGTTTTATGTTCTAAGTTCAAATTATTTTCGTATCCAGTGGTTCAGTGGTTTTAAGGCTGTCAAATAAGCAAATATTATATGTATTTGTTTCCATTATTGCAATGGAATATAAATTGTATTATGATTGAAAGAGAATATTGTTTATAACCAAGCAATGCTACATTTTAAGACACCTTTTGGACATAACTTGTAATCCAGCCCTGTTATAGTGAAATGTCATGGGTGGCTGTTACACCCAGCTGAATACATGAATGTTTCACTCATTTATTCAACTCAGCCCTATATCCAGGGGCTGTATAGGTTGTAAGTTGTTAAAAAAGCTGAGTAAAAATAGAACTTCAGGCTGTTTCTTTCTGCAGGAACCTCCTCCTGATGGTGATGTAGGCACCTTGTTGTATTTGTGCTTATTCATTGTGGAGCAAGTAACCCTTGACTTGATAGTCTCTAATACCAGAGATTGTATTCTAGTAGATGGTTCACTGCCTTGTAATGCTGTACATGGTGTTTAACTACAGCCAGGGACATCATATTCTATGATCGAAGTGGGCAGCCTTCTAGGATGCCAAATGGTGCCCAATCAAGGGGGTAATATTTTTTTTAAAATGTGCGCCTCTGAGTATCCTGTCCTGCAGCAATGATGTGTGTTAAAAAAAGTTCTATTTATGTATTATAGTAAAAGGTAGCGGAGATAGGAAAACATTTTTCCAACTGAATTCAGAATTCCAGGGGATAGCAAGAAGAGACAAGGAGACATTCTACAGTGAGCGGTGTAAAGAGATCAAAGAAGATAACAGAATGGGTAAAACAAAAAAAATATCTTTAAGAAAATTGGGGATCTCAAAGGCACCTTTCATGCCAAAGTGGGCGTGATAAGAAATAAAAATGGTTGTAACTTAAAAGAAAAAGATCAGGGGGCAGGAATACACTGAGGATCTATACAGGAAGGATCTTAAAAGCAGTGATGACCTCAACAGTTTGTTAAATGAGCTGGAGCCATACATCTTGGAGAGAGAAGTGTGATGGGCCCTATGATGCCTTCCTGATTACAAAGCTGCAGGAGTTGATGGAATCCCAATTTAACTATTTAACATTCTACAATGTGATGCTGTGAAAGTGTTACTTGTTTTATGCCAACACATTTGGAAAACTTAACAATGGCCAATATACAGGAAAAGGTCAGTCTACATCCCAATCCCCAAAAAAGCAGTGCCAGAGAGTGCTCCGATTTTTTAACAATTGCAGATTCACTTTCCAACTGTCATTTCTCAGTTGCATTTAGCACCAGGACTGAGCAGCTATTTCAGCAGAGAGTCAACCAAAGACACTGGGCCTGATACGACCCATTCTCTAGATTCTCTTTCCATCTGTCATTTTCCCATTTCTATTTACCTTATTTTTTGCCTCTAAACCTGGAGCTTAAACCTAATTATTCATTATTCATAATAACAACTACATCTCCTTTGTCTGCTGGATTCATGGTGATGTCTGGGTTGTTTTTTAAACTCTTTATAGCAGTACTTTGTGATGGAGTAAGTCTCTTTTGTATTGTGTTGTTATAATGGATGCAGTTACAGTATATAAACTGTCCAGTTTGGTGTAACGACACCATCAAACTGCAGACAAAGGAGGTGGGGTTGTTATTATGAATGAAGGATTAAATAAATGAAGCCAACAGACTACTGTCAGACAACACCTACAATAAGAAACTGAACCAGGACCATACGGAAAATATGCTATGCAACTTAAGAAACTCATCAAAACATTCCCTAAAAATATACATAAAGAATTAGAACAACTCATAGTGGGACTTTCTACATGCTGCCAAAAATCCACAAATTAGTCAACCAAGGGAGACCAATTGTTACAGGTATGGACACACTGACTGAACAGACATCTGGTTTTGTTGAAAACATCCCTAAACCATTAGTTAGTAACACCAGTAGCTATATACAAGACACCACTGACTTTCTCAACAAACTCAGCCAGATTAAAGACCTACCTGCTAACACACTACCTGTCACCATGGATGTAGAGTCTCTTTACAGCAACATCCCACACAAATATGGCACTGAAACATGCTTTAAATTTCTTTCAAAACACATGCAAAATCCTAATAATGGCCCTAATAGCATACATCCTTACCCACACCTATTTCACTTTTATCAAATATACCTGTCTACAGATGATGGGGAGTGCCATGGGTAACAGAATGGCTCCACAATACGCCAAACTCTGGCCAATCTAGAAGAAACATTCTTATCTGTATCCATTTACAAACCATACAGATACTATCATTACATAGATGATCTGTTCGTCATTTGGAAAGAAGGAGAAAGCCAACTCAGAGACTTTCCATCCATCTACTGTATAAAACTTAAAATGGATTTCTCTACAGAACAGGTAAACTTTCTAGACATTACTATATCCATCACCAATGGCACTCTCCACTCCTCTGTATATAGGAAACAGATGCTGCTACCTACACAGATCCAGTTTCCATCCCTCCTACACCAAGCAAGCCATCATCCATGGTCAAGCCAATCGATACCATCATATATCCTCAAACACTGGATTCTGTGCTAAAAATGTAAAAACACTTGCCCCCATTCATTTAGCCAAATTGTAATTACTGGAGCCCGTTATGTAGCCCATAAAAGTTACTGATATTTAATTGGTCTCTTACCCTCAATCCAGGCTCAAAAGCACTTTGGTTAAAAAACGTAACTCCGTCTTATCTTCTCCTTTGATGTTTCAAGTCTGCCATTGTTACCAGTGCTAAAGAAGCAAATTCCTTATTTAATTTCAACAATTCAACAAGCCCGCAATAGCCTTCAAACCCTTAAATGGCAAATCTATAAAAAATTTCTAAAAGTACTAGATATGACTTGCAAGTGGGTTAAACACCTGTTAGTAACAATGTAAAAGCAAATATAAACTCACAATACTGCACTTTAAAATACTGGGAAAGCAATGAAAGACATTAGGATTAATTGCACAGTTTCAAGATCTGCAATGAAAAAAAATATTTGTTTTACGTTTTATTTTGGTGTGTTATTGTTCCCAGGTTTTAAAGAGTTAATACATATCAGGTCACCCACATTGATTAGAACAGTTTGTTCATTCATTTTTATTGATTTCTACATTGCTAGATTGCGAGTACGATCTCATATCGGACTTTTAAACACTAATTGATTGAAGTTTAAACTCCATGTTTTACTGATATCATGATGACAGTCTCATTTACTATTGGCTCTTTCTAAATTGTAACTTACAGGCTTCCTTAATTTATCATAATCATGCCCTGAAATGCAACATACAGGTTCATGGTTTTTGGTTTTGGACTTCAGCCCTGTAATTGTGGACTTGTTCAATTAAATACTTCTGTAACTTTTGCAAATTTCTAAGCAACAGACATTGTTCACATTTACTTAGTTATATTATTAACTTGAATATAACAGTTAAGCAAGCTTTAAGCAAGGGAGAATCAATAAGATGGAAAGAAAGGAAACAAATAAATGGGGGGGGGTTGGTTAAAAGGGGGAATCACATCTGGTAATCTTACCATCTATATCATTCAAGATTTTTGGCGGCCCGGGTCCCACCAGCCGCCACTTCCCACCACAAACCATAGTCCAAAGTCAAGTATGTGCCTGCTAAACTGGGATGCTATGCGGGGAGTTAAGCCGGGGTGTCAAGATCTTGAGTGTCATGCCAAGGCACGAGCTGTGCAATACCATACAGACTGATGCCCTCAGCCTTATAAGATAGGCTTATTGTGGCAGGGAAAAGGGGCCCACTGAGATAGGTTAACATCGGGGATGTTGTGATTTATGTGTTATTCCTTGTTATGCCTGTTTAAAGTTGCCAGGGTGCCACTGGGCCCATACTTTGGTACCCATGTTTATAGTTGGGGTGTGTGTATGAACATGATGGGAGTGCTGGGATGTATGTCGGTTTTGTGCTTTGGGGGGGCTAGCACTTACAAGGGAAATATTGTATATGCCCAAGATTTCATAGTAATGGACTAGTCAGTTATTAACCAGATTAGGGATATAATTGACTCCTAGGAGTGACATGACACCAGTATCTCTCTCTATTTATCACAAGCCTCAGCCTGGCGTCTCCATGCCTATTGTATGTAATTGCCCCCTACCAAGAATACAGCAGTGAACAGGGAATACAATGGGTAAATCTTCTTGGACTTGCAGGCATGGGTGATAACGTGAGCTAGAAGGCGATTGGAGTATCCATGGATGCAAATTTTAATTGATTGGATTCCCGTTGCTAAGAGTGTGGTATAAATATGCCTGTTATTTTCAATAAATGTTATGCTTAACTGGTTCACATAATTAATGTGGGAATTTCGTTATTAATGCTGGATGCTGGTTCTTGGAGTAAGTTCTTTTCAGAACTTAGAAAGGTTTTTATGCTGTACAAGACCACAGACAACTCTCAGTCTAACCTAAGGGCTGAAAGTTCTTCCTGCTGTACAGAGGTAAAATGAACTGGTCACACCTGTGGGGAGAGGTTTGGGCAATAGGCTCTTATCATACCCCATTCAACATACAGGTTGTCACATTGATCATTATGCAATTAATTTTGAGGGTGACTTCTCTTAAGTTTAACGTGGGCTTTTTCCAGTTTTTAGCCACCTGGTGTTTGACTGCTTAATAAAAATATTGGAAGAGTTTATTTTGATTTGTGTTTAGATTGGATGCATGGATACCTAGGAGGCATGTCTCCCTTGTGGGAAGATTCTAAATGTTTATTAATTGAGAAAATATTTGAATCGATTTCCCCCAACAAATCCTGCTCTTTGGAACATGCCCAACATATATGATTAAAGACCCCTAGAGTGTGACAGCCTCTAAAGCAATTTTCGTTTACTTGGGGGTTAATTTTGTGCATTCTCAAAGGTTTGTAATAAATTGGGTGTAAGACTTTGATTGATGCTTTGAGTTGGGTGTAGGTGAGAGATCCCCTAGATAGGTTGGAACAGGCCTCTCTCTGCATGTTTGTATCTACGTCTCTACCTTGGTCCTTTTCCCATTTTGTCATCAAACTGTGTTTTTGACATTTTTGGGGGTTGTGGACAGCTGTTTTAAGGTCCTAGCTTGTGGGAAGGTAGTTCGACAAAACTGTGTTGGAAAGTTATAGTAGTAACATTATTCATGACATCATGTATGATTTAAATAATGACATTGGCTATGACATCACGCATGGCATTACATATAGTATATAAAGTGCCATCATCCATGATATTAATGATTACATCACACTAGATCTGCTATGATGTCACTTAATGGTAACACTAATTTTACAAATAATTTTAATTTATGAGACACAAAATAATGAAAACATATATATTCGAAATTAGTGGCATAATACATGACTGAAAATAAATTTTAAAAATAAATATAATATTGTGGTTACTGTGTTATCCGCGGAAATCAATTGGTTAAGTTGGTACATATAGTATTAATGGCTAACTTTGTCACCCATTAAAAGGTGCCATATATATCAAACTGTTTATTGTCCTTTGACTTATACATCAATGTAAAACCTATTTAATAAAAATAAACATATAATGCTTAACTCCTATGCTGACCCAAAACAAGGGTAAAAAGTTAAAATAATTTTCAGTTGTATCTCCTAAAATATAGAAAAAATAAATATGTTGTTAACCATATAACTATAAAGCAGTAATTCGCCGCACTCTCCTCAAGGACCACCTGACACAACATGAATAAATCCTGAGTAAAATGTTTTATTTTTTTATTTTTTGTGCTTGTTTGGAAGGAGGTTGGGAAAAGAGGGAAGAAAGAGCCTTGTGTTCAGATAATCAGATAAGATTGAAATGGACACCACCACCTTTCCCCTCACTGGCAAGGAAGCAGACTCCTTGGTTCGGGAAATGTAACCACAGCTCTCCATAAATGTAAACAATTATCTCACAGAAACACATCTTCAATAAATGTATCATGGATCCCTCCAGGGTCCTGTAGAGGCATCAACATGTATTTTGTTTGAATTAAAAACTAGCTGTATGACTTATTTCCTGCATTACAGTCTAAGCCAAACTCAAACTTTCAAGCAAGTATTTCTTGTTTTACTTTATGCAGTGCCCCTTTAATGTTGTGTTGATGCATTAAACAATATCATTTAACAATCACTGTAGTTGGGTGCAAACTCTAAATTATTTTGTGAATTATTTTGCAACATACCTTTAGCAGGCATACAAGACATGAAAAGAAAATTATCTCAGAAAAATATATTTAGATGACTCTGTTTTATGGAGAATTATATGTTAGTTTTAAATTAAAAGGGAGAGGTATCTAATTTGGGCGTATTCTTCATTTGAGTTATTTTGTCAAGTGTGTTGAATCCATGGTTCTTCCCAGGTTTCTAAAACTTTAAGGGACAAAGAAGTGAAATGAACAAGTTATATTTTATTATCTCAATCTTATGAAACTATATTATGTGTCCAAAATATAAATTGAAAATATTGTATATGTTGCAACAACAATCACATTCAACAGACAAAGTCATACCCCCCCCCCCACACACACACACACCTTAGTATAGCCCATTCTTGCTTATGCTCATTCTCCTTCCCTGCAATATTCCACATTTTGCATATCCTTATTTCACCATTCCAGTGTGTGTGTGGGAAGGTGGTAAATCAAAAGAGCATGCCCAGTTAGTATAACTTAGAATAATGATAATAAGACTGTAGCACTGAAAAGTCTCTTTGGCTATTTTTATTAATCCAAATGAGCATACTCTTATTCATTAACAACCCTCAAACCAAGAGTAATTAAATGGCCCTAGATAAAGAGAGTTAGAGTAAGCTAGAGTAGTCTTAAACTGTGGAGGTGGTGCTGATACATAACTTTAAAAAGGGATTGGATAAATGTTTGAGCAAAAAAGGGCATTCAGGGTTATACTGGATAAATAGAGAGGAAGTATTGATACAGGAAAGAATCTGATCACCTGTATCTGGGGTCAGGAAGGAATTTTATTTTTTCCACCTTTGGAGACAATTTGCAATGTTTCAAAGTTTTTTTTCTGTTTACCTTCCTTTGGGTCAATTAACAACTAATCTGCATATTGCAGATCAAGGAGATCTAAAAGGCTGAACTTGATGGACTAATTGTCTTTTTTCAACCTTAACTACTTTGTAACTATCAGCCTTATTGAATTGCGATTCGTCAAATTGAATAGGGCTCTATTTAAGCACATAGCATATTATTTTACAGAAGTTTTTAGTTAGTGAACTTCTATCCAAAAGCAAGGTCTTCACTAACTAAAAACGTCTGTAAAAAAAATATGCTGTGTGCTTAAATAGAGCTCTTTTCAATTTGCTGATTCGCTATTTAATAAGGCTGTATGTAACTATGCTTCAAATCCCAAACTTTTGAGCTCAGTTACTTTACACTTTCACTAAGTTTTTTTCATATCAACCAGTTGCAGTTATATTTGTATAAATGTGTATTTTCATTTCTGCAATAAAATGTTCTGTGCCACTTAAACACAGAAAGAAACACACAAAACACAGATCTAAGCTTCAACCCATTTGCAAATAATTCAATTGATAGAGTGGATGTTCCAAATATGATATAATTTAAACTATAGCTCCAAATGGCAACCCTCAATCTTATTTTACTGTAAGAAACATTTATTTTTTTAAACCATTGAATTGATAAAGTACTTATTACTACCTATATTTTAAAAGTATACCATATTTGGAACCTCTGGTCAGTGACGTTAATTATATAAATGTTTCAAAACAAGCTTCAAAATTAAATCAATTATAATTATTCTGTACAATATGTGTGTGTGTGCTTGAAAACTTCAGGTCCCACTAACGTCACAATTAAGACTGGAAATTCCAGCTTGTTTTTAAATAGAAAACAAGCAATGTTAACATACTTCCCGGATCATGGGGGCATCCATGATACATTGGTGTTTGTGCGAGGGGCATTTAAATATCTGGATAGCATGGTTACATCTATTTATGCAACTTTCTGCTTCTGGACCTGATCAATTATCTAACAATGCCCTGGCCAATTCCCTCTTCCACCCGTCAGTACTGATAGATAAAAAAACACACTCATCATCCTCGCAGGATGTGATGAAAAATAAATAAAATGGATTGCTTTGCTGAAATTCTGAATTTTCCAAACAAAAAAATGTTTTTATGTCCATGGCTTATACAGCTGTTAATGATGTTATTTTTACAACATACTTCACAAATAATTGTTGTTGTTTTTTTGTACCTTGCATTACTATTTAAGTAATTTAATAAATTGATAGTTGTGACTTATATATTGTAGATTTTCATGTGACCTCATTATTAACACAGTTAATTTATATAGAAGAAGATCCAATTAAACACTATTTTTAACTTGTTAACAGGAAGAGGTTACATGAAATTGTTAATTAGAAAGCAGCTAACAAAAGTTATAATGACATGTAACTAATCATTTGAAAATAGTGTCAATTTCCACACTGAACTAATTAAACTAACACAGGACATCTGAAAATAGGATGCACAATTAATTAATTAATTCATAGTTAAAGGATCATTTTCGGTTAGTAAAAAAATACCACTCTTGTGAAGTATTCATTTAACACTCTAACATTATCAGCTATACAAAACAGGAGCATAAACACATTTTTTTGAGAAAAAAAAGACTGCTAGTCTTCCTGTAGTTTAAGAGGAAGGATTTTTTTTTATGGTGGATTAGTTCTGTTGAGTTTTACTGTCAATGTGAAGGGTGGTATTCTTTCAAGATAACTGAATAGACATCTTATCTAAATCCTATTTCTAATCATGTTAGGAACAAGAACAACATATCTTTTATAATTAAAGCAAAAGTGAATATATTAAGGCTGTGTTTATTTATTTTAAACACTGTGGGCCTCATTCTATTAGCGGCCGCAGCCGTTGCGGGGCCGCAAGGACCGGTCGCAAGCTATTCTGCTATTCTATTCCCCTCCGGCCGGGGATTCCGGCAGGCTTGCGGACGGTGCCTTGCTATCTCTTGCGGCCGCTCGCGCCAGAGGAAATCCTTTGATCTAAAACGGCCGCAAGGAAATCGTCCGTAAGAAATTCCTATTTGCAATTCAATTGCTCCGGGAACCCTCTCTGCAAGGCTAAAAGCGAGCCGCAGCTTACTTGCAGGAAAGAGGTCCCGCTAGCACCAATTTAGCACATAAAATAGCCCAAATAAAGCCATCCTGCACTTTGAGAAGACTATAAAGGGATTTTCGGTGTTAGCAAAAATAGCACAAAATTCCCCTATACTAAAATCCGTAAAATATATATTTTTTAATATACGTCAAATATCCATGTAAAAAGTCCAGAGTGCTTGGAGCACCTCAGACCCGCCCACTCCGCAGCCGGAAAATAAACAGTTAATTTGAACTCGGGTTTGGGCTGATGTGCAAGCTTGAGAGTGGGTTACTTTTAATCCTCATGTCCCCCAATATGATCCCTAGCATTTACAGAGCTGTACAGTGCAGGCTTGAATTTATTTTTGAGTTTTAAGTTTTCAGAGCTTACGGCCGGTAGCAAGATTTACGGCCGGCCGTAAGAGGAGATCCTTGCGGGACCGTTTAATTGAATTGCGAGGTAACGGGACCCCCGCAAGGAATCGCAGCCTTACGGCCGGTTTACGGCCGATAATAGAATGAGGCCCTGTAAAAATATTTGTGCATTATCAAGACAAATTATTCAAAAGAGATGACTAAAAATGATGATTCTTCAGCTGTTCTTCAAGTGGTTATTAAAAATATAATAATATTTATTATGGACATTCAAATAAAACTACAGTACTATAAATATTTAGAAAGTAATAATATATATTTAAATATAGAGTTATAAAATGAATTACTTGAATAAAAAAAAAAAAACTTAATAAGCTAATAAGACCAGTACCGCTAACAGAAGACATGGAGCCCAGTATAAGTTTAATAATCAGGGCTCTCCAACCAATTTTTCCACACCCCTCATATTTTTTATCGAATTATTATTTACTGCAGGCATGTTTTTTTTTCTCTGTTACTTTCTCAAGGTGTGTGCTTATTAACCAATCATCCTCCCATTTACTGCTACTGAAAACACTGTCAGTGCAGATCCATGTACTGTAAATGATAATAGAAACTTCCACTGAATTCACAGTCTCCTCCCACATAATCACACATAAAGATACTAAATATTTGTTTTTAAATAGTTTATCCATGTGCTTTGTCAGGGTGCAGCTAGCTCTCCCTGGGGCTGGACCATCATTGTGCTTTGAAACAGTCTGAGTAGAAGATGTCATTGGCCCCATCCCTGCTGCCTACACTGAGGTATTGAAAGTTAATGTTCCATTATAAATGGACTTCTAGATGTCCCACAGTGCATGTGATGCCAAACAACCACACCTTTTACTGAGCATGCCCAGAACCTAGAATTATCCCCCCCCTTACATCCCTGCTCATGTCTTAAAATACTTGTAGACTTGCCCTCTTCATCTCACTCCCCCTTCTGGACTTTTCTTTTGCTGCCCCTACTCTTTGGAACTCCTTGCCTCGCTCCACTAAACTATCTAACTGCTTCAAAAGCATCTAAACCTCACTAAAAACACATCCACCTAAATAAGCTTTTCACCATCAGCACAATGCATCTATCACCGCCTGGAACCTCACCCATACTCTTTAAACTGTAGTTTAGTGATTTTTCAATCTTATAAAGTACTATAGGGAAAGCACTGTGTATGGTAGATTCTAAGCTCATTCATTGGCATATCATAAATAATACTTAAACCCTGTATATGTTGGCATGTTACAAATAAAGAATAACAATAAAATAGAATTTTCAAGAGAGAGTGCTGTGTTTAGCAGGTTGCGATGAATTGCTGCAGGAGCAGACTTACAATCATTGTTTATTCTCGGATCAGTTCTGATTGTTCTTAAAACTCTTTAATCCTGCCCCTCAGCCAACCCCTAACCCCTCAACTTATATATACATACTTTTATATATATTTATATATAGGCTGTGTTCATATTACCAATTCTTACCATTTTTTTTTGCTTATATACTACAATATAGTATTACTATTCAAACATCTACAGTATACAAAGAAGATTATTGAACAGTTTTTGCTCACACGTAAAGATTCTTGCAATTATTGTTTTCTTCTCTTATCTGTTCTGAAGGCTTCAGGCAATAATGTAGAATGGAGATGGTATTGATCTACCATCTGGGTAATTTTCTCTAGAGGTAACTAGTAAACTACTCATCGTGGCTATTTAAGACTTTTTTGCTGTAATGTACAATGATGATCACTCAACGTTACCGAGCCTGTGGGGCTGACGAGTTGCTGGACTGTGTTAGGTATTAACACTATAACAAGGTTTGCCTGTGATTGATGGTAAAGTTGAAACAGTGAACAGAAAACCTGTGTGATAAAAATACACTTGTATAAGACGTTATTGTGCCCTGTGGCGTAATGTACTTGGATAAAGTATGTTTTACAATTCTGCATAAACACAAGTGCAGCATTATAACATTGTATATACATTTATACATTTTAAGAGATACTATACTACATATAAAATTATTTACAGAATGTTAGTCTGTACTAGATCTTAGCACATTTTTTAGTAGAGAAAATAGTAAATGTTGGTACTTTTGCTGAACTCTGGAGGTATTCATGATAGATTAGTGGAAGTTGTGGGTGTGATGCTTCTATAAATGATCTCACTCCGATTAATCTTCTAATAATAACAAGGTTGCTTTTCTCACATGCACTAGATGTGAAACTTTGAATCAACTTTCCCATATAAAATCATTTATTTAAATGCAAAAATGACAATTCCGCAAATCTCAATTCATCATATCTCTTACATGAATGTGGAATTTTATAACCATTTTCCACAAGATGACTGACTGTATCTTCAAGCAAAATGAGTTAAAGTTTTTAGACATTTTTGCTTTATATGAATGCTTTAACTTATTAATTTAATTAATTTTAAATTCCTCAATGTAATTGCATATAAAATATCATTTCCATTTTCCTTATTTCATGCAACAGTTTCTTATCATCTCTTACATCTTCTTGTTTTCTATCACGCAGTGTGCCATGTTTCACAGGTGTGATCAAAAGCCACATCCACAGAGAGATGCGTCACACACTATCAGTGTTTAATGATGCTCAGGCAAAGTAGATTTATAACATTTACAAATATCATCATTAGAGCATCATGGGTTTAGAAACTTTTTAGGAACTCAGAGGCAAACATACAAGAAATAACCTGCACTATTTCACTGTATCTCAATAGCCAAAAATACTTGATACAAATATTAAGTATTGGTGCTACTCCTACTACACAATACAGATCAATACACAAAAGACGAATTTTGTAGGATAAATGTGCACTCACTGGCCTCAACATTGTGTGAACCAATTAATAGTATCATAAAAGAGTTTTGGGAGGACTAATTCAAATTATCTTAAAACATATCCTTCATTTCATTATCATGAAATTACTTCCACCCAGAGGACTCTCATTACTTGGTACTAATGGGGGGATCCATTGCAGCATCAGAGTCAAAAAAGTGTCTCCTAATAAAGTATCTACATAGATACAGATAACATACAATCTTGTGCAATTTCACACCATGAATAACACTTACAGTGAGGTAAATGGCCCTTTAAGCTGGGAAGCACTACACTTGAATAGAGGCAACATATTTTAGAATATAAAAATAATTAATAACATTTTAAATATAATTATTTTGAAGTGCAATCTACCATTGTATTTTCTGTCAATAAATTTCTTTAAGTGGGAGGAGACTTTGAATTTTTCAATTTTGAATTAGCACAATAGATTTGTGGCCGCTATAAATGCCAATGCATTCAAAATGACTGTTTGTAAGTTCATGATTTTACAAGGACACATCTTCCTGATAAAGTAGTGATTTAGTTTATTTTCTTGTCTTCTAAAATGTATTACTTTATCCAGTTTACTTATATTAGAGTTTGTTTGTATGTTTAATGCACTCTGTAATATGTTGACACCTTACAAATAAACAATAATAATAGAAAATATAACTATAGTGATCTTTTAACATAACAAAATCTTCCAGCAACCAAAACTATTGGTATACCTTTAACACACATATTAGGAGTTCTCCATTATATCAATCATATCAGATCATATTTTTTCTGCAACACTTCCCTTTTAAGATTGTAGACTTTTCTTAAATCAAGAAGAATATAATTGAGAACATCATTAAAAGTTTTTAGTGTTACTTAAAAAATACTTTATCCTGAAAGTTTCAGTGTTAGATAGGGCTTGGTGACAGAACATTTTGCTTTTTAACTGTCGCTAATAAGAACACAAGTCTATCCATTTATTTTGCTTTTAAATTGATAACTTTAAAAATTGTTGAATGATAACCATTATCTCTAAATTATAACACTGTTATTTTAGCTCATTTTTGTTCTGTAGATCAAGATTGAACAGATTGTTTTTATTATGAATAACTGTCCATTAACGAGGCCCTGTCATTTCAACAAGAACTTGGGTTAATTTAAGTGACCATTAAAAACTGTCTATAAATCTTAACAGTGATTCAGTTCTATATGTGAGAGTGGGGTTCCTTAATATATAAGTGTCCGTGTATACAATGTTCATTTATGACACAGCGTCTTAATTAGTATTGGGGAGGAGGTCTAACAGACTGGCGACACTGAGGTAGATCATCTCAACTACCAATGAAACTAACCACATCAAGCTACAATATAGCAAATCAGGGCCTCAAATTAGCATACAAGAACAACACATTAGCATTCAGAACTGCATAGACAGGGCTAAATATCTCAAGTCTCAATTAAATTGCATATTATTTTTAGATATTATCGTGCAGAAACAGAGTTAGCTTTAACCAATAATATTTAAATATGCTAACACACTTGTATACAAGTTTAGAATTGGTTCTGTCTTCTTATTTGAATGGTATAGGTCACAACCCTCTTTTCGTTGGGCTTGAAATGGTCAAGAAGACCTATTCTACCCCCAGTTTCTATATGTTCCTTTATTCCCCTACACAGGATAGCTTAACCATAAGCTAGGACAAGTTGCCCATTCTCCAGACCAAGTTGTGGTTGTAGGGTCACGTTGAGTTTCAGGACAAGTTACCCGTCCTTGGGGAAGTTGCAGAAATTAATTTCTGATTTAACAAAATAATAATCACCTTCCCTCAAAGTCAAACATACCATTAATTTCTGTCCCTGAAAGTGCATAACTTTATTTTTCAGTACACACATTTTTATACAGTTCTTCAATCAGTCATCAATGGGCCACTTCCTCAGGCAAACACAGGTTTGACACCGTATGCCCCGTGTAAACTAGCTCACATGAGTCAAGTCTGTCTCCGAGGACTTGGTTCAAGTCTGTATCTTCCCCACCAAGGTGCCAAGGGCTCTATAGTCCCAGTTCTCCGCTACGTCTTGGCAGGATCTGGGCAAAGAAGGGGTGATTAGGTAATGTAGTGGCCAGAGACAGAGTGAGGGGTCTGGATATTAACCCACGAGGGGGACCATAAACCTGGGGGGAACCCAGTGGAAGGTAGTGGGGTAAGTTAGCGGGTTCAGAATACATCCTTAGCATAGAGGGAATAGTGTTACACCTCAGTGAATTCAGGGAAGTTTGCTAAGGATTGTGATGCTCCTTCAGGTTGTATTCACTTTTTGGGGCCAACCAGGACTTCCATAATAATTTTAGACTTTCAGACTACCATTAGATTGAATGGGGGGTCAAGAAGAATGACTAAGACCAAGTACTTCCTAATTTGTGGTTAACAACAAGACATAAGATCAAAGGGATATTGCTTTCATAGAACTTGACACCACTTAACCTTTGACTATTGAAACACATATTTAATTTGCTGTATTGACAGCCTTGTCAGCTATACTTACTGACTTAATCATGTTCTTGAACATCCCAATGAAGTCTATGGAGCCAAATTCACAGCTTAACGTGTGTTTAAATCTGAGAAGGGCCACAGCCAGGCCCTGGGACTGGATGTGAAATGGGTATCCTGACTGGCTGCTGGAAACATCTACCGGTCGCCCTTAAAGTGGTATTAACACCAAAATATTTTGATTAGCCCAATGTAACAGTTACACCTCAAAACACACTTCGCACATGGAATAAATATTAAAAAAAAAAAAAAAAAATTGTCCAAAGCTCGCTAGACTTAAATGACTAGGTGGAAAGGACTGTTGGAGGCCCAAGACATACAACCAGGGCTTTGGGCCCACCATTATTCAACAAAATAAATCAGCAGGAAATATCGTCCTTTAAATAAAGCTTGTATGGCCATGAGAATAGCCCTGAGTTAGGTAGCCACATGGGCTAGTGTCCATCAACATCTGCTTTTCCATTGAAAATAGTGTCCAGGGGGTCATGACAGTATATTTCCAGATGCACAGTACCAGTCAAATGTATTAAATGTATTGCCAGTTTTTTCTATGCCAGTATTTTATATAGGATGCCAAAGTAAAGCCATCTAGGACTGCTAATGTGACTTCATGCCATTGAATTTTGTACTTTCAATAATATCTAATGTTTAAAAGCCTCAAATGGAGCTGGGGTGGTGATATAGTACTCACAACCCCTGAGAGTGCACTGTGGGTAGGCAAAAGACATTGCAAACCCTAATAGTAAATCAAACATACCAGTGACATTGTCAATTTCCCAGGACTATATAGGGTGGACAGCTTATACCCATTACTGGATTTACACTACTGGGACATTTTTTCATCTAGACCTGGAATTGAAGAAGTATACATGCGAAAGTTTGGGGAAAAATGCTGCTGTGGAACGTATATCTTTTTGTGTCTGCCTATACCTCTTGTTTTAGAGATTTGAAAATTTGAGAGTCCATTTTATTGGGTTATTTATTTATTGTCCTATATTGTAATAAACTGCACAAGGAAGAAGTGTGCTCTCTCTCTCTTCTTGTTTTCCTTATCTTATAGTATCAAGAACTCTGTTGTGTCCTGAGTTCATACGAGGAGCTGCTCTAATCTGATTCAGAGAATTACAATATTTCTACTACTTGACTGTTAAAAAACCTGCATTATTAGACGGCTGGAGTAGAAGAACCTGGGCAATTACGATCTGAAATTATTCAGGACTTTATAAGTATTGGATTTTTATTCTCCATTTTATTCATTTTTTGATTTATACACATATACATATACCACCAGTGGCAATGTCGCATATTGACTATTATTATTCTTGTATGTTTTATTACATTTAAATAATATTAGATATCTTTTGTGGATGGTATTTAAAAAAAAAAACTTTTTGAGCATCTGTCATACCCTTCTAAGTTATACCTGATCGGACTACTAATAGATTAGATGCACTTTTTTCCAGTTATAGTTTGGCGCTTCAGTTGGATTTTTTTTTCTAGTGTTAACAAAAATTTATCTATTAGTGTTATGTTGGTGTATCAAGTATCAATCAATGAAGGCAATGGAGTTGTCCAGGATTAGACATTGCTATCCCCAGAATACCAAGGAAGAGCCAATCCATCATTGTGTAGGTCACTCAGAAACTGGGCTGGCTCTGTCTTATATGTGAAATGGGAAACTGCTGATGGTACCAGCATTTCAAGGGTGACATCAATGGTGTTCAATTTGGCACAGAACATGTCCCTCAAAGCCTTGTCTTATAACAACCACATACAGTATGTGTTAGAATATGTTGCATTAGGCTTCTGTGTCCTTATTTTAATGATACATAGAGTAACCTAGTACTAACTTATGATTATATTTGTATATTTTGATGTATAAAAACAAAACATAACATTGAATTTAACCAAACTAAAATTCTACATAATTTTTCAAAGCAACCTAAGCAGTTTGCCTGTATTTGTAAATTTTATGGGACACAATATATAAGTGCTCAGCCAGGCACGCAATTGGCTTGAGTAGGCCCTCCCCAGAAATAGTAGGAGGGGTATTCTCATGGCAAGAGTTTCAAACTCTAAATACAATCTTAGAACAGGGACAAAGGAGTAATGTTATTATACAATTCACAGGGTTAACCACAAGTTTCAAGAAGATTTTTTTACTGCACTCATATGACTAAATACATCCCATGTATTAAGTGAGCAATAAACACAAAGTTGATACATTTTAAGCATTATTTGCATGTCTCTACTGAGCACCCTTAGTGACAGTGGGAAACACTGTTCACTTATTAATTCTGCTTGAGTTGTGTAGATGTACACAGCATTGCTTTGTCTTTCAACTTTCTCTTAGCATTGTGCATCTTGAGATATGTCTTCTTATAGGAATAAACCAATTGTGTTTTGATTAAAGGTCATTGCTGCTTCTATCAGAAATGCTGAGATCGTTTTTCAACATAGAAACATACAATTCAAATTGGGGGATTGACTGTAAGCATAACTGAAATGTAGATGCAAGAGAGAGCGAAGGTCACAGAAGAAAGCTGGCTATGGCTGAAAATTAACCCTTTTATCGAAAGCAAAATTCTTTAAGCAAGGGTATAAGCTCATATGATGAAATGGATTAATTTAATGTACCAATACTTTATAAAATAAAAACACAGGGACATTTATTTATGATATTTTTCCCTGCTCAAAAAGTAAAGTCTAAAAGAATACATGCTTAGATATAAACTGATAATGTAGATTTTTTCTCATTTATTTTTCATTTTTTATTTTTTTATTCATGCAAAATAACAAACAAAAAATAACTACTAATGTAATTTTGCAAGGTGTGTCTAAAAAGTGATTGCACCTGAAATTGACTCTCACTGCACTTTCTGCATTCATCTTGTATTTGATCATTATAATAAATTGAATTGTTCTGTGTTCTATTATTTATAGTATAGCTCTCATAATTTTAATGACTAACCCTCTGCTTCATTAAATTATTTTATTTAATATGCATTGAAGGCGTTTAAGCAATCAAAACTTTGGGGGTTGGTACGAGGCATCTGCTAAACATTACAAATATTTTTTAAACTAAATACAGAAATTTCAATCTTTAAAACATTTACTTTCTCAAAATTAATCAAATATTATAAAAAGCAAAAGAGTCACACCAAGTCTGTTGAACACATCTTCTGTCTCTTCTTGTAGATATAAACCCCTGTCAGTATTGTAATATTTTGCCTACTTCAGTCAAAACATTCAAAGCTAAATATTAAATGTAAGTAGATTTTTCAGTGCGTTCATAGATTTTTAGGAGATGGCATGGCCGCTTTTTAGCAGGGCCAGACACATTTCAATTCCCCCGCAAGCTAAATATAAAGACACTTGGCACATTTTGCACTATATTGCATATATATTTATATTGCATAAAAAATTGGAGGTTATTTTATTTTTTTACATTCTATAATCTTGATACCTGTTTTCAACTCTATAATTCTACAAAACAAACTTATTTGACCTCAGTGTTTCGACTTCAGTTGTGTACAGATCTTTTTTTCTAGCTCTACAGAAATGTAAGTTACATTTTGTTGAAGAGCCACTACATTTTATGAAAATGTACTACTGATTTATTGGAATTGTGTGTTTTTTAGCTACTTGTATGTGATCAAGGTCTATGTTATTGTATGTGTTCTACAGAGCCGGTTCATGTTAATTGCTGCACTATTTCAAGATTTTTTTTTATTTATAATTTTCATTGATATTTTCCTTTATAAATGCTCAATAATCTTAACATTTTAAGTTACATATAATTTATTTTAAAATTATTTTATTGTAACTTTATTTAATACAAATCTCATTAAACACACGCATTTTCTCTTAACATTTTTTTTACATTGAAGAATTTATATATACACTGGCACTTGGAACAAGGCATGAAACAGGTGGCAGAAGAAATAGCCAAGGAAGTAATAGGCCTGATGCAAAAATGTAACCAGGAAATCAAGGCCAAGGTAAAGGACCAGATAAATTCATATAATCCAAGTCCAAGTCAAGGAATCAGAGAGCAAGAGGATGCCAAGCTCCTAAAAGGAAGGTCAGTCAGGAGATGTCATAAGAATAATGCTTAGAAGTCATGCAAAACAACTGAGCACCAACCTTGTGAAACAGTGGTTTTAAATAGTTCCCAGATGTTGGCTGAATCAAGTGCATAATTAGGATGATTCATTTTTAAATTTTACATGTTCATCTAGCATGTGAACTAGAGCTCAGAGACCAAATGAGGCTGCAGGGAGTATGAAGTAGGATGGTGGAAGCCCTGAAAACTACTGAAGTGTCTCATCTATAGTATGTTTTTATGAAGAAACCAGCTTGATATTATGCAAAATGTTCTTAGATACAGCATTTATTGTTTAACTATTGTATTCAATTTTTCTTTAATGACATCATAATTTTTACCTGCATTTCGAGGAACCATCTCCCTTGTCCCTTCTCCCTCCATCTCCCTTCTCTGTGCAATGCGAGCCTCACAATCTGCAGTGTGCATGAGCAACTCACAATACTCTCTCTCCCTCCTTCTCTCTCCCTCTGTCCTTCTCACTCTGTCTCCCCCTCCTTCTATCTCTTCCCCTCTCCTTCTCTCCCTCCCTCTCTCTAACTCTCCTTCTCACTCTCTCTCACTCTCCTTCTCACTCTCTCCCTCTTCTTCTCCCTCTCGGATTTCGTCCTTTTCTCTCCCTCCCCTATCCTTCCTTCTCTCTTCTTCCCTCCTTCTCTCTCCTTCCCCCTCCTCTCTCCCTCCCTCTCTTTCTCTCTCTCTCCTTCCCTCCTCTCTCCCTCCCTCCTCTCTCTCCCTTCAGCACTCATGCAATATGTTTCCAGAGTGCAGATAATTGTTTTTCCTGGAAATAAATGTGATATTGTCTCTTTAAGAAATATACTTTAAAATATGCAACCAATTTGTAGACTGTAACAAAATAGTCTCTAATGTATTACATTTATATTCAAATATGCTTTTGTGCAAACTATAATTTTAGTTTCCAGTAATCTACATCATGAGCATTTAATTGCAGAGAGAATTGCACAGTGGCAATGTGGCATCTACAGCTGTAATTTCTCTTATTAACACTATTACAAAGTGCATAGTTTACATGGAAGCACACTATTGAGATAGAAGCTGCAACATGCAGTCTAGTAAAGAAAATGGAAGTCTGCATACACCATTTTCTAAAAAAGCATCATGAAGCTGTTCTTCAAAAGAACATATAGAAACACATTTAAAGTTCCCTTTAATTATGATAGAAAATGTGAGAATTGGGGAGTTTAGACATTTGGGGCCCTATTAAATTAGAGCTGCATTTGGAATTGTATCTCGCAAATGCACTTCTTAGCGCAATTTCCATACTACAAATCGACTTGCATTTGACTTGCGTAATTTTGGACTAATTTTTGTCTCAGAGAAGCGCTGCGTAGTAAGTCGCGGACAAGAATTCTTTGCGTGTACGCTCGTATCTCGCAAAATCGCTAAGTGCACAAAAAAGCCCCAGCAAAATGGTTTACGCATTACATACAGACAACTTAGAGTGTAAAAGTGACAGTTTAACAGAGGGAAAGCATGGAAGGCCATTACAATTGATTGCACAACCCCCTCCCCCCACCAAAGCAAATGCATTATACAACCAATTAGTTGTTACATTTTGGAATGAAAAGCCACGCTGCAGCTTACATAAAGCAATTAAAGACACACTACCTGATTACATAAAAACACAAAAACATCAAAATAATGCCATATTAACCCTGTTACTCACAGAGGCTCTATTTAATTGTATATACATTTTGCTCATTACATCTACATTTGGTTACACAAATATGGGGCACATTACACTGCCACATGGCGTATATTAAGTAAACAGGGAGCATGTGAATATGTCCTGTTCAGTCTTTCAGTCGTGTCTGACTGTCTGTGAGCCTCTGGACTGCAGCACATGCAGCTAGGCCTCTGCCACTGCTTTCCTACAAGGTTTGCATGCTGGTGATACTGGAGTGGATTGTCAGTTGCTTCTCCAGTGATTTGGGATTTGGCCGTCCACTCTGCTTTCACCCTCCCACCCACAATGGCCCTAATGGTATAGCTCACAGCTTCAATGAAGTACACAACATCTCTTGTTTTGTCTTTCAGTCGTGTCTGACTGTGTGTGACCCTCTGGACTGCAGCACATGGAGCTAGGCCTCTGCCACTGCTTTCCTACAAGGTTTGCATGCTGGTGATACTTGAGTGGCTTGTCAGTTCCTTCTCCAGTGATTTACATCCTTCTCATGAGGGCCAACAACTCTGGCAGCGCAGCCTCGTTCGTTGGTGGTGGTGGTGGGGGCAGGGGTCCTGCTGGCAGGGCCAGGTGAGAAGATGGAGGGGAGAGAGTGGGGAGGATCTGTGACCCGGCTGGAGACAGGGGCTGTGATGTTGGGGTCCCCCTGGTGGCTCAGTGTGTGGGGAAGGAGGTGCTGTGGCATAGTCCACCACTTGTGAGGGCCCCGGCAAGATGGCAAGTCTTTGGAGGAGGGGGACAGTCGGGTAAAAGCTGCTGGGGCTCTGTACAGGGGGGCTGTCATCAACTACCTCGACCTCCCCCTCCTCAGAGCCAGGGCCCTCTGATGAGCCTATAACCTCCCCCGAGCTGTCTCTTGCGGGGTGGGGGCTGACGGCCCCTCCTCTGGCTCATTACTGGACCCAGAACTCCTACTGGATGCTGAAAGAGAGAAAAGAGAGGTACATGTCATTAGTGTGCTGATTAATACATTGATATGTTTTCACTCCTAACTATCTGACATCTAGTTCTGAACATGGATGATTCTCCTATTTGCAACTCAGATTAGCTATCATAAAATAGATTTGATCTATTCTTCGGTTTCTTGTCTTGACCTCTCCTGGCTCCTAACGCTGTCTGTATTTCGTCTGCGGTCTGTAACTGCATAGGCTGCATTGCATAGGCACACCAGTACATGGACATGCTTGATTACTCTTGGGGTGGCCAGGAATAACAGTGATTTGTCAGCTTCATGGATTTAATGACGCATCCATCTATCCATTGTTAATTCCATGGAGCTGACATGTCAGTGTCGTTGTTGGTCACCATGTACATGTGTAGTGTGTTTGATGCACATGTGGTGGCATTTTGGTGTATGTCATATTCACCTGAACTGGAGGCTGGGTCCTGCTGGGCCACCGGGGATAAAGCTCCAGCTGTGGACGACGGTCTTAGAAGGTCCCTTGCGATCCTCTCCCACTCCTTATAAGTCACGCTGTGTCCCTGAGCTTCTCTGGCCATCTTCCTCCTTCCTGTGGCCCTGATATCCACATAACGGAGCTTTAAGGACCCCAAGCCCCTAGGCACCATGGACACCTCCTTCATCAATTCCACTACCTCCTTCCAAGGATGACGGGCCCTGCTCACCCGGGGCGTATAATTACGGGCCCTGCTCCTGCCCTTGCCAATAGCCCCTTGCTCTCTCAACTGTGCTCGGGGACCCTGGCCTCCCTGAACTCTCCCAGAGGCCTGTCCCTTTCCCAAAATACCCCGCTCCCTGGGAACAGGCCCCTTCCCCTCTGTCCCACATCTCCTAGTGGCTGCACTGGCATCTCCCTCCGGGGACCCCTCCCCCGCGCTCACCTCCCCCTCCGGGGACCTCTCCTCGGCGGACTCCCCCTCTGGTGACCACCAAAAGTGTATGTTCTATGTGTTTTCAATAACTGTTGGGGGATGGGGTGCAAAAGTTGAGGGGGGGGGTGTCCTAACGCTATGTATGTCTCTATGTGTCTTTAATCTATGTGTCAGGAAAATGTGTAATGTATAAATATGTGTAATTCTTACGTATAAATATGCTAGTAATAAAATACAAAACAATCAAAAATAGTGCGCCTACAAATCAAAAGAACGATAAAGAAATAAAAGTATAACTGGAATGTGTGTTGGAAAGAAAATATGTGTGTGCTATGTGTATTTAATAAGTGTTGGGGGATGGGGTGTGATGAGGGGGTGAGATAGGTGGATGGGTGTGTGGGGTATGTGTCCTAACTATATATGTGTCTCTATGTGTGTTATTTAATCTATGTGTCTTGGAAATATGGGAAATCTGTAAATATGTGTATCTCTTAAATGTAAGGACTTATGAAATAGACAATAAACAAGACAAAAAACTCATCTCCCTCTCTCCAAAGCACTACTCTCAATGGACACTCTCTCCCACCTGCTCCTGGAACTGCGTGCTAACTCCAATAGCTCTCACAACACAGTCAACTCATGGGTTTGTGTCACATTTATAAGCTCCTACTGTCAATCAAATTCTTAGCTCGTATGTGATTGGCTGAAAGGCGTGTCTCACTAGTACGTCCACTTTTCAGCTTGCGAGCGCGCCATTGGACTCAGCCAATTACGTACGCACTTGCAGTGTCAGGCCGCTAAGTGCGTATGTAATTGGCTGAGAGGCTTTTGGTGTTTTTTTTGCGCTATTGCCACGATGGCCCGCCAAAAGCCTCTCAGCCAATTACATACGCACTTGGCGGCCTGACATAGCCAAGTGTGCATGTAATTGGCTGAGAGGCTTCTTGACCTAAAATCATCAGCTGGAATGCCACGTAAAGATCCACAGGTGACCAATGCCAAAGCTGAAATTAACATGCCTAATACCAGGTAATGTAATCAACAAGCTATATAACCCCATCCCCAACAAGTCATCAGCCCGCTGAAACAGCATGGATGATCAACAAGTGAGAGGGATGCTGGACAGTCTGAGTGGGCAGATGAAGTTTAGGTATTATTGTGCGTACCACATAGCACAGCGTGCAGATCCGGAATCAAGGTGTGAGATTGAGGGGGTGATAGGGAGTAGCAGAGAGGAGTGTCTGGCAGTGAATGAGGGTAAGAGTGGTGATGTGATCCTTGCTGGGGCAGAACCAAGCCAGGCAAGGGAATTACCACAGACCATATTGTGGGGGTGGATCAGGGAGGAGAGAGAGCTCTAGTAGCACAGGGACAGAGGGATATAGGGCCACCTGCAGACAGGGAGGCTGACAATGATGTCGGTGATCAGCTATTGGGGAGAGAAGTACAGGATGTGGTGGCTCAGGCAGAAGGGGGGGAGCCTGTCCAGGAGCCCGTGAGGAGGCGAAGGGCACCCAATGTGTACAGGGAGAGATTCACATTAGAGGGGTTAACTGATAGGGAGGTGCATGAGCATTTTTGGCTGTCCCGTGCCAGTCTTCTGGAGCTCTATGCGGTTCTGAAAGAGGACCTTGAGCCTCGCTCACGGACCAATAGAGCCATCCCAGGAATGACACGCATGTTAGCTGCAATACACCTCCTTGCCTCTGGTAGCTTTCAGAACACCCTCAGCATAGCCGGAGGAATGTCTCAGCCAAGCCTCTCCAATTGTCTGAGTGCATTCCTTCGTTCTATTGTTCCGAAAGCTACCAGATACATCAGTTACCCTAACACTACTGAAGAGATCTCGAATGGTGAAGTTAGATTTCTACCAATAAGGAGGTGTCCCCAATGTACTTGGTGCTATTGATTGTACCCATGTGGCACTGATACCACCTAAAGAGCAAGAAGAGCTGTACAGAAGTCGCAAGCATTATCATTCAATCAATGTACAGGTTGTTTGCGTTGCGAACATGCGTATACAAAGTGTGTATGCAGGCTTCCGGGATGTGCTCACGACGCCCATATCCTGCATCTATCCGGCACATATGACATATTTGAGGCTGGCAGATTTCCATCTGGATGGCTACTGGGTGAGTACACAGTAGTAATCACAGTCACCCATTTCTTACTATGACTGGATACAATAACACATACGGGACATCATGTTTCCCTCTATTGCTCTGCCGCCGTATTAAATTGCGATTCGGTAAATTTAAAAGATCTCTATATAAGCACAGAGCATATTTTTTTTATAAAAGTTGTTCGTTAGTGAACTTCTATCCAAAAGCAAGGTCCTCACTAACTAAAAACTTCTGTAAATAAAATATGCTGTGTGCTTAAATAGATCCCTTTTAACAGAACATAATAGCTCATTGCTGGCCATAACCTTGTGTTAGCTTGGCAGTATGCAGTTCATGACAACATATGACAAAAATCACAATTGATTAATAATTAGGTATATGTTCTGATGCATTACCTTGTATCCTGTGACATGGACATCTCTAGCCTTCATAACGTATTGTGTGTTATTGTAAGGGCTATGTAAGTGAGCTAAATTCAGAATGCATCTGATAGAGGAGAATTAATAGTGTTTGGAAAACATTTTCTTGCATGAATATATATCCCTGAATAAACAGGAATTAGCTTACATTGAATTTATCAAAATCTCCTAGGTCTTTGGGCATTTGTGTTTGATCGTGTACACCCCTCAAATTCCACCTGAATTAGCATCACATTTACATTCACAATAATACACAATCATTCTTCATCTCAGTGACTTCTGGCATGTGCTCGGTACAAGAACTGTGCTCTCTACCAGAAGGGTCGTAATATGTACTCTGTTTTCCCTTGTGTCCCCACCTCATGTAAGCGTCGTGTGGGTGTGACCATCTGGATTTGACATTTGTTAAAATCACATTGTAATTGAAGCTTCATATAGAATACATGTATTAATAGACTACTAATTAGCCTCTGTGAGATGCATCCATGATCCAGCTCCCTTACATATATCTTTAACTGTGTGGTGTTAGCCACAGGTATGTGTAGATAGGTCATGATGATGATATTTGGGCATATGCTTTGTCAAACATCACAACATCCTATTCATATTAACATGTCACACTTTGTTTCCATCAGGTGGTGCAGGATATGCGTGTTTGCCGTGGTTGTTGACCCCTATGAGCAATCCCCAGACTGGGGCAGAGGTGCGGTATAATGCTGCGCATAAGACCTGCCGGAATATAATTGAGCGCACCTTTGGTGTACTAAAGATGCGCTTCAGATGTTTACATTCTACTGGGGGTGCTCTACATCATATTAACCTTAAAGATCTGCTGCCGTGTGTCAACTCTTCTTTCAACAACCTAGACATGGAAAAACATGAACAGCAACAGAACTGCTACATCAATGTGAACTACATAGTGAGTATTTGTGTAATAATATGGCCACGTATGCTGAAGAAGTTAGGGGGCGGTGGCTCAGTTATAATTCATAAGTACCAAATCCAAATTAATAAATTCAGGTTGCTCCTAAGGATATATAGAAGCTTATGGTACAAAGAGAAAGAAAAGATCCTTTTGTAGGGCACACCTGAAAATAATAATCTCAGAAGAAGAGAATAAACTAAATAATAAAACTTAACTTTTAATAATAGTTAAAATTCACATCAAATATATAAACGTAGGTAGCAGAGAGCCCGGGCATCACTTCCCACTCCTCATAAGTCAGTTATGTGGATGATCCCGTGCCCTCTTGGATGTCCTGGCCCTCCTCTTCAAGCACTCCTGCCTCCTCCTCCTCCTCCTCTGCTGGACTTGTGGGTACTGCAATGGAATAAACATATATTTCAGTTGGTTGCCATACACAATTGACAGCTATGTGTTTACATATCCTTGACATCATGGTGACCTAAGATTGACTGTAGTGCTTGTGTTGCACAGATGAGCCATGGGCTGCATATTAAGCAATGTGGATATGAATGTGCACTGCATGTGCATCAGACATGTGTTCTGCTGGATCTGCTGTGCAGTGTATGAGACTAACCAATCTGTGACATGTTCCCAGCAATGGTTGTTAATATGCAGATGAGACATGGGCCAGGTTAGGACAGTATATTTCACACATGCAGTCCTACAGAGTCTGTATCCACATATACCGCACTGCCAGATTTTTACTCTCTATCGAAGTGGAGGCCAAAGTCAGGCCTGCATTTGTGGATAGCCATTCTGCACCCAGCTGAGAATATCATTATATCATTCTCCAAGTAATTTAGTCTAATTGACTCATCTGTGCACATAAAGGAAATCCACATATCCAGGCCTGTTCGCAGCCCAGCTACTTTAATTTTGGACACCCCTGCTCTATTGCAATCAATCTGGATATAATTAGATATTGACATATCAGGGATACAAATTCTGAACATGATAGGTTTGCTACCAGGGCCGAAATGGTTATTGTCCCCCCATATATCTTTAGTCAACCATAGGGCTTACAGTGCTATTGTATGTCAATTATCCCTGTGTGTGGGAAGGGGTGTAGGAGGACATATAATTCTTGAGCAAGGGTGGGCAGGTTCAGTCCTGGAGGGCCATACAGGTGAGTCAATCACCTCTTCAGTCATCCGGATTGACTCACCTGTGAACAGAAAGGATATCTTGAAAGGCAGGCATGTATGTGACCCTCCTTACCCACCCCTGTTCTAGAGGGATACAGCTCATTATATACAACAGCCAGAATACAAGCCAATTTATACATACAAACATACATACATACATACAAACAGCAGGATATCTTGAAAGGCTGGCATGTATGTGGCCCTCCTTACCCACCCCTGTTCTAGAGGGATACAGCTCATTATATACAACAGCCAGAATACAAGCCTATTTATACATACATACATACATACATACAGCATGTTATCTGCTGGCTTTTTGACAGCCCATCCCCCCACAATCTCATACAACCATGTGTGTGATGTGATAAGATACTCACGTTGCAGTGTGCTAGGGTGATCTGTGTCCACGTGACCTGGTATGCCCACCACTGCTTCAGGAGGAATAAAGTTCATCACTGTCCTCTCCCATTCCTTATATGTAAAGTCAGCAGCAGAACCACCACCTGTACCACATGCTGATGCTGCTGCCTCCTTGGCCATCTTCCTTTTTACCATCATTTTTAAGTCATCAAACTTATGGAGCACGGACCTCCAGTCCCTATTGGTGACACAGCTGTGCCAATTTGGGACCAGGCCTGCTCCCTCTGGCTGGCATTGACATCTCTCCTACCACATATGATCCCCTGGCGGGCACAGATTTCCCTGAGGGGAATCTGTATCTCCTCTGGGCTATAATTGGGGCTCTGGCCCTAGTCACAACCCGTTGCCCTAAGGACTGTGCCTGGGACACCTGCTTTTCCTCTTCTCCCTCATCCCCACCACCTCCTGTCAAGGGATCAAGCCCCTGACCCTCTGACCCTTCTCCTTGTATTCCTACATCTGGGGGCACCTCCCTCCCTCCTGCTCTCCTCCTTGCTCTCCTCCTCCTCTCCCTCCTCCTCCTCCTCTCCCTCCTCTCCTCCTCATCCCTCTTGAAGACTAATTATTATATTAATTTACAAATAATCCCCCCCTCTAGCATGATCAATGATTAATGTGCTTATTATTGCTCTTTAAATTGTTAGTGTCTCGATGATTACTTATACATTCTTTTTGATGCTAATAATATAATAATCCAAGTGAGACATACTTTTCTTTTCTTTGCATATGTATAACTGAGATGCAGTTTAACCTGCATGGATATGTCTATACTGATTGTGTATGAGGATGAACTGTAGTTATTCTTTACATTTTTTGATTTTGCCTTTAAAATGCTATATTATTATTATTTATTTTCACATCTCTGGCAGTGATAGGTAAGTAAGCTTTCTCGAATAGCCTCCTATATTATTATTTTTTTTGACGCATCCACAAATTACTATGTTGTAAATCTTTAATTTAAAAGATGAAATACCTAGTGGAATGCATTCCAGCAAACATCAGAGTAATCAACACTCTGCAAATGAACCTCAAACACTCCCTGTCACTCCATCCACTTCAGAACCAAAAGGTCAGATCCGTGCTTCTATAGCAACAAAGACTGCAGATCAATCAGGTATCCCAAATCATCCAGACAGTCGGCAACCTAAGCTTTGCATTTCTCAGACACATATAAACTGTGCAAAGCCTACATTTGATCTATAACTTTCTTCCATATGTACTGAAACATTTATCACAGTCAGTGCCTCTAGATGTAATGAGTTAGTTATTCATTTACATTTTTAGAATGCTCCTGGCATAAAGTATACAGATTCCCGCAAATATAAACTACATTTTTTAACAATGGATTGAAAGTAGTCTGTTATAGGGAAGTCAGGAATATCATTAGCACTACTGGATGATTTAAAAGGTTCTCTCCTGAATTTATTGTAAAAGCATTAGAAAGATATTGCATTTGCTGTGCATATTCTTTATATCTTAACTTACTTGCCTTGAGTGTATTTAAAATTACTGATCTCAATTTATTCAAATACAGAGACAAAATCTAATATAAGTGGAAGATGTTATAATAAATCATTAAAATATTTTTCTTTTCTCTTTTTTTCCCCCAAATTTCTGCAAGGCTTGTTAAATGCTAGCAATGCATATTAATTCAGCAGAGAAACAAGACAACGTTTTAAGAATGCATAACAGCACTTCAATTTATTCTAATACCCTGGTAGGACACTAAATGCTTTTTAAATATAGCAATGGGTAATATCAGGTGAAAATTTCTGTTTTAGGACAAAAAAGTACATTGCTTCAGAAAAACTGTCACTTTCTGCTGCTAACGTGGACTGATTTTTGCTACGTCCTGCTGCTTAGCATAGCTTTTAAACACAGCACGGGTTAGAAATACAGAGACAAAACCTACATGTCTCCTAGATGTCCTTCATGAATTTCATGATGGAGTGTGCTTTCTGACTTGAGTTTATTTTTATTAAGAAATGACTTGGTAACACATTTATTGAACTTTCTGAAAAAAATATTTTTTGGGACACAGTCCTGTATTAATATTATATTTTGCTAAAGGACATGTTTTACCTAATAATATTTTTGTATACATACAAATTTACTCTTAGATAATAGTAAATGTCTATTTAGTTTAATATCTACACTGTATAGGATATGCGTAGCTTGCCTGTTACTCCTATATGTTTTTCCCTGACACAATAAAATTAATATATTCATAACCTTTACACATATACCTGAACTTTTTTTATATAAGAGCAAATTGAATTTAAATGAAACCTCCCCTTTAATCTGTTTATAGAAGTTGGTTTTGTCTACACTATGGGGTACATTCATTACATTATGCACGAGAAATGTATCAAATAGGCATTTAGGCAATACCTTTTTCAGCAAGTTGAATATTGGGGATTTTAAAGGTGATATTCCTCTCTAAAATGTCTTATATCTTCGATTTTTAAAGGATCATTTTTTTCCCCTTTAAAGAGAAGCTAGATATATTTATTATTCATTGATCATTAATAAATTCCTATTAAATTATTTTTAATAACACTATTAAATATTAAATTGATTTTCAAAGATCAAAGTATCAGTCTCTAGTTAAGTATATGTCTCCACTTTCATAGAGTCATTAAGAGGAGTGTGAAGTGGTTGGCTTTAAAGAACAATCAGATATATTAAGAGAATAGGCAATGATTCATAGACATAGGCACCCATTCATTTGGCCAAATTGTAATTACTGGAGCACATAACGGAGCTAGTAAAAGTTACTGATATTGAATTGTCTACATTTTGCTACTTGCAATCCATTTGTGAGTTACAGGCTTAAAAGCACTGCAGTTGTAAAAAACATAACTCTGTTCTATCTACCCAAGTGATTTTTCAAGCCCGCAAATGTTACCAGTGCAAATTCATATGCAATTGCAGCAATTCATCAAGCCCGCAATTGCCTTAAAACCCTTAAATGGCAAATGTATGAAAAATGTCTCCGAGTTCTAGATATGACTCGCAAGTGGGTTAAACACCTGTTCGTAAAACTATAAAAGAAAATATACACACTACTGTACCTAAAAATACTGGGAAAGCAATGAAAGACATTAGAATTAATTGCACAAGCTTAATCAAGCTTGTTAATCTTCACTTATAAAAATATTTTTTTTGCCTTTTATTTTCACGTTATATTGATCCCAGGAATCAAGGAGTTAACACATATCAGGCCACCCACATGGACTAGACAAGCTTTTTTATTGATTTTTATTGATTTTTATATTTTTAGATTTCGAGTTTGAAATCGTACTTCTTTTTTCATATTTTAATTTTTTTATTGTTTTTAGAAACAGACAACCAAAATAAAATACATACAGTAAAACAATACTTACATCTAAATCATACACAATCACCCACCTACAAACCCCCCACCCACCCCTTGGCAATATTCTCATTATTTACAGAAGGAGGCAATACCCGAAACCTATTATATAATTAAAGTAACTTCGCTAAAGGCAACAAATACAACAACAAAAAAAATATCTATTAACAGAAAGGCCCGGCAAACAGTTCTTCGTCCCATCTTGCCCATTTCTTAACCACTGATAATCTTAACTTGGACTCAAAACTTAAATATTCCATTTCATACTGTTTATTCCTTTCCATAGTGCTACAAATCTCATTCCATTTAGGCAATTCCCCACTTCTCCATCTCCGTACAATCCAACATTTAATTGCCATGAGAACCTGCACCACTATCCCAATTGTTTCACTAGACCATGTCCTTGGAAAGATATGTAATAGAAAAGCTTCTGGGTTTAAGGTAACTTCCTTACATCCCATACCCACCAACTTGGTGACACACCTTTCCCAAAGCCCTTTGATCTTAACACATTTCCACCACAGGTGGCTTTGGGTGCCTATTTCCGAGCACCCTCTACAACACAGCTCACTATATTTGCTTGGATCTATTTTAGACAGAAGCTCTGGAACTATGTACCATTTTTGTGTAATTTTAAAGTGGATTTCTCTTTAATTTGTACAAATCAAGTTATCTTTTGTTAGCTGATACGCTTTTCCCCAGTCCTCCAATTTTTTCTTAATTCTAAAATCAGTTTCCCAGCTTTCCATGGCTACAGATTTTCCAGAACTTCTGTACTCGTCTAAAAATTTTAAGCATTTCGACACTGAACTCTTATTACTTGTTCTTAATGACAGGAATTTTTGGAGAGGTGTCAAATCCCTGACTAATCTTACATCAAAACCTTCTTTTGTTAATATCTTCTTAAGGGTCAGAAATTGCAGCCACATTGATATTGGGACCTCTTTCACTCTCCTCAGTTCCTCAAATTTAATAAAGCCCTCATTTCTGATTAAATCCTTAATTTTGTCAATACCCCATTTCCCCCACTCTACCTTATCTATTTCAGGGTGTATATCATAAATTACTTCCAGTGGTGTTAATGGAGATGGAAAAGGGAGCAACTTCAATTTTGAGTTCATTTTGAGCCAACTAGCCCAACATTGTTTCCCTATTCTGAACTCTATCTGAGTCTTAAAGTTGGACGATTTCTTATACCATAGAGCTTGCTGAAGAACTATTTTGGGGCTTAATGCTTCTTCTAACTGGACAAACTTGGGTCCTATGAAATCGTACTTCTAAACACTAATTGATTGTAGTTTAAACTCCATGTTTTACTGACCTCATGATGACGGTCTCATTTACTATGGGCTCTGGCTAAATTGTAACTTACGGGATTGCTTAATTGATCATGCCCTGAAATGCTATGTATGGGTTCATAGTTTACAGTTTTAGCCTTTAGCCCTGTAATTGGGGGCTTGAGTCAACTGAATACAGCCTGAATTGTAATACATTTCTAACTGGCAGACATGTGGCCTGTATGAAGGTAATTACGGACTTACAATTGAATGGTGGCCCTAGAACCCCAGTTGAAGCTAGTATGTAAAATGCTGTGTTGTGTTGTTAGTTTGTGCTGATGTCGCTGGTTGGTGACATGAGAGTGTGTGCTCTGTATTGGGTAGCTGCAGTTGCAGCAATAGTACCCTCCAGCAGTAACTGCTGTGATCCGGGGTTTCCCATGATTGTGCCCAATCTCTTGTAGGACACAGCTAATTCAGGGACAGGTGAGTGTAGCCTTTCACTCCTGAAATCTAGATGACAAATGGTGGGTCCTTGAAACCACAATAACAGTCATTTGTAGGGTTAACTTATATAGTGCTTTCTCCCATGTTACAGATTGGTTTCCCACGATTGTGTCCAATAACTTCTAGGATTTAGCTGATTTAACAGTCAGGTATGTCCACAGGCAGGACTGTCATTTAAGACAGAAAAGACCCGCCAGATCAGGAAAGGAGACTAGAAAAGGGAAAGAACGAAAAGACCCAGATCTTTCTCTCTGCCTATTAGATAAACTCTTTTGTCCCCTTTTCTCTACCTAACTTGTCTTTACCTGACTGTCATCCTTGGGCATAAACCTTCATATCATCTCTAAGATATATTACTATATCTGTCTATCCAAATTCTATCCTCTCTCTACAACTCTTTCTAACAAACCAATAACACAAAGCGGGATTACTTCAGACTATCTTGAGAAGGGATCCTAAAATGGGACAGGTGTTACCCTGAAATCCTATACATAGGTAATGTATAAACTTGTTAAACTTTTTAATTAGTGATGAGGATAAAATAGTCCAATATACCACAATCCTTTGTTTCCTTTTTGGGAGTGATCACAGAACCAAGACTAATTACCACCTTCATTCCGGACTGTAGGTGTTAATCAATATATTTCAATCTGTGCCCATGTTCCCTACAACAGACTACTTGACTTTATTTAATGATGTAACCATTTAACTCTGTTACAAAACCAATTATTAAAAACACCTATACAGCAAACCATACTTAGCAATACTCAACATATATAGTCTTGTATCACACAATCAACAAAACTGTTTTACATCATTATTGATTGAATGATTTGATACATTAAATTAAACGTAATCAATTTTGATGTAAGACCAGTAACCAAATAATAGCTTGCCAATACCTAAATTAGTTTACAATCTCAGATACAATCTAATCACCCTTGATACATGTTGCTTCAACATATATTTCTATATTCTAACTGTACCATATTTAGCTATTCATAGAGGAACACGTTATATTACTGAGTATTAATACCACATTGTCAGGATCTGCTACTTCAATTAGACTTGGTAAAAACCTAGTTCAAACCTATCTATCAGAATCGTGTGGTCCTTTTACACCTCTGATAGCAGAAGACCACAGGTAACACACCCAGGAGCTTGCTTCCACAGACCAGGATCTCAGGAACACCATATAATCCCTTAGAATTAGGATTAATTAACAGACTAACACTCACACCATGCTTATGTAAGTACAGACACAACAGCCATAACTTTGTAAATTTGTCACATTTTATCCAATTTTCTGGCACACAGGCTGGCCAATCACAGTAAGCCCTATCCTTAAATAATAGGCTGCCCCTGCTTACTGTGAAACCCTGTACCTCTGATGCGCTAAGTCGTTTAATCTCATCCTGGTGGATAATATATTTACGATAACCATTTGCTGTAATCTTGAAGTGTGTGAACAAGGATTATCTCTGAGACTACGGTCTTGGTCTATGCAATAGCCTGCAGAATATCTAATATGTTTTTTTTAAATTCCTATGACATGAAACATAATACATAAACCAACATACCTACAGTATAACAGTGTAATCATATTTTAACCATAAGCACTAAGAAATACAAAACCATAATAATAAAAACAGGGTAGCCAGTCAGGCCCAGGCCGTAGTGTAAAACAGTCCAGTCAGGCCCTGAGCATGGCACACATACACTGCATAGAATAGACAGCTGATTGTTCATACATTCTGCGTATCATTTCTGTATTGCACTAACCAAATATATAGACTGTTCTAACCAAACTTTATAAGATTATATACACTGTTTATATACTCCTGTAGTGAACTGACCAAATATACAATATCTCACAAAAGTGAGTACACCCCTCACAATTTTGTAAATATTTAATTATATGTTTTCATGTGACAACACTGAAGCAATGACACTCTGCTACAAAGTAAAGAAAAGTGTAAAGTGTACAGCTTGTATAACAGTGTAAATTTGCTGTCCACTCAAAATAAATCAACACACAGCCAATAATGGCTAAACTGTTGGCAACAAAAGTGAGTACACCCCTAAGTGGAAATGTTCAAATTGGGCCCAAAGTGTCAATATTTTGTGTGGCCCCCATTATTTTCCAGCACTGCCTTAACCCTCATGGGCATGAAGTTCACCAGAACTTCACAGGATGCCGCTGGAGTCCTCTTCCACTCTTCCTTAATGACATCACAGAGCTGGTGGATTTTAGAGAACTTGCACTCCCCCACCTTACATTTGAGGATGAGGAAGCAAACGCTAAATGTGCGCATCGGCCACCGTCCCGTCCGCATTTGATGACATCATTGATGTGCACCCAGAAGTACTGAGCCGAGAGCAAAAGCCAAACAGCCAAGAATACACGGAACTGTATTTTTGTGACTTGATTAATGAAGCGAAGATCTATAAAAAAAGTATATTTATGACAAAAATAATTTATAAAATGTATATATACATATATATATATATATTGTGATCGTTTGCTCCTTGGAAGTGATGACAAGCAAGTGGAGTGTGAGTTCTTGTCAGAAGTGAAGGAGTTAACACTTCTGAAAGAACTCCTAATTGGAGCAACTCCCCTTTAAAAGACTGGAAAGCAGGCATGGAAAGGTGGAGGAGGGGCTGACTAGGCCCTAGGCAGCTGTGCTGCTGAGAGGAACAAGCACAGAGTGGAAGGTGATCTGCTGTGGAAATACAGTGAAGTTGTGAACTACCCTGTCGAGGATTGCCTTGTGACGGTTACTGGGAGAACGGGGACTACAGCGAGTTGTATGAGCTGGAAGAGTGACTTCAAACCCAGGAGGTGAAGTTACAAGGAAGCCAAGTAAGTGAAGGGAATAAGTGAGGATTCCCAGGCAGAGTTTTGCCTTAAAGGCCTAAGCACGGTCTAGCTGAAGTATTATGCCCCAGGGAAGAAGTGAAGTAAAGAGAAGTTTATACAAGTGAGTTGGTTTATGCAAGGGTCCCTGGGGTGAAGCATACGGGAGAGACGGGTGGGCCCTATGCTTCACCCGCAACCGTGTCCCAGAGAGAGGAGCGCTGTGTCCCAGAGAGGAGCGCTGTGTCCCAGAGAGGAGCGCTGTGTCCGAGAGAGGAGCGCTGTGTCCGAGAGAGGAGCGATGTGTCCGAGAGTGGAGCGCTGTGTCCGAGAGAGGAGCGCTGTGTCCGAGAGAGGAGCGCTGTGTCCGAGAGAGGAGCGCTGTGTCCGAGAGAGGAGCGCTGTGTCCGAGAGAGGAGCGCTGTGTCCCAGAGAGGAGCGCTGTGTCCCCGAGAGGAGAGCTGTGTCCCACAGAGCGAGGAGCTAGAGATGAGAGCTGTGTCCCACAGAGCGGAGCTGTGACCCAGAGTGGAGCGGGGTCCCAGAGGTTGCTGAAGAGGGCGACCTAATCTCGCTGGGACCCTCACCTGTAAAGAGACTGTTTATTTCCTGGCCACAAGGTGGCACTACCCAAGTTAAAGGACTGTTTTCAAGCTGTCCACCAGGGGGCAGACTACCCAAGATAAAGGACTGTCTACAACCTGGCCACAAGGTGGCATTCTCCCACCTCGCCGAGAAGTTATTGTTTTTTTTAAGCAGAGCTACGGCTACCGCTGTTATTTCTTTCCTGTAAATAAACCAATTTGCTGCACTTCCAAGCCGTATCAGCCCTCATTTCCAGAAACCACCGCTATACGCGGCCATCCTGATCACAATATATATATACTGTATATATATATATATATATATATATATATATATATATATATAAATAAAAACGAATGGTTAATGTAGGTCTCTGCAAAACACATCATAGATGACCCATACAATACATCTCTAATTGGGGGTCAGAAAGTTTAAACAGAGAGTGTAGCTTATTTAGATTTATCACAAGAAAGTAGCGTAAGGGGTAAGCAGCTGCCCCCAGAAATTCCACATATATACTGTACATAATATAGTGTAGTAGCAGCACTAATAGTATAAGGGGTAAGTGGAAGATCCCCACTCTGTTGCTATAATTAAAACAGGGACTGACCCCCAATAATGTAATAAAAGCACTTTATCATTTACTCTACACAAAGCACTTTATTCTAGTAATATAATAGATTTAGGCACAGGCACATTTTCTGTGGTTATGAAATAGTTCCAATTAAGATCATCTTGGATCAAAATATATATACTATATACTATAGAAAAAACAAATAATATAATAGAGAATTATATTAACTTTAATAGATATCTTAATTGCCAAGGTCACAGTTACCACCTTAATAGAAGATTTTAGAACATCAATACATTAGATAAAACATCTTTTTATCAAAGGTGGTCTTTTCATTTGTTTTGTATGTTTGACACACCGTTATTCAATTTTAAAAATGTTTCAATACATTTAAAAAATATTAACCAAGTTGGGAGGTGTGGCTAGCAGCAAACAGAGAGGAAGCACAATTACAGAGCTCCCTGCAAAAAGGCTTTAATACAACATGAAATTACCAAGCAATTTGGATTATTTTTGATCTACAAGACCAGATGCAGTGACTGAACAGTCTGGATTGCTCTGGCACTGTGCAGCAACTTTTGGACTTCACTTTAGCACAGATCTACTGGACTGAAAGATACTGGATGGGGCACAATCAACAACTATTGGAAAGGTGTCTGGTGAGTCTAAACCCCAAAGGGGACCCTTTTATGTCATCCTACCCCAGCTAGACCCCAGCTCACCTACCCAGGGAAGGGCCTCTTGATGGGAGATATAAAGTGGAGCACAACATATAATTTTTCACTTCATAAAAATTAACAAGCACTCTATATGGGTTACTACTGAAAGCTAACACAGGGTAAAGCTAGCAATAGCCCTGCAACTACACACAGACACTGGTGGACATAGAAAAAAAGGGATTAAAGTGCATTCAATGAACTTCTACACCAATCTGGGATCATAAGGAGCAAGTGGAGTTGTACCCCCACACCCCAGGGACTGTACCTTTACAGCATCTCATTGCTGGGACACATATGTTTGCAACCATCATTAAAAGCTCTGTTTATTAAATCCTAATTGGTGCTGGACTCTAATCAGCAAAGCAATTGAAGCAAAACTGCCACAGCCAAATGTAATGAACTGTTTAAGACAAGGAATTTACTTTTTTTTTTCCTCAATCCCTTATCATCTTAACTTGTTTATGTTATATGAGATAAAGGGATCGGCTACACTGGTTGTATAAGCTTGCTGATGACTACTCCCTGTATAAAAGACAGCTCAACACTACCACCAAGTGGCAGCTTACGAAAATTACATGCTCAGGCTCAAAAATGCAAATCAGGAATGCAATATATATATCTGTGCTTCTGAAAATCCACTACAACTGACATGCCTATCAGTGCCTCTGAAATCCACTACAACTGACAAGCCTACTTAGGCCTTTACAACCCAGTGTACTTTGATTTTGTTGCTATTGTCTACTGAAGTTTGTTAAGTGTGTGACTAGAGCCTGATTTGCATTCTTATGTTCTAGTCCTATTTCAAACGACAGCCAAGCCCTGATTTTTTGTTGTCAATATTTACAGCTGTGGCAAAGAATCCAACTATCATTGCCTTGGAACTGTGACACACAACTCTGCAAGTTCTTATGCCTCACTCCCCTGTGATAGGGGGCATTTTGTGACTTGTGGTCTCTATGCTCTAACTAGGGCAGGGCTAGGCCCAGTGACTGACTGCCATTCTGATTTCACTAAGTGCATGCAGCTGCCTGACACCAAAGGCAGGTGGATACAATTGTTATCTGTCAAAGTAGAAAAGGGGCACCATCTACCCTACATTGGAAGTTCACAGATTCTCATGTGCACAATAAAAGTATTTTATTCCTTCTTTGGCGGATCAAGCTACAATGTGGCTGGTGCTGAGCAGAGCACACTACAATTCAGCCGACCGATGGTCAAAGTGACAATTCCTGAAGCACTCTGGTAACTTACTATATCTTGGGGTCTAATGGGGTGCACATATATTCAGTGTACTGCAATAAAGATATACAGCACTACTACCCAGAGAAATTTCAGGAATATAACATCAGTGATCTTTAAACTACATTAACTTACTACTACAAGAAATTAAGACTATCAATTACATCTGATACTTCCCTGGTCTGCCACTGCCATCTAGTGGAGGAAAGTGGTAAACCACAAAGGGACTTCCTGATAGCACAAAGCTTATGGGGCATATGTTTCACATGAGAGACTTGATATTCTCCAGGATGTAACTTCCTATTCCCATATGCCCGTTACATGGGGACACTTACAAACGCAAAAGTGACAAAATACCTTTTCTTATGTCATGGCTGGAGTAGCTACGAGAAAAAGTAGCAAGAATATACAATCTTATTACTTGCCTAGAGCGTCACCCCCTGCATCTCAAAAACAACAGCCTAACTCAAAAACCACGGCAGCAACAACGATGGAGCATACAGCGCCAAGCACTAAGGGTGATATCCAAGACCTCAAAGACCTGATCCTCACATTCAGGGAGGACATCAGAGCGGACATCCAAAAAGTCTCAGCAGACTTGACGTCCGAGATAAAAAGAGTGGACGCTAAAACTGACTCGCTTGAAGAGAAATATAACAAACTAAAACAATCTCATGTCAAGATTGAGGAAGAAATCTCCATGCTCAAGGAGGAGCAAGCCCGCCACTTAACATTTCAGGAAGACCTAGAAAATAGATCTCGGAGACAGAATATCAGACTGAGAAACGTACCTGAATCAGTAACTGACCTCCATCTATACATGTCAGAGCTCTGTGAGTTTCTGCTACCAAATCTGGACTCTGAGCAATACAGACTGGACCGGATCCATAGAGCTCTGGGAGGTCGTTCCACCATGTCTGAACGCCCCAGAGATATCATCGCCCGCTTCCATTACTATACAACTAAGGAAATGTTCATGAGAGCATCCGGGGGGGGTATCCCTGACATCGAAGGGCACAGACCAAGTGTCTTTGCGGACCTCGCTCAACAAACGTTATTCAAGAGGAAAATGATGAAACCACTCCTGGACAACATCCTGGCCCATGGCTGGAAATACTCTTGGGGCTTTCCATTTCGCCTACTGATTGCCAGGGACGGCAAGTTCTTTACCATCAGAACCCTAGAGGAGGGGATGGCCCTTCTAGATACCTGGGGCATTACTTTAACAGATGCTCCTGGAGTTTCTGGCGACAGCCAACCCGTCAGGGAGTTGACAGAGGGTCCCCGAGGAAGAACAGTTGGTCTTAATTCTCGTGGTAGAGGTTCCAACCTCCCCTCCAGAAGACATCAAAACAGGGCCCCTGACCAGCCAGATGTGCCATAGATCCAATAACACTGTGATGTATTGTTATATGATATGTTATAGTTAGGTTCTACCTCTTATTTTGATCTTCTAAAACTTGCGACCAAAAATATGAACAGACATGACTAGTTAAACTCTTGCATAACTATCTGTCACTTTAGAAGAATATTTCTTCTTTTTTTTTTATATAGATATTGATAGTGTCCCTTAAGGGCTTCACCATATACACACCCCCCGGCGAATCCAGTCAGTATTGGAGTCTAATACTACTGGACTCACCAATTTAATTAAAAGGACAGCGCTCGCTCTCCTTGAAGTAGTGTTATACTACGTTCCTAGTTTTGTTATATTCTATTAGTATAATTTTATTTTTAGAATTAAAAAAAAAAATGAAGTTTTTTTTTTTTTTTGATAAATTTGTGTCAACAAATTTGACGCCGGATTACTTGACAAGCAGTTTCAACCACTGTATATCGTTGTGTTCTCCTCATCCGTTCTACCCTAACTTTTTACTTTACGTTTACATCAATTTGCACAGTGAAGTGACGCAGGTGGTTTCTGGACGGAGTCCCAGCGGGAGGCTCATCAGACTAGATACTCGAAGGCGGCTATAACCCTTAGTGCTCTACTAAGCTTGGCCTTGAGCCCCAGACAAACGGTGAGTCATGAATATTAATATCATTTCACATAATGCTCAGGGCCTGAATGAACCGATTAAGAGAGGGGTTGCCATAAAAGAGTATCAGAGACTAGGGGGAGATGTAATATTTGTGCAAGAAACACATTTTAAGAAACTAGCGGTCCCCAAATACTGGGGGAAAGCATATAAACAAACTTTCCACTCCACCGCAACAGCAAAGAAAAGAGGGGTGACTCTCCTTATTCATAATAGGCTTACATTTCGCCACACCCGCACTCAGACAGACCCAGAGGGTAGATATGTGGCAGTACATGGCACCATTCATGACCAGAAAATTACCTTCCTTAACATATATGCGCCAAACACTGATCAGAAGCAATTCTTCACTAAGATTTCAGATCTGATTATGGGCTGGGAGCACTCCCTCCTGATCATAGGGGGGGACATGAACACAGTCCCAGATCCATCTACAGACAAATCAACTGCTACCACTAAACTCACACCTCCCACGGCTACCCGAGCTCTTAAACATATTCTCAGATCTAATTGCCTGATAGACAGTTGGAGGATAATGAACCCCACTGATCGAGAGTATACTTTTTACTCCCCCAGACATCTGTCACACTCCAGAATTGATTACCTGTTCATTCAACAACACCTATCACTAAACTTAGAAGCAGCTTCCATTCGACCCATTTCGTGGTCAGATCATGACCTGGTTCTGATCTCCCTGTCTGGACTTCTACCAGCGGGACGGTCCCCCTCGTGGGCACTAAATCCCTGTCTATTAAACGATCTAGTCCTAAGGGAAAAAATCAGCAGTGCAATTGTGGAATACTTCGGGATCAATAGTGGGGGTGAGGTAGACGGGGGAGGAGTGTGGGCAGCCCATAAGGCAGTGATTAGAGGAGTTTGTATTCAGCTAGGAGCAGCAGCGAAAAAAGCAGATAGAGTGCAAATTAGGGACCTCAATAGCAAGATCACAGAGTTACAATCACTATTTGCCAGGAATCATGATCCTAAGATCTACAATGAAATTCTGAAATACAAACACACCTTAAACACAGTGCTCAGGAAGAAGGTGGTCTCCATGCTACAACGTACGCAGGCCAGCTTCTTTATGAGCACCAATAAACCTGACAGTATGTTGGCCAGAAAGCTTAAAGCACAGAGGGCGGACTCATTCATCCCAAAGATATTTACTAAAGGGAAAGGCCCGGTCTCTAAACCAGACCAGATTGCTGATGTCTTTCGACAATTTTATACAGAACTGTATTCCGCCCCCTCTCACTCAGGATCCTACTCTCACAAATCACAAATTGATGAATTTCTTTCTGGGATTCAGCTGCCACAAATTGAGCAATCACAGGCAGAGACCCTAGCAGACCCCATAACTGCTGAGGAAATTAAACAGGCTATTAAGGCCACGAGATCACATGCAGCACCTGGTCCGGATGGATTCACAAATTTTTATTATAAACAATACATCGATCTCTTGCTACCGCACCTCCAAGAATTATTTAACAGTTTCCTTTCTGGTTCTTCATTCAGACCAGAATTTCTAGAGGCTAAAATTATCGTAATACCCAAAGAGGGGAAAGACCCAGCACAGTGCGGTAGTTATAGACCGATCTCATTGATCAACACGGACCTCAAACTATATTCCAAAATAATGGCAAACAGATTGGCCCCATTGTTGCCGGACGTGATCCATCCGGACCAGGTAGGCTTCATCTCAGGTAGAGAAGCACCCGACAACACCAGGAGAATCTTTAACCTGATAGACTTGGCTACCAGAGAGGATATCCCGCTAATGCTCCTATCTTTAGACGCCGAAAAGGCATTTGATAGGATAGACTGGACTTTTATGTGGAAAACATTGGCGAAGTTTGGTCTGGGGGACGGCTTTTTGAAGGGCATTATGCCTTTATACAGCGATCCCAGAGCATGTATTATATATCAGGGATTTGTGTCCAAACAATTTAATATTGCTAGGGGAACTAGACAGGGCTGCCCACTCTCCCCCTTGCTCTTCGCCCTTAGTCTTGAACCATTGGCAGCGGCAGTTAGAAATTGTCCAAACATTAAAGGAGTGCAGATTGGCCCTAATGAGCATAAGCTCAACCTTTTTGCAGACGACATCATGCTGTCACTTACAGATCCAATACCAAGCCTGCCTAATTTATTCCAATTGCTCACAGACTTTGGCAGAGTGTCAGGGTTCAAAATCAACACTAACAAGAGCATAGCCCTCAACATTACACTACCCCAAACGGTGAAACAGAACTTAGAAAACAGCTTTCCCTTAAAATGGGCACCCAAACAGATAACTTATTTGGGTATTCATATTCCGCGGTCTATAGCGTTGGTATACGAGGCAAATTTTCCTCCTGTCTTTAACAGAATCAAGGCAGATATCTCCAAGTGGTCCTTCCTTAACATCTCATGGTTGGGCAGAATAAATTCCATCAAGATGAATGTGATTCCCAAATTATTATACCTATTTAGGACAATCCCAACCCCGATCAGGTTACCCGACCTTAGAGTGTTGCAAAAAACACTTTTTAAGTTCGCATGGAATAACAAGAAACCAAGAATTAATAGAACCACAATGTGTGCGCCTAAACAGAAAGGGGGGCTAGCCTTCCCTGATCTAATCAAGTATTATAAGGCGACTAGATTAGCTCAAACCACGACCTGGTTTAAAAAAGAGGCCATACCGGTGTGGGCAGACATAGAGAGGCAACTTCTAGAAGACAAGCATTGGGTACTATCGCAGGTTTTATGGCTTAGCTTAGGTCGGGAGCTACGAACAGGAGAGTTACCAATTTGTATTAGCCACTCTTTGAAATTATGGAAAGACCTGAACAGAAGGGTGGACCTCCTGAGCGTGGGTTCTGGCTTGATTCCACTATGGCAATCACACAAAGGTCAGCACCTCAATAAATTTACCCAGATGAAATGGTGGATAAAGAACAAAATAACAATTGTGGCAGATACCTGGGTGACCTCACAAAGCAACACATCGTCAATTATCACTGACATAATTCAGGTGCCACATAGAGAGTGGCTTAATCTGATGGCAATTAATGAGACACTAACACACTCTACGAAAATCAACAAATATCACACCAAATCTCCCTTTGAGAAATGCTGTATCAACAATCCCGGAGGTAAGGCCAATATAGCCATCATTTACAATCAGATGGTGTCTCTCACCAACAGGGTTAAACCACATTACCAAACTGCATGGGAGGCTGACTTGCAGGTAACTCTAGACGACAGCCAATGGAATAAGATCCTAAAACAAGCCAATACCTCTTCACTAAACGTGACACTAAAAGAAAACTCTTTTAAGACAATAATGAGGTGGTACCTTACACCAGCAAGACTCCATCTTCTGAACAAAACACACCCTGACACATGTTTTAGGGGCTGCACAGACACTGGTACACTGATTCACATGCTGTGGGAGTGTCCGAAAATAAGACCCATATGGACAGCAACATACGACCTATTAGAAACACTTTTGGGGACAACAGTAACACAAAAGCCTGAGGAAGCTTTGCTAGGCCTTCCAATTACGGGGCTATTCAAATCAGAACAATGTTTAACAACACAGATATTTTTGGCCACGAGATGCATCATAGCTAAACACTGGAAACTTACCTCCCCTACTCACATTGAAGTACTTCACAAAATCAGGTTCATTCGGGCTATGAGCTCACTTTCAGCTGAAATTGATGAAAGATACTGTCGATGGGCCTCCTGCTGGGACTTATGGACTCTACGAGGTCCACAATAAGGTTCGTGTGAACTACTTTTATGGGTTAACCTGATGTTTGATCTATGGTTTAACCTTACTGTACCTCCTAGACACATGTCTGCTTTGAGGAATGTATATATGTTCAAGACCTTGTGTGACTTTATATATATGTTTTACATGTTCATGTGTTATTCTAACCAAAAAAGAAAAACTTTGAAAGAAACTTTTTGATATATCTTGTTGATACTTGAGAGATTTGTTATATGATTTGCTGAACTTACGATGTTCTATTTGTTTATTCTTTCAATAAAAAAGTTAATTATAAAAAATAAAAAAAAATATTAACCAAATCTCTGTCAGTTATTTGAGTTGTGATAATCATACAGGAGCTTATGCTACAATCAGTACATTTTGTCCATCCTTAATGTTATATTCATCTTATAGTGGAAATGTTACCATTGTTAGACAATATCTTGTGCTATACGCAGTATGTGGTGCTTTTTTGATTATAGGAATATTTCCATGATACTAGTATCATTATACTAGTATCACAATAGTAAATGAGACCATCATCAAGGGGTTAGTAAAACATGGAGTTTAAACTACGATCAATTAGTGTTTAGGAATACGATTCACGATCGGACTTGCAGTGCAGAAATGTAGAAATCAATATAAATCAATAAAAAAAATCAATAAACAAGCTGGTGTACTCCACGTGGGTGGCCTGATATGTATTAACTCCTTGATTCCCGGGATCAATATAACATGGAAATAAAAGGTACATTTATTTATTTTTATTACAGGTTTGCGAGAATGAGACTGCTGTGCAATTTAATTATAATGCCTTTCATTACTTTACCAGTATATTTAGGTAAAGTAGTTAGGAGTTACGTTTTTTACAACTGCAGTTCTGTTGATCCTGTAACTCACAAATGGATTGTGTGTAGCAAAATGTATCCAAATTGAATATCAGTAACTTTTACGGGCTCCATAACGGGCTCCAGTAGTTACAATTTGGCCAATTGAATGCAGGCTTATGAAAGGGAATATATTTTAATTCAATTATGTTCATAAGAATGTCTCTGACTGGCAAAAATAATTATGACAAATGTGTTTCTTGAGAAAATATTTATTTTTATACGAACTGTTTTCGGCAACAAATATATATTTTTTCATAGCCTTTTTTTGCTATGAGGTTCTTTGAATGTCTTGATCCAGGCCATCTACATCTTAAACGTCTATGGGGTCTACCAATGCAAATGAGCTGAAATCTACCAAGTTTTGTAAAAATGCCAAAGAGTTTAGTTAATCTATGCCATTAATTGATAGAGCCAGTGGCTGGTAGAAACCTTAAAGAAATAGCTTTAGTTAAAAACAATAGAACAGGGGAATGTAAATAGTTTACCAATCACTTAAAAAAAAAAACCTTTTTGAAAGCTATACAAAAATGCAGATAATCTCTTGAAATGCTCTTTGAAGGCACTTTGAAATACAGACACCATAGGCTATCTTCAAATTAGATGACATTTTTATTAATTCATAATGGATTTATTTATTCATATTAAAAATACTTTGTTAATAATCCCATTATGCTTTATATAAATCAATATTGTACTATATTTAATATCCACTTTAAATTATATTTAATTGTTATGTTATGAAATTGTATATTTGGAATATTCTGCCATAATCTGTTCTTTTTATTTTAATTTTTATATTTCCGCTTAATTTTGAATTTGTCTCTTTAATCCTTGATAACTTATATAGGTCATGTATAGCCAGAATGTGAGGGCGAGGGGTTGGGGTCCAACCTAACATGGGGAATATTTTTATGTCAAGAATCTTGCAGAAGAAATTGAGTAGCCATTCTAGTCAATCAAAGAGTGGCCAAAGCAATGCTTGGTTACAATAATAAATGACAGAATGATTTCAATTTGAATTCAAGGCAAGCCATTTAACATCACATTGATACAAGTCTATGCTCCAACCACGGATACTCAAGAGGCTGAAATTGTCCAGTTCTATGAAGACATTCAACACATCATAGATATAATGCCAAGGGCCCCATTCAATTGCCACTTACTTGAGATCTGGGGCTGCAAGTAGAGATAGCAAGTTACTCTGCTATTCAAATGCCTCCTACTTGCGTGTCCTGTTTGGGTTACTTAATACGCGCTACTTTCCGCTACTTTCCTCATAATCACAAGTTACTTCCCTCAAAGCCTTTGATCTTTCACGACTGCAAGAGTTGTGGCCGCAAACAACACAAATCGCTATTCAATTTCTACGATTTACTCTTCCCTCAAGCCCATAAATGGCTAAACATGAACAACAGGTTACTGGTACCAAGGAGGTCTTGCAAAGGTCTTGTAGCACTAATTAAGCAAATAAAATCAATCCTGTACTTTTATGAGAAATGAAAGTGATGTTTGGTCTTAGAATTAATAGCACAACATTCTCAAGCTCACAAATTGGCAAAAATAAATACTTTATTTCATGTTCAATTTTCATCATAAAGTCCTACGGACTACAACCTCCAAGCCCGTATGACTTTGGAATCAACCTCCATATTTCATTGAAGTTCATTGAAGTAGTAGAATTTTGTCAAGACAATTCTCTGGTTGTAGTAAACACCGTCTTCCAACAGCCTCTGAGACGACTCTACACATGGACATCACCAGATGGACAACATAGAAATCAGAATGACTATATACTTTGCAGCCAAAGATGGAGGAGCCCTATACAGTCAGCAAAAACAAGAGCTGGAGCTGACTGCGGCTCAGACCATGAGCTTCTTATTGCAAAGTTGAAAATCAATCTGAATAAAAGAGGGAAAACCATCAGACCAAGTAGATACAAAATAAATAATATTCCTTGTGAATATGCAGTGGAAGTAAAGAATAGATTTAAGGAACTAGACATGGAAGATAGAATGCCTGAAGAACGAAGGACCGAAGTTTGCAACAATAACCGGGGAACAGCAACAAAGAATATCCTTAATAGAAAGAAATGTAAGAAGTCAAACTGGCTGTCTGATGAGGCTTTGAAAGTAGGCCAGGAAAAAAGGAAAGTGAAAGGTAGTGGAGACAAGAAAATATTTGGCCAACTGAATAAAGAATTCCAGAAGATAGCAAGAAGAGACATGGAGACGTTCTACAATGAGCGATGTAAAGAGATTGAAGAAGATAACCGAATGGGTAAATCAAGAGATCTCTTTAAGAAAATGGCGAACCTAAAAGGCAACTTTCATGCTAAAGTGGGCGTGATAAAAGAAAAAAATGGTTAGGACTTACAGAAGAATATCAGATAAAGAAGAGGTGGCAGGAATACACTGAAAATCGATACAGGAAGGATCTTAACAGCATTGAAGACCTCAATAATTTGTCCAATGAGTTGGAGCCAGACATCATGGAGAGTGAAGTGAGATGGGCCCTTGGATGTCTTGATGATAATAAGGCTGCAGGAGGTGATGGAATCCCAATTGAACTATTCAAAATCTACAAGATATTGCTATGAAAGTGTTACTTGCCTTATGCCAACACATTTGGAAAACTCAACAATGGCCAATAGCCTGGAAAAAGTCAGTCTACATACCAAACCCAAAAAAAGGCAGTGCTGAAGAGTGCTCCAATTAGCGAACAATTGCACTCATTTCACATGCCAGCAAGGTAATGCTTAAGATTCTACAAGCTCGACTCCAACAATATAAGGACCAGGAACTATCAGATGTGCAAGCCAGATTCCGCAGAGGAAGAGGCAAAAGAGATCAAAATGAAAATATCTGCTGGATAATAGAGAAAGCAAGAGAGTTCCAGAAAACATTTACTTTGACTTTGTGGCTCACAACAAGATGTGGCATGTCATTAAAGAGAAGGGAGTACCAGATCATATCATCCTCCTCCTAAAGAATCTTTAAGAAGCCACTGTCAGAACCAAACATGGGACAACAAAATGGTTCAAGATCAGAAAAGAAGTGAGACAAGGTTGTATAGTATATTGTCACCTTCTTTATTCAACTTATATGCAGAGTAAGGCTGGACTTGCTGAATCCAAAGCCGGAATCAATGTTGCTGGAAGGAATATCAACAACCTCAGATACGCCAATGTTTCTACTCTGATGGCTGAAAGTGAGGAGGAACTAAAGGACTTATTGATGAGGGTAAAAGAAGAGAGTGCAAAAGTTGGCCTGCTGCTCAATGTTAAAAAGACGAAGATTATGGCAAAGGGCAACCGTTTTTCCTGGCAAAAAGACGGGGAAGAAGTGGAGGCAGTGACAGATTTTATTTTCCTTGGATTCAAGACCTCTGCAGATGGTAGCTGTAATCATGAAATCAAAAGATGTTTCCTTCTGGGGGGGGGGGGGGGGAAGCTATGGCAAGCTTGGACAAGCTAGTAAAAAGTAAAGATATTAAACTATCAACAAAGGTCTGCATAATTTGAACTATGGTATTCCCAGTAGTAACACACAGATGTGAGAGCTGAACCATAAAGAAGACTGAGTGGCTTAGAGTCCCGTGGACTGCAAGAGGATCCAATACAGTGTGTGGAGGGGGGGAGTATTTAACCCTTTGATGATTTTGAACGTTTGTCCACTGACAAAGAAGAGTCTATAATTTTAATGGTAGGTGTATTTTAACAGTGAGAGACAGAATAACAACAAAAAACAAAACAAGAAAAACGCATGTCAAAAAAGTTATAAATTGAATGAGGGAAATAAGTATTTGGTGGCAAAACCATTGTTGGCAATCACAGAGGTCAGACGTTTCTTGTAGTTGGCCACCAGGTTTGCACACATCTCAGGAGGGATTTTGTGCCACTCCTCTTTGTAAATCCTCTCCAAGGCCCTCATTCAATTGCGATTTGGCCAATTGAATAAGGCTCTAAATAAGCACATAGCATATCTTTTTTGAAGAAGTTTTTAGTTAGTGAAAACCTGGCTTTTGGATAGATGTTTACTAACTAAACACTTCTTTAAAAAAATATGTTATGTGCTTATTTAGAGCCCTATTCAATTGGCCAAATTGCAATTGAATGAGGGACCAAGTCATTAAGGTTCTGATGTGTAGCAACTCAAACCTTCAGCTCCCTCCACAGATTTTCTATGTGCTTAAGGTCTGGAGACTGGCTAGGCCACTCCAGGAACTTAATGTGCTTCTTATTGAGCCACTCCTTTGTTGCCTTGGCTGTGTGTTTTGGGTCATTGTCATGCTGGAATACAGCCACCCTGTATAGAGAGTTGCACAAAACTGAACAACAAATAATTAAATTCACTCCCAAAGCCACTTTTAAAAATTGGTCACTTTCTAGGATTAAAACACAATATATTCTAATAAAATAACCTGGGTTTGTATAAATAATGCATTTAGGTTAAAATTGTGATTAAATCTTCCTCCACTCATGTGACATTATCCTGTGCATCTTACAAGGTGGTATTAAAGATAGAAGATGGGATTAACAATTTTTGAACATGACAAACATTTACAAAATAGTACCCTGTTCTGCTCAGCTTTTGGAAAGAAGTAAATATCAGAAGTTTGATAAATAGTTCCTTGATTTGACATTTGAACACATGGCATTTAGGACTGAGAAACTAATCATTTTAGAAAGGGAAAAGAAATACAGCAAAAATGTCCAGATGAAGATATTGTTGTATTGTTGTGAGTTACAACATCAACATGTTTATAATAATTATTGTGTTAATTAATAACAGTTTATGTAAATGTTATTTTTAATTAAATGATCTTCAACAAACAATCACATAAAAATCTAAAAATAAAAAATATTTGCTTAAGAAAATATTAATTGTATTCAGTACATTCATTTATGACTGTCCTTAAGGAGTTACTAGAGGTACTTGTGGAGGGGGAGCAGTAAAGAAGGATACAAATGTATTGTCTTCTTGTGTATCCAGTCAATGTGCATATTGAGGATGTTTAAGTTACCCATTTAAGAAACTATGGATAGGCAACATGCACTGCCTGCACAATGATCAATATCAGAATAAAAACAGAGGCTTGCAAAAACTTGAAAAGGATCTCTGTCACGATGAAAGATCAGCTGGATCGGCCAATGAGACCAGCTAGACCAGCCATACCAGTTAGGTCCTCTCCTGTGGGTTTCTGTGTATTATTGCTAGGGATTCCCCTGGAAATTATTTTGCTTCAGGATATGTGGAGAGCATACCATGCTCCTGGGTTCTTAAAAGAACCAAGTATGGACTGTGCCCTGGAAATGGACTGTGAACCATTGAAGGAGCTCTCCATATTGTCGGCCCCGGCAAGCAAAGCTGGAGCACAGGGCCCTGACCATGGTCCCAGGAGAAGGAGAGTGCCATGCCCACACCGTTCTTCCAGGCGAGGTGGAATGCAGTCCACAAACCATGCTCCAAGGAGAGGGAGAAACTAAGTCCTATGTCCAGACCATTATACCAGGTGAGCAGGGGTACCATGACTGGACAGCGGTGCAGGGAAAAGTGAGTACAGTGCCTTGCCCATGTTTCAACTCAGGGGAATGGAGGTTACCGAAAATGCCTAGATCTCTGATGCCAGGATGCAGATCCAGCTGGCAGCGTACCCACTGAGATCATTGTTTGCTCTTCTTCCAAAGGAAAATGACTATGCTCACAGCCTAATAGTCAGGAATGAGTACTTGGCCTGGCCTGTTGGGTTTGTGCTTTCAGGAAATCTACAGGGGTTGCCCCAGGTATTTTATTTATCCCCTAGAGTTGGCACAGGGAAATAATGACAAGAATCTGCCCTGTACAACTAGGATTAGGCCCTGTGCTGGCGGAGGCCTAGAGCAATTGGCTTCCAAAATTGCTCAAATGGAGTTGGGTGGTCCTCCTTTTTCAGCTATTCCCTGCACACCCCACTGCATGTGGCTGCAGGAAAAGGGGGAACCACAGAATGCTTCTCCTTGGATGGTATTTCTAAGCCACAGAAATGCCGGCATCCATCTAATTAAAGATGGATGCTAGGATTCTGCATTTTAAAACGGGAGCAAACTGTCATGAACAATTTGGGGTCCATGATGGGACCCCCTGCACAACACAAGTAACTCTGTTATTTGGAACTCTGGCACACTGGGTGCTAGTCAAGGGCTATTACAATGGGCCTGAAACTTGTTGTTGGGAAAGTGTCTTGATTGTTTTTGTGTGTAGTGTATTGTGGGCCACAGTAAGTAATCATGTTATATGCACTGTCATAATTTCATCTTTGATGATTGTTAGTGGGACAAAAAAGGGTTAAAGATTCTACAAAAATGTATGTAGATTTGTGACTACTAAGAGCTAGCCAGGCATGAATCCTCTGTCTTCAGTCATGAAAGGGGAAGCTAGTTTTATGGCCTTCTGTAAGAGGAGAGAATTACAAAGGCCTGGATTATTACAGACCTAAACAGATAACCCTGGATAGTTATTGCCCTGTCTGAAGTTGTCCAAAAGGACTAAGAGATAAAGAGAATTGATAGAAAATGTGTAATGAAAACAAGAAAGCCTGACCCCTCTATAAATCTATAAATCATGTGGGTGGAGGCATAGCAAGGTCTAGTTTGCCTGGGAGGATGGACTAGAACTTGGAGGCAGGTTGTTTTTGCGATATCTGAAAATGCGTCTTTCTTTTGGGGCAAGTTAGCAACTTCTGATCTCCTGAGTTCTTCTAAGAAGGTGTTTTGGCTGGGTGCTGAGATCTGAACAACAATTCATGACCCATAGAGTGAGAATGGGGGTGAGTGTGGTTTCCCCAAATCTGGCGGTCATAACAGTGGAGATAGGAAAAGATTATTCCAACTGAATGCAGAATTCTTATAGGATAGCAAGAAGAGACAATGAGACATTATATAATGAGCGATGTAAAGAGTTAGATGAAGATGACAGAATGGCAAAGTCAAGAAATCTCTTCAAGAAAATTGGGGATTTCAAAGGAAGCTTTCATGCCAAAGTGGGTGTGATAAAAGACAAGAATGGCTGGGACCTAACAGAAGCAGAGGTAACAGGAATACACTGGAAACCTATACAGGAAGGATCTTAACAGCAGTGATGACCTCAATAATTTGTCCAGGAGCTGGAGCCAGATATCTTGGAGAATGAAGTGAGTTGATGGAATCTCAGCTAAACCATTCAAAATCCTACAATAAATTGTTGCTTGCCTTATGCCAATGAATTTTAAAAACTAAACAGTGGCCAATAGACTGGAAAAGGTCAGTCTACATCCCAATCCCCAAAAAAGCAGTGCCAAAGATTGCTCCAATTACCGAACAATTGTACTCATTTCGCATTCAAGCAGGTAATGCTTAAGGTCCTACAAGCTCAGCTTCAACAGTAAATGGACAGTGAATTACCAGATGCTCAAGCCAGGTTCTGCAGAGGAAGGAGCACAAGAGATCAAATTGCCAATGTCCACTGGATAATAGAGAAAGCAAGAGAGTTCCAGAAAAACATTTAAAAAATAATATACTATTCTAAAGCCTCTGACTGTGTGGATCACAACCATACGCGGCAAGTTCTTGTTTAGGTCGCCTACTGAGAAATCTTTCAGAACCGAACATAGATCAATAGAATGGTTCAAGATCAGTAAAGGAGTGCAACAAGGTTGGATATTGTTACCTTATTTATTCAACGTATATACCATGCGTAAGGCCAGGCTGGATGAACCCAAAGCTGGAATCAATATTGCTGGGATAAATATCACCAACCTCAGATACGTGGATGATACTACTCAGATGGTTGAAAGTGAGAAGAAACTAAAGGACCTATTGATGAAGGTGAAAGAAGAGAGTGCAAAAGCTAACCTGCTGCAAAATGTTAAAAAAAACACAAAAAAAACTAAGATTATGGCAAAAAGCAATTTCAGTTCCTGGCAAATAGATTGTGAGGAATTGACTCTGCTGAGATTCGAACCCTGGTCTGCATGCTTGCTAAACCTTTTCCCTACCTGTACACCAGCCTGCCTCTTCCACATTTGCCTGAGACCTGATACCTTGACTCTAAAAGCAATGAAATCAGTGCCAACTCTCTTTAGCTGTGTCTGGTCAGCTGTCAGGTTCTTGGCCTATATAAGGCACTTCCTGTCTCTGTATCCTTGCCAGATTATTGTGTTCCTGAACTCTCTAATCAAGCTTGTTCCTGTATCTCCTACCTGTTGCTGAACTTGGATCGTTTTTGACTTTGCTGCTTCTCCTTCCCACTGACCTCGGCTTGCCTCACTAAGATTATTATCCTTCTGTTCCTGACTCCCATCTCTGCTTCAGAGCAGACAGCCACTCAAGGCTCAGGGGCTCATCCACCTGGGTAACGAGTGGCTATCTCTGGCAGGGAGTTTTTGCTGCTCTGGCTACTGGACTCCAAACTTTGTACCACCAATATCATAACATAGATGGAGAAGAAGTAGAGCAAGTGACATATTGTATTTCCCTGGGATCCAAGATCTCTGCAGATGGTGACTGTAGCCAGCATAAAATTAAAGACTTTGCATTGTGGTTTTATTGCCTTAGCTTGCAAGAAGATTTCATAAAGCAGTACTTCAGGAAAACTGTTCACTGGACAGTTGGATCATGAGGCTGAAGCTGCAATATTTTTGCCATATCATAAGAAGACAGGATTCCCTAGAGAAGCCTCTGATGCTGGGATTGGTGGCACAAGAAGAAGGGGGAGGCAGAGGTGGAGATGGATAGATAAGATCATTGAAGCAATAAACATAAGCTTGATGGAACTCAGAGAGGCAGTGGGTGACAGAGGTGCCTAGTTTGCTGTGGTCCATAAGGTCACTTAGAGTCTGACCCATCTGATTGACTAAACAACAACAAGCTGTGCCATAATTTTAGTCAGCCCTTGGCTTTATACAGGAAAACATAGTTTAAGTTTTTTAAAGTAAATAAAGTAATTAAAGTAAATAATCACATTTTTATTGTTTTTATTCAGTCTTGCCTTAAATGCAGATATTTTATCTTTGTTCCTAACAGGATTAGATACCTGAGAATATTGAATGAAACCTTGGATAACATCTCTATTTATTTCTATTGAAAGATTGCCACAATGAAATGTCAATTGAACTTAATAGCAGGGCAACCCCTCCATCTTAGGCTACAGGGCAGCTTGCAGTCCAAAATGGAAGCCACATGATGTGGTTCTGTTCTTAGAGATCAGTTACTAAGTGCAAATTGTATAACATAATTACAATAAAAATGATTAATTAAATTAGTTAAACTAGTTAACAACTTTTTATTAAATAATGTTTTTTTCCTGAATACTTCCTTTAAAATAGTCACACAGTGATGAGAGTTTTAGCTTTGTTTTATGAGTGACCAAAACTAAAATCATTGTGATAAAGAGACAGAGATGAATTAACTGTTAATAGAGCTATAGATAACTAGAATGTTTGCTTTGCAGTGCAAGAAAGTGACTTTATAGTTGTTGAGAGATATAACGGGCTCTGTTGCTGAAGAGAGACATGCTCTCCCACTCTAGAGAACAGTCTTGGGGCCGAATGAGAAGTGTCTGAGGGCTACATGATGCCCATGGGTCTCCTGCTCCCTACCACTGATACATGATGATAGTGTCCGTTTGAATCCTTTTAAATGTTTATACATTTAATGCAATTAAACTACACTATCTCTATAAATACATTATGTATATACACTTTTATAATTACATACTACAATATCTTTAAATACTGCAGTATGTTTAAATGAAGTGTTCTTTCGTTACTGAGAAGATTATATGACTTTGTTTAAAACTAAATCATCAGCTAGTGTGAATTTAATTGCTTTGGGGTTGAAAGCCCCCTTGCAATCTCCTTGAATTACCATAGAGTACCTGCCTACACTGTAATCAGGCAGTCTTTTAATTTCTTTTGTTCCAGGAGGCACTTTAGTGGACTTCACATCACAGAAGTGAGCATGTATCCTATTAATTTACTTACTCTTCAGCAATGTGTACAAAAAATCTATATATTTCAGTTTATATGCTGATTTATATTTGTATTTCATTTGCAATAAGAAGAGAAGAGTTCTGCTTTCCAATCTAACAAATTATTTGGTATCTTGTAGAGCAATTTGTATAAAATGAGAAAGTAATCATATCTAAACATGACTTGGAAGTGCTTTATGAATTGAAATAAACCAAGCAACGATTCATCTTATACATGATTCAGAATCCCTTCCTGAAAAGTGTTTTTTTTTTATTTTTTAATTCATGCAGTGACGTTAAAATTATACTGATAAAAGCTGCAGTGCTGCTAAATATCATGCTAATATTAATATACTAGCGACTTGCCCGTCAAAAAATTACAGCAATAAAATTTGAAGCCATGGCAATGCTGTTTGCCACACAATGTAAGGCTTTTGCTCCTCTGTAGAACTTTGGCGCTCATTGTGAGCCTCTCCCCTCGTGTAGTTCAAGTGTCCTGCTTTGCAACGATCACCTTTGGCGCTCATCGCAAAGACAGATATATAATTACAGTGTATAAAAAAATGTGAGTAGAGTGAATTAAAGTAATATGAATTAATAAATTAATATACTTTACCTATTTATATTTAATATGCAGCAATCAATATCCTGAAGAGCTAACAATCTCTTTGGATTTTCCTGCATCAGAAAATGTACAGTTGGACTGTTGATTAGCTGAGGAGAAAGTGTCAGCAATGTGCCAAGTGTGCAGTGTAAATGGGCTGCTTGTGCAAGGCCAAACCATTTGTTTAGGTGGGTAAAGCAGCATTTTAGAATCCTAATGTTACTAGTTCCAAGTTAGTGTTGTAAATTGGCGGCTTTTTTCTATGTGTTACTTGGCTTGCAAGCATTTTACGTCCATTTTAATGGTATATTGTGTATCTCCTACGTTCCTGGCTAACTCGTACGTTCCTGGCTGTGATTTTCGTAGCTCTGTGTCCTTTAGCATCGTTTTAATTTTTTACGGCCGACATTTTTTTTCTCGCTTAGGCGATTTTCAAGTTCCGAAACTGCTTAAATGTGACTTAAATTGGCATGCAACCTCACTCCCAGACGTCCTGTCTGTCCCCCTGTGAGGTGTGTGATGTTGGTTTTATATATTTTTTTGTTGTTGTTATAGTTTTCGTGTTTTTCAATTTCCGTAGTATATATATACATATACGCAGTTCGGCCGTTGTAAGACCTCAAAATTGTTGTTTATAAAAGTCGTACATCCTTGGCGGTGTTTTGCACGCTTCGGGTTTGTGTAGCCTCGTTTTCGGTTTTTTGGCCACCATTTTTTTCTCGCCCTTATGCATCTTGAGTGCCGAAACTCGGCAAATTTGACTTAAATTTGCGTGCAACCTCAATCCCAGACATCCTGGCTGCCCTGCCATGCTGTGTGATGATTTTTGTATGGTATTTTTTGTGTGTTTTTCGATGTGCGCGGTTTGGCCGTTACCTTTGTATTTTTTTTATCTTTTTTTTTTTTCTTCAAAGACCTGCGGGTCATATTTTTTTTTCTAAGTCCCACTTTTCTTTCCAAAGTGTTACAGGCCGTAATTTTTGCAGGGGATTTTTTCAAACTGCTATGGGTCTCGCACTGTGAATTGTATAATTGAGCTTTGTGTTCATCTGTAGTCCTGTGAGTCATAGGGCTGATGCGTAAGTCGTACGGGGTCATAGGGATTTGTGCCTACGGCGGTCATCTCCACCAGCACAATGAGCACCTTTGGCGCTCATTGCCTGGCAGCAACTGCAACTGCAATTAAAACATTTCAATACCAAAAAACAATTTTTGAAGTAACAACTTGATTACAGCTATTTGACAGTAGTTGAACATGTGCTTATATTGACTGCCAATTATTTATTTTTTTATTGATTTTTATTAGACAGGTCAGACATAAAACATAGAACAGCAAAAACATTAGAAGTGGTAAATAGGAATTAACAATAAACGTATTTCACCTATCTGTTTTCTAGTGTCGTCTGCCTGTCCAAAACTCCTCTCCTTTTTCCGTTTTTCTGGTATTATAATAGCTGACAATAACTTTTAATTAACTTAGAGCTAGTGGAGAAACTATGTTTAATGAAGTCCCATAACTATGGGAAGAACTCTGTGAGCTTGGTTTCCTGTCCACCTGTTGTCCTGAGCTTAATTGGTAGCAACTAATAGATTGAATACTCAGGGCCTCATTAAATTCCAGCCTCGTAAATAAGAGGCTTCTACTTAAGCCCTACGTACTGCAAAGTTTCTCTAACTTACAATGCTATTAAATTAGCCCTGCTGCGAGCAACGTATGAGCTACGCAGCAGGGCCGTACATATCTACACTGCGTAAATATACATGAGGAGTGACAGCCTGCGAGATGATATCGCAGGCTCCCACTCCTCATCAAGTGCTGCGGGGGTCCTAAAAGGGACCTTCTTGGCAGTCCCCCACATAAGCCCTGCCGTGGGGGGTACTCCAAACCCCCCCCGGCACCTAAAATTAACCCCCCCCTCAATGCGGGGGTCCCCGTCGGGACCCCCCAAGTTTTCTCACATGTACACCTTGCTGCAGGGGGTCCCCGATCGGCACCGATCAGGCCCCCGCTGCATTTCAAACTTTAAAATTCCCCGCCGCGGCTCCTTAAAGGGCCCGCGGCACACTATTACCCAATCCCGGCCGCGGCACCTAAAATTAACCCCCCTCTATGCTGGGGGTCCCCATCGGGACCCCCGAAGTGTCCCCACATAAACCAATTGCAGGGGGGGGGCCCGGATCTGCATAGATCAGGCCCCCCGCTGCATTTCCAACTTTTAAATTCCCTGCCGCGGCTCCTTAAAGGGCCCGTGGCACACTATTACACAATCCCGGCCGCGGCACCTAAAATTAACCCCCCCCATGCTGGGGGTCCCCATCGGGACCCCAGAAGTGTCCCCACATAAACCCAAGTCAATCCAGACCACCATAAGGCCTAAATTAACCCATTAACTCATGGTGGTCAATCCAGACCACCATAAGGCCTAAATTAACCCATTAACTCATGGTGGTCAATCCAGACCACCATAAAGCCTAAATAACCCCATTAACTCATGGTGGTCAATACAGACCACCATAAGGCCTAAGTTAACCCATTAACTCATGGTGGTCAATCCAGACCACCATAAGGCCTAAATGAACCCATTAACTCATGGTGGTCAATCCAGACCACCATAAGGCCTTAATGAACCCATTAACTCATGGTGGTCAATCCAGACCACCATAAGGCCTAAATGAACCCATTAACTCATGTTGGTCAATACAGACCACCATAAGGCCTAAATTAACCCCATCAGTCCATAAGGGAATATTAATACCTTTATGGGCCTGTTACAACCCAACATTAACCACATAAGTGCCATGATGGTCCTCAAGGACCATCATGACACTAACTACAAACACTACACTATAACCCCCAATAAACCATTTAATCTAAACTAACCCCCCTCTACACTAATCTATTAACACTTACACTATCTACCTACACTACCTACCCCCTAATAAACCTCCCCAACACTCTAATTACAAAAAACAAAAAAACTACCTTACAGAAAACAAAAAAAAATACAGTACAGAAAAAAAAATACATTACAACCCCACGCCCCACTACAGAAAACAAAAAAATACATTACAACCCCACCCCCCACTACAGAAAAAAAAAATTACACACCTGAAAAGGAAAGACAGATAAACACAATACAATACATACATATAATACATTACATACATTACATACAATACATGACGTTACATACATTACATATAATATATTAAATATAATATATTACATATAATATATTATATACAATACATGACATTACATACATTACATATAATATATTAAATATAATATATTACATATAATATGTTACATACAATACATGACATTACATACATTACATATAATATATTAAATATAATATATTACATACAATACAAGACATTACATACATTACATATAATATATTAAATATAATATATTACATATAATATATTACATACAATACATGACATTACATACATTACATATAATATATTAAAGTTAATATATTACATATAATATATTACATATAGTCCAAATCAAATACCCCCTATCTATCTAACATACAATCTATTTAACTTAAAAAAAATCCTAACTATATCAAATACATCCCCCTATCTATCTAATATACAATAAATCCTAACTACATACACAGACCCTTATTCTAAAATAAAATAAAATAATTACAGTCCTAACTACACAGACCCTAATTCTAAGCTAAAATAAATAAATTAAGACCACTTACCTTTAAGATGTTGCTTCAGATCACTAACCTATGGGTCAAACAAAAAAAAAAAAAATTAGTACAAAACATTAACATGCAATAAATAAACATTCTATACATTCTAAATAATATACTCACCTTTACAGCATGTCCCGTCATTGTTTAGCTCTTCCGGCGCGGCCCTGTTAAAATAAAACACAATACATGAACACATTAATACAATATATCAACAATAAATAAAATACACATATAAACATCTAAATATACATTTAACTTACCTCCCCGCGATGTCCCCGGCTTTCTCTCCTTTAGCCCCGGCTGGGCCGCGGAACCATCCGCGCTCTAAAAAAAAAACAAAAAAAACTAACAGAGATCTGCACTGGCAGACCTCCCCGACGCTAATGAGCCTCCCGGAGTCTTTTCCGGAAGGAAATTGGCATTGGCGGCTTGTGATTGGCTGTCAGCCAATCAAAAGTCGTCAATGTAGGAGCCAATCACGATGCGCAGATGTCTTCTACCAATCACTCCGTGGGGGTGTATCCCATAGTGATTGGCTGAAGGCATCTGAGCCTTGTGATTGGTTCCCAGAAAGATAGACAAGTGTTTTAGCCAATCAGGGTGGGATATTGGGGTGTATCTCATCCTGATTGGCTCACACATTGACGACTTTTGATTGGCTGAAATTGATAGACAGCTTTTTCAGCCAATCACAAGCCGCCAATGCCAATTTCCTCCCGGAAATGACTCCGGGAGGCTCATTAGCGTCGGGGAGGTCTGTCAGTGCAGACCTCCGTTAGTTTTTTTTTTTTTAGAGCGCGGATGGTTTCGCGGCCCAGCCGGGGCTGAAGGAGAGAAGGCCGGGGACATCGCGGGGAGGTAAGTTAAATGTATATTTAGATGTTTATATGTGTATTTTATTTATTGTTGATATATTGTATTAATGTATTCATGTATTGTGTTTTTTTTTAACAGGGCCGCGCCGGAAGAGCTAAACAATGACGGGACATGCTGTAAAGGTGAGTATATTATTTAGAATGTATAGAATGTTTATTTATTGGATGTTAATGTTTTGTACTAATTATTTTTTTTTTGTTTGACCCATAGGTTAGTGATCTGAAGCAACATCTTAAAGGTAAGTGGTCTTAATTTATTTATTTTAGCTTAGAATTAGGGTATGTGTAGTTAGGACTGTAATTATTTTATTTTATTTTAGAATAAGGGTCTGTGTATGTAGTTAGGATTTATTGTATATTAGATAGATAGGGGGATGTATTTGATATAGTTAGGATTTTTTTTTAAATTAAATAGATTGTATGTTAGATAGATAGGGGGTATTTGATTTGGACTATATGTAATATATTATATGTAATATATTAACTTTAATATATTATATGTAATGTATGTAATGTCATGTATTGTATGTAATATATTATATGTAATATATTATATTTAATATATTATATGTAATGTATGTAATGTCATGTATTGTATGTAATGTATGTAATGTATTATATGTATGTATTGTATTGTGTTTATCTGTCTTTCCTTTTCAGGTGTGTAATTTTTTTATTTTCTGTAGTGGGCGTAGGGGTTGTAATGTATTTTTCTGTTTTCTGTAGTGGGGGGTGGGGTTGTAATGTATTTTTTTTTCTGTACTGTAGTTTTTTTTGGTTTCTGTTCTGTATTTTTTTTTTGTTTTCTGTAAGGTAGGTTTTTTGTTTTTTGTAATTAGAGTGTTGGGGAGGTTTATTAGGGGGTAGGTAGTGTAGGTAGGTTGTGTAAGTGTTAATAGATTAGTGTAGAGGGGGGTTAGTTTAGATTAAATGGTTTATTGGGGGTTATAGTGTAGTGTTTGTAGTTAGTGTCATGATGGTCCTTGAGGACCATCATGGCACTTATGTGGTTAATGTTGGGTTGTAACAGGCCCATAATGGTAAGAATATACCCTTATGGGACTGATGGGGTTAATTTAGGCCTTATGGTGATCTGTATTGACCACCATGAGTTAATGGGTTCATTTAGGCCTTATGGTGGTCGGTATTGACTACCATGAGTTAATGGGTTAATTTAGGCCCTATGGTGGTCTGTATTGACCACCATGAGTTAATGGGTTAATTTAGGCTTTATGGGGGTCTGGATTGACCACCATGAGTTAATGGGTTAATTTAGGCCTTATGGTGGTCTGTATTGACCACCATGAGTTAATGGGGTAATTTAGGCCTTATGGTGGTCTGGATTGACCACCATGAGTTAATGGGTTAATTTAGGCCTTATGGGGGTCTGGATTGACCACCATGAGTTAATGGGTTAATTTAGGCCTTATGGTGGTCTGTATTGACCACCATGAGTTAATGGGGTAATTTAGGCCTTATGGTGGTCTGGATTGACCACCATGAGTTAATGGGTTAATTTAGGCCTTATGGGGGTCTGGATTGACCACCATGAGTTAATGGGTTAATTTAGGCCTTATGGTGGTCTGTATTGACCACCATGAGTTAATGGGTTAATTTAGGCCTTATGGTGGTCTGGATTAACCACTATGAGTTAATGGGTTAATTTAGGCCTTATGGTGGTCTTGTATTGAGTTAATGGGGTAATTATAGTTGCCTGGGGTTAATATTTTTAGTGCGAGTCCTTTCAGGACCTTTACGGTCCTTTGAGGACCCGCGAGGCGGGAAATTTAAAATTGAATTGCAGCAGGGTTACGATCGGTGCCGATTGGGGCCCCCCGCTGCAGGGGGTTTATGTGGGGACTCTTCGGGGGTCCCGATGGGGACCCCCAGCATAGAGGGGGTTAATTTTAGGTGCCGCGGCCGGGATTGGGTAATAGTGTGCCGCAGCCCCTTTAAGGAGCCGCGGCGGGGAATTTAAAAGTTTTAAATGCAGCGGGGGGCCTGATCTATGCAGATCGGGGACCCCCGCTGCAAGGGTTAATGTGGGGGTGCTGCAGGGGTCCTGATAGAGACCCCTGCAGCATGGGGATGTGTATAGGGTGCAGGGGGGAGCCTCACACTGCTGTCTCGGCCTGTTCCGAGGCAGCACGTAGAGGCTTTCGGATCCCTTGCGTGGAATTTTTGTCCACGTAGGGATTCTTACGATATGCGAGAATCATGCGTAGATTTAAGGCTACGTAGCTCTCTCGGAGCCTATTCTCGGCCATTTTCTCGCAGTCATATCGCAAAGCAGGCTGCGAGAGATTCGGTACTCGCAGACACTGAGCACCGAGAGAACTACAAGGGATAATTTAATAGGGCCCTCAGTGTTTAGGTTACTGTATGGGGCCAATGATGTTTGGTAAGTTAAGACTACTCCTGCTATGGTTCCCTTACTAGCTCCTTTGGAGGGAAAAGTGTCACTCACCCTATTCATCTGCCGCGTCTTGTCTCCCAGGCGGCCCAGCAGGAGGCCCAGCGCTTGTAGTTATGGTCAACCTCAGCGGACAAAATGCGACTGCCAATTATTTTAATGATTGTCACAAATTGTATGAAATGTATAGTAAGAAAATATTAAAGGACCATGAGCCCTGTTTTTTCACATTCGAAGAAATTTTTTCTCATTTTATATATATTTTAGCGAAATATATAAAATGTTTTGGGCTTCCTTTCACTCATATTGCACAGTATAGGAACTCCCATTTTACTCATCACTGATATCTTCCTCCTTCTTCTTTAGCTGGTTCTTACAACAATATATGCACAGATGATGTCATTGGTGGGCAGAGACATCCAGACAGATAAGTAGGCTCCACTTACAAGACAGTAGGAACCTTTCTACACCCCTCTCAGCAGGAAAAGAGCCCTTTTAAAAGAAATAAAGCATAATACAGAAGACTCTTAGTTAACCGTCACCGCTGGGGATTGGTAGATCCCATTTAAATGTAGTTTCTGTTTGCTTTAGAGCTACTATTAAAAGAAGCCTAGAAAGCTTCAGCTACCAACTTGAAGGACTAAAGGATTACCTAAGGACAACAGTAACTTTACTTTCACAATTTTTTTTTCAAATGAGAACCTTCAAAACGTATCAAAACAACAGCACCTTTTAATATTAAAATAAGCACTACAAAGTTTATTATGGACATGGCCAGTTCTGTATGTTATAGCTTAGTCCAGAGACTGCTAAATAGTAACTACAAGAAATCTGTATATACTGTATGTAATACAATTAAAGAATATGTTACTATATGATAGTTTTGTATAACAAAATCCAAAATTCCCAGAGCTTAATAGAGATGTTTTCTTAACATTTGTGCAAAAACAGGGAGTTGATTACAGGCAGACATTTGTCTAATCTGCCTAATGGGAAATCCATTATATGTCCATATATAATTACACTAGGCTGTTGGAAGTAGCATCAGGCCTCAGGCCTTTACCCTGTTGTGGGTACCAGTGCTTTGCACCTACTGAACATGCAGCAGCTCCATCTCTTCATGGTGGAAATAAATTAGTAGGTCTCAAAAATGTTTAGATAAATCTGTTCCACTATCAGTTTGAAAATTAGAGATTTGCACTTCCAGAATTATGCTGCTGTATAGGTTTCCAGCAGACTAAATAAGAAATGTACTGAAAGGGTTGTGGAAAAATAGTTTATTCCTTTTTTTAAGTTATATGTGCAGGCATTTTAATTAGGGGCTGATGAGTATCTGAATCCCTTCCTGAACTGCCATATGCATAGGGCCATATTAAATCCCAGCCTCATAGGTCCAACGTTGCTATTAAATAAGAAGTTCTGCGTGCTACAATGGAGTGACGCTATTTTGTAAACCAGTTCTCGGCTGACGAAGTTGCGTGCTCGAACGCAAACAATTAAGCAAGCACGTAGTAACGGGTTCAGATGGAGACAATGGAAACAGAGATCGTCATCATTGCATCACAAGAAAATGGAGGAGGGATTTCCTATGGGGTTCAATTAAGAGCTATGAACGAACACACATTCCGGTCGTAATGCAATAATAATAAAGCCGCAAATATGATATTCTATCCCATGCGAGTTACAGTATATGTCTTAACACATTGATTGCAGAGATCAATATGACACGAAATATAAACATGAAATAAAATATTTTTCAGGGCCGATTTGTGGGCTTGTGAATGTTGGGCTACGTATTGGACTTTACCCCCTTGCTGGAGCTCTTGAGCACACGTTAGCCTTTGGGCTCAACTTGCGTGTTACATGCTTGCTTGCGGTGACCAAGTTGCAATGTAATAGCTGAATTGAAAACGTAGTGTTATGGGCTCGACGGATCAAAGGATTTACAGTTGCGAAGTCCAACGTTGCTCAAATGTAGCCTATTCTCGGCCGTCTTGCAATTTACCAAGCAGGTCCGCTGCATGCTACGTAACAGGGCTAATTTAATAACCGTAACCCGTAAATTTGGGGTTACGGACTACGTTCTACAACGTAGCCCCAATTTAATGAGGCTGTAAATCAGTAACCCGTTCTGTAAAGTAATGCATCATCTCATTTCTAAGTATGAAATTGGCATTCATTTTATAATCTTATTATGATTTTTCTGATAGTAGCTACATAAAGAATTCATCATCTTACAGATCTTGTAATAAGGATGATACAGCCAGCCTTACATTTCCTTTTTATGCTCTCCTAAACCATCATCAATATGTGTCTCATTTTGTCCATGCATGCATGAAAACCATATTGCTGAATTATTCTGTGGCTGTCATAAACCTAATGGTACATGGATAACATTATGGGTATGTGGCATGTCAGGAAATGCAATGCATTTTTATAAAATATTTTTTTCATTAAAGGAGCACTGTACAGAAAAAAAGCAATGAAGGTCTAAAAACTAAGCCTGACTAAGGCCCTCATTCAATTGCAATTTTGCCAATTGAATAGGGGTGTAAAAAAGCACATCACATATATTTTTTAAAGACGTTTTTAGTTTTTAAGCATCAATCCAAAAGCAAGGTTTTCACTAACTAAAAACTTCTTTAAAAAATATATATTATGTGCTTATTTAGAACCCTATTCAATTGGCAAAATCGCAAATGAATGAGGGCCTAAGAGTATAATTAAGCAGGTAAAAGTTATAAAGCTAATTTTTAATTATGGGTGTTTCTGCTGGTTCTTGAAGGTGTTCCTGATACGTTGGTTGTAAGAGCAAGGGCGTAGGAACCAAAACATTTTGGCATACAGCATATCCACATTATCAGCCTTATTAAATTGCGATTCGGTAAATCTAAAAGGGCTCTACTTAAGCACACAGCATAGTTTTTAGTTAGTGAACTTCTATCCAAAAGCAAGGACTTCACTAACTAAAAACTTCTGTAAAATAAATATGCTGTATGCTTAATTAGAGCCCTTTTAAATGTAGTGAATCCCAATTTAATAAGGCTGTATTTATATATATAAATATCCTCCTCCCTAACCTACTCACCTCTTGTGACCTCTTCTGACAGTCAGGTCTCACGATCTCAGACAATAACTGAAAGTTCATTATTGCATAATTTCAACATGCCTAACTGGAATTTCCCTCACCTTTAGACTGCTTCAATCAGAGGCATGCCTGGATTGAGTGCTGGGGAAACCAATGTCCTGTCATCTAGAGAGCTCCCTGCATGGGTATTCAGTTGGACTAATCAGGAGGGTACCTCCTTTCATGTGCCACCATGCAAATAATCCTCCCTACCCTAGGGTGCAAGTAGGTGCTGGTAGTGCTAGGTATTATAAAGGAGTAGAACTGTGAATTGGAAGCATAAGCCCAATGAGTAGCGGAACCTGACAAGGTGGCAGATCCTGGGCAGCTACAAGTAGATCCCAAGATACTCATTGGAAATGTCGTATCTAAATATTTTACTCTTGGTTAGGTATAAGGCTAGCCTCAGGCATCTGTCATGAAATCTCTGTTTCTATATAGTTATTTTAAAGGACCGTTGTGGTCAAACATTTAAAATAGCCTCTGTTGAAGAACTACACTTCAAAAGAGGCAAAATGTTTTTAGAATATTAAAAAGAACCTATTTTATTACTTACATGCAATTATTTTGAAGTGGAATCTTTCAGTTACGTTTCCAGTGACCTACTGTACTTCCTGAGATGGGAGGGGACTTTGAATAGGTTAAGAAGTTTGTATGTGTATAATCGGAAGGTGCCATCTACATCGACTAATACATTCATTAGGTCTAAATATATTACTCTTGGCCAGCACACATCACTGACCACGCCCCTTGATACACACAATTAGGTGGAGCTAACCAGCTCTGCTTGAGGAGAAAACTCACAGTTTACAACCTTTTTTTTTTTTTTTTTTTAAATGTACACTGTTTTAATAGCTCATTTCCAGCAAACAATCATAAGAGCATTAATAGGAAATGCACTACAATGGTCCTTTCAGTAAAGAAATCATAATAAACTGATTATTTATGCATTTGAATTTTGCAAATTCACTGACATTTTTCTGTTATAAAATCTGGTAGAATCTATGCAGTGCAGAGGAAGCTTAGTAGGAGATTGATCCTAAGATAACATTTCTAGTTTTAGAGTTCCTTGCAAAATGTATTAAAGGGGAGTTTATAATGAACAATCCCCATCTGACATTGAGTCAATTTGTATAATGCAGGGATTAACCTCGGATCCTCAGATACCATCTTCTCTAAATAAATCAGCAAACACTTTATTAGACTGAGAGCACTTCCTTCTTCATTTTATACTTTTTTCTTTTTACAGAACCACCATCACATGTATAGTTGTGAGCGTATGAGTTGTTGCTAACGCTTGCATGCTCATTGCAGCCAGCAGCACCGTCACACATGCGAGCGCTGGAAAAAAATACGACCTTAATGGCCGAACTGCAGAGATCGAAAACCACGAAAAACAAGAAAAATAATAAAAAAAACATAAAAACACACTCACACACAGCACGGGGAGAGCCAGGAAGCCTGGGAGTGAGGTTAGAAGTGATTTTGAGCCTTATTTGCCGTGTTTTGTCACCCGAAAATAGACTAAGCAAGAAAAAAAATGGCGGACGAAAAATGTAAATAATTCTGAAACTGCATGAAAACGAGGCTGAGCAAAGTCAGGCACGCGGGACTTAGAAAATACACAACAGCAAAGACACTAACACTTACAACAGCAATGCCAGGCACACCAACAATGCCAGGCACACCAACAAAGCCAGGCACGCTGGACTTATAAATAATAATAGAACCGGCAGTCAGCGCACGCCACACAAACATTCAGCAGACACACAGAAGACAAACACACAGACAGGGAAGAGACAGGGGTAATGCTGGAAAGAGACATATGGCATTTCCAAGCACAAAACTTACAGGTTAATGAACCCTGCAATGAGCGGCCCATACAGTAGGTGTGAGGAAAGGTTTGCGATAAGCATCCATGGTGCTCATTATGAGCCAAAGGCGCTCATCTTGGGGCTTGAGATGAGCGCTGAAGGTGCTCAGAGAAGCAAAAGCCAACCATTCTGTGGCAAACAGCATTGCCTGGCTTACAATTTTATTGCCGTAATTTTTTGTCACTAGTTTAATATATTGTGCGTTTTAAATACAAAACAAAATGTGATTTCTACATAAAATATATAAATAAAGCAAAGCACCTTTTCATCTAAAATCTAAGTAAATTACAAGTCTGTATTTTATTTCTTGACTGGCTTTAGATTCAATATTATATAATGTTTAATGCAAGAAAGTGTCTAAAAACCTTTAAAAAATGATATAAAACTATAGCTAAGATAGTGACTTGTTCAACATTTTCATTGTACAATGACTACCCAGGTTAGTCAATTATTTTGGAAAAAAACCATCAAGATCTCAATTTTTTTATGAAAATAAAGTTAGAGTCAATACTCCATTTTTTGTCTTTAATATTAATTATATTTTTTTATTATAATGTCATTCAAGAAAATAAGTTATTTTACATTGTGAAGGGAATTTAGGAAAAGGACAAAATGTATATGAAGTTTAATTTAACATTTAGAAGTTTTAGTTGAGATGCAATAAATGTTGAGAAAGTGGCCAGAGGTACTGATTACGACCCAGGTCCACCTATTGACTAGCCCTGTGATAGACTTTGATTTATAAACGTTTTTTTACTTATTGCATTTTTTTAAAAATAGTAACAGCATAAATACATGAATTTGTTTAATTGTACCCATGACAAAGGTGTTTAATGCAATTAAGATACACTTAGCTATGACACCTTATAACAATCGTTTGATATCTCTAATTTAAAACCAAATGTGTCTCAGTGGAAATAAAAATGTGACTATCACATATATAGTTGTGAGTGCAGCGAGCCCGCAAGAACCGAGTCCCTCGTAAAGCGAGGGACGCAGTTCCCCGCAAGTGCAGATCCTCGCGAAGTGAGGGGCCGCGTTTGCGGTGGTGGAGCATTCAACGTCGGCTGTGTTTGTCCGCAAATGAGGACCCTCGCAAAGCGAGGGGCCGCATTTGCAGTGGTGGAGGATCCAACGTTGGCTGTGTTTGTCCGCAAATGCGGACCCTTGCAAAGCGAGGGGCCGCATTTGGGAGGTGTAGCTTCAAAGGCGCCTCACACGCAGTTAACACACACATGCACGACTTAGAAAAAAAACTCAAAGGCGCCTCACACGCGGTTAACGTGCACGACTTAGAAAATAAACAACTGCGTCCTACATACACGAATTCGATAAAAAACAACTGCGTCCCTCGCAAAAAATTGCGCCCCCGAAACGACCCATTCCCAACACACAAAAACTGTCCTAAAACGACACGCATGAAAACATCAGAAACACAAGAAATAAACACAACGAACACATAAAAAGCTTACTTACAGCAAGGGGGGCATCCGGCACCTCGAAAAGTTAATTTACACGTCTATTTAAGTAAAAAAAATGAGTTTAAACTGCCGAAAATCCCCTAAGCGAGAGAAAAAATGGCCGCCGAACAAAACGAAAACGAGGCTACAGACGTAACAATACTACAGTGACTCGCAAAACTGAAACACATACTATGCGGCACGTACCACACTGATATTAACCACCATTTTGAAAAACTACTACACATAAATTGGCAGATGGAACGCAAATTGTAAGCTGGAACGCAAATAGCGCATGCGTATTGCGTTATAACGGTCTGAGACACTTGAAAGTTTATAAATACTGCCTACTTTCCAGAAAATTCTACATTTCTACTCAGGTGATGAATGGAGTGACTGGATAGTTAACTGCTGCTGTTACTTGAGAAGATAATTATTTCCTAATTTCCTTCTTTACACTGTGCAAATTACAACTGAGAGGTAAGCTATAATATATTACATGTTATTATCAAGACAGGACAAAAAAAAACAACAACTTTAACTATGAAAATGTGATTCATGTATAGTGACATGTGACACGCACATTTATGTGTGTAGGCCCTAAAACAAACTAATGTTAACTGAAACTAATTAAACAAGTATATTTAAATGACATTAATTTACTGCAACTCATAGCAAAAAATAATATGACACTAATACATATGGAACCTAAAGCTGAATCTTTGCCCTTTTTTTACTATTCAAACAGACTCTGCATCAACAGCGTCACTCAAGAATTTGCACCGTGCACTGTGAACGAGAAACCCTTTTAAAGAACACAAAGAAAGAAGAAGAGGTAAGATAGAAAAATACATTACATGCTGAAAAAGACCATGCTTTGCTAAATCAAAAAGAAGAAATATATATTAACCATTTCACTTTCTTTTTCAAACAGACACTACAAGAAGACCGGCGGATTAGGATTGGCAGGAGGGGACCCTCTGTCATTCAGACAAGAACAACACTTCAATCAAGGTATGGTATAACAAGTAGAAAAAATAAAGGAACTACAGTACATATGTTTAATGGCCGCCAATATAACAATTTCAAGTAAAATAAAAATAAAAATTCATATAAATTGAATAAGGAACAAAACACAGTTCAACAAACTTCACAAAGACCTATACAATTTAGGAAGACAGACAGTTTCACAGAAACCAAAAAAAAAAGAGGTGGCCACAAAACAGGATAGCATCTGAAACATTAGCAACATACATAAAACAAAAGTATTCCTCCTCTTTACTGTAAAATAACCTCCAAGATCTCCCACAAGCCAAATGCAGCAACCAAAAAGTGGAGAACATAATTAATCCTCATAAAAATGCCGAATTAAGCAAATAAAGTTTGCAACATATGGTGGACACAAAACAGGATTGTACCAAAAATCACACAAACACATAGAAAAGTAAATTAATATTCTTCTTTAATGTTTACGAACCTATAAGCCTTACAAAGAAGCCTAAATAAGCATAGCAAAAGTGGTGGACACAGAACAGGATAATGCTAAAAACATTGCCATCATATCCAAAATAGCAAAAACATTTATTTTCACTGTACAAAAACATTTAACCTTCATAAAAAAGACTAATTAAGCAAATAAAGTATGCAACATATGGTAGACACAAAACAGGATTGTACCAAAAATCACACAAACACATAGCAAAGTAAATTAATATTCTTCTTTACTGTTTAAGAAGCTATAAGCCTTACAAAGAAGCCTAAATTAGCATAGCAAAAGTAAAAAGTGGTGGACACAAAACAGGATAATGCTAAAAACATTGCGATCATATCCAAAATAAGAAAAACATTAATAATTACAGTATAAAAAAAGGATAACTGGAAAATACAAATACAATTAAAGTATTTTTAAAAGGTTGCACATAAAACAGCATAGCAAAAAAAATCACCATAACAGATACAATAGACCAAAACAATGAAATATGTTATTCATTACAAATACATTCAAATCAAATAACATTTTAATTTTTCTTTTACAACAGACACTGCGTGAAGAGCATCGGACGTAGACTTTGAACAGCGGACCAACAAAGATTCTGCTTGAAATCACACTTCAACCAAGGTACAGTATAACAAGTAAAAAAAGAGAAACCTAAATAAACATGTTTGCTCTGCATCCATGTCAACAGAAAATAAAAAGAATAACAACTAGAGATGTTGCGAATAGTTCGCCGGCGGACTGTTCCCGGCGAACATAGCATGTTCGCGTTCACGGCGAACTGCGAACATATGTGATATTTGACCCGCCCCCTATACGTTATCATTGAGCAAACTTTGACCCTGCATGTCACAGTCAGCAGACACATTCCAGCCAATCAGCAGCATACACTCACTTCCAGAGCCTTCTACCTCATGGACAGCAGCCATTTTGGAATCATAACTAACTTGCAGTCTTACTGAGAGGAGGCTGAGTGTAGGTGATACTGCGTCAATAGGGAAAACCATAGCTAGGCTACTGTACACAGTGTGCAATACAGTCCTGAAGGACTCTTTTGATTTCTGCTGCAAGGACACCCGTGTGTCTCTTCCCCCCCCTTATCATCATCCTCCCCTCACCTTAGCACCCAACCCTAACACCCCTCACAATTATCCATAACACCCATCAACCTAACACCTAACCCTAACACCCCTCACACTTATCCCTAAGACCTAACACCCCTCACACTTATTCCTAACATGCCTCACCCTAACACCCCTTACACTTATCCTTAACACCCCTCACCCTAACACCTAACCCTAACACCCCTCACACTTATCCCTAACACCCCTCACCCTAACCCTAACACCCCTCACACTTATCCCTAACACCCCTCACCCTAACCCTAACACCCCTCACACTTATCCCTAACACCCCTGACCCTTACCCTAACACACCTCACACTTATCCTTAACACCCCTCACCCTAACACCTAACCCTAACACCCCTCACACTTATCCCTAACACCCCTCACCCTTACCCTAACACCCCTCACACTTATCCCTAACACCCCTCACCCTAACCCGAACACCCCTCACACTTATCCCTAACACCCCTCACCCTAACCCTAACACCCCTCACACTTAACACCTAACCCTAACACCCCTTACACTTATCCCTAACACCCCTCACCCTAACCCTTACACCCCTCACACTTATCCCTAACACCCCTCACCCTTACCCTAACACCCCTCACACTTATTCCTAACACCCCTCACCCTAACACCTAACCCTAACACCCCTCACACTTATCCCTAACACCCCTAACCCTAACACCACTCACACTTATCCCTAACACCCCTCAACCTAACCCTAACACCCCTCACACTTATCCCTAACACCTAACCCTAACATCCCTCACCCTAACACCTAACCCTAGCACCCCCTACACTTATCCCTAACACCCCTCACCCTAACCCTAACACCCCTCACACTTATCCCTAACACCCCTCACCCTAACACCTAACTCTAACACATCTCACACTTATCCCTAACACCCCTCACCCTAACCCTAACACCCGTCACACTTATCCCTAACACCCCTCACCCTTACCCTAACACCCCTCACACTTATTCCTCACACCCCTCACCCTAACACCTAACCCTAACACCCCTCACACTTATCCCTAACACCCCTAACCCTAACACCACTCACACTTATCCCTAACACCCCTCAACCTAACCCTAACACCCCTCACACTTATCCCTAACACCTAACCCTAACATCCCTCACCCTAACACCTAACCCTAACACCCCTCACACTTATCCCTAACACCCCTCACCCTAACCCTAACACCCCTCACACTTATCCCTAACACCCCTCACCCTAACACGTAACTCTAACACATCTCACACTTATCCCTAACACCCCTCACCCTAACCCTAACACCCGTCACACTTATCCCTAACACCCATCATCCTAACCCTAACACCCCTCACACTTATCCCTAACACCTAACATCCCTCAACCTAACACCTAACCCTAACATCCCTTACACTTATCCCTAACACCCCTCACCCTAACACCTAACCCTAACACCCCTCACACTTATCCCTAACACCCCTCACCCTAACCCTAACACCCCTCACACTTATCCCTAACACCCCTCACCCTAACACCTAACCCTAACACCCCTCACACTTATCCCTAACACCCCTCACCCTAACCCTAACACCCCTCACACTTATCCCTAACACCCCTCACCCTAACACCTAAGCCTAACACCCCTCACACTTATCCCTAACACCCCTCACCCTAACCCTAACACCCCTCACACTTATCCCTAACACCCCTCACCCTAACACTTATCCCTAGCATCCCTCACCCTAATCCTAACACTCCTCACACTTATCCCTAACACCCCTCACCCTAAACCTAACACCCCTCACACTTATCCCTAACACCTAACCCTAACATCCCTCACCCTAACACCTAACCCTAACACCCCTTACACTTATCCCTAACACCCCTCACCCTAACACCTAACCCTAACACCCCTCACACTTATCCCTAACACCCCTCACACTAACCCTAACACCCCTTACCCTAACCCTAACACCGCTCACCCTAATACCTAACCCTAACACCCCTCACACTTATCCCTAACACCCCTCACCCTAACCCTAAGACCCCTCACACTTATCCCTAACATCCCTTACCCTAACCCTAACACCCCTCACACTTTTCCATAACACCCATCAACCTAACACCAAGCCCTAACATTCTCACACTTATCCCTAAGACCTAACACCCCTCACACTTATTCCTAACATGCCTCACCCTAACACCCCTTACACTTATCCCTAACACCCCTCACCCTAACACCCCTCACACTTAGCCCTAACACCCCTCACCCTAACACCTAACCCCGTCACCCTTATCACTAACACCCCTTACCCTAACACCCCTCACACTTATACCTGTGTCTCTTCCCCCCTATTCATCAAGGGAGGGGGGAGGATGATGAGGGAGGAGGGAAAGAGACACAGGGGAGGATGATGAGGGAGGGGGAAAAGAGACACAGGGAAGATGATGAGGGAGGGGGAAAAGAGACACAGGGGAGCATTATGAGTGAGGGGGAAACAGACACAGGAGAGGATGATGATGGAGGGGGAAGAGACACAGGGGAGGATGATGAGGGAGGGGGTAAAGAGATACAGGGGAGGATGATGAGGGAGGTGGGAGGATGATGAGGGAGGGGGGATGAGACACAGGGGAGGATGATGAGGAATGGGGGGGAAGAGACACAGGGGAGGATGATGAGGGAGGGGGTAAAGATATACAGGGGAGGATGATGATGGAGGGGGATGTTAGGTTATTTATGCCGTTTATGGATTAAAACCAGACTCTGCATCGACTATGTAATTTTTCGTGGGAGTTTTGAAATGGATCCCCCTCCGGCATGCCACATTCCAGGTGTTAGTCCCCTTAAAACAACTTTTCCATCACTATTGTGGCCAGAAAGAGTCCCTGTGGGTTTTAAAATCCGCCTGCCAGTTGAAGTCTATGGCTGTTCGCCGGGTTCGCCCTTTCGCGAACATTTGCGGCAGTTCGCGTTCGCGGTTCGCGAACCGAAAATTTTATGTTTGCGACATCACTAATAACAACCACTAACTATAACTTTTACCAAAATATAACTGACACATTTCTCATTTACCTCTTATTTGTCTTTTATGGACAATAATGTTTAACAGTAAATCCAAACTTAAATCTAGCCAAAAAAAAAGAAAACAGCATAGTCCACAAAAGTCTCAAAACACAGACTAAATAAAATTTGTCATTCTAAATTACCATTCGTAATGTACAATATTAAGCATAAAACTTAAACACACACATAAAATAGAATACTACAACAAATAGTACTAACACCCCAAGAAAAAATAAAAAAATGTCATTGCCCGAACATATAAGCCTTTAAATAAACTATCAAAATACTATTATGACAATCCCCTGTAGTAAAAATTACAAAGACTCATGTTTTCCCTCTACTATGCCTGTAAGTTAAAAGTACAAAAAATAAATAAATTGCCAAAACAACAAAAATATAAATTTCAATTAACACTAGACACCTACTACATGTAGAAGAAGGTATAGTGTCAGTTCCTTGAGTGTACTATTCATGTAAGGCAAAAATTACAACGTACGACAGAAAGTAAGACCAAAAAAAAACAAAAACACTTATTTAACAATACAAAGAAAGTACCGCTACAATGAACTACAAGCACATATAAACAAACTGTTGATAATAAAAAATGTAAAAAACAAACTTAACATCTCAAACTAAACTAATTATACATTATTTTCTTTTACAGATTAACATGGCTACTTATGAGAGCAAACAAGAAAAGAAAAGACGTCAAACTAGAGAAAGACAAGAGAGATGGGCCAACCAGCACCAAAGCAGAAGGAAATTCGACGAGAAAAAGAACGCAAAAGAATTGCAAGCAAAAGACTATCAGCTGCAGAAATTAAAGATACACAAAAAAAAGCTACTAAGCAAACAAAGGATTTAGAACCTGTTCCTCAAACATGAGATTACATTTTACCAGAAAAAATAAAAGACATACCAAAAAAAGCCACCAAAAAACAAAGCATTCAGAACCTCTTCCTGAAACATTACATGACATTTTACCTAAACCAATAAAAGATATACCAAAAAAAGCCACAAAAAAAACAAAGCATTTAGAACCTGTTCTTGAAACATCACATGACATTTCACCTGATGAATTTGAAAATCAAACTGATATATGCTTTACAAATTGTCCTTTACTCAAGTCTTTAGCAGTAGAGGTTCATAATTGTTGGGACACGAATACTCAATGTCAGTTTTGTGAAGCTTATTATTTTAAACAGGAGAGACCCAGAGATGGACAATTTATTAGTAGCTGTCAAAAAGGCAAGTTAAACTTCCAGAAAGAAAAGAATTTCCAATCTATTTACACAACATTATTATTGAACCTACTTTTCCAAACTACAAAATGTTTAAGACAAACATAAGATCCTACAATAGTGACATATCCTTTGCATCTATGGGGGCAACATTAGTTGCTAATGTACCAGGACACGGTCCTTACTGTTTTAAAGTCCAAGGCCAAATTTATAATCATACTTCCCATTTACATCCAGAGGAAGGAGAGCAAAGAAAATTCGCTCAACTATATGTCCTAGATACAATAGAAGCTGTTGGCCAACGTATGCAGCTGGAAGAAAATAAAGAATGCTTACCCAGTGTTTTTATAGAGCTAGATAACATTATGGACAATAACCCCTACACTAAAGCTTATAAAAAATTGGCAGAAGTAGAAAATGAACAACAACTTCATGCACAAAGACATCAATTACCAATGCCAAAGGTCAATATGGTGCTTAAAAGAGACAGACATACTGATACACTTTGTTATAACTTGCCAACATCAAATGAGGTTGCAATGGTGTTTCAAAATGATGAAGGAGAACCACAATTTCAAAGAGACATTAGAATATATCCCAGAAATGAGGAGCAACCATTCATTAATATGAGTATCTTAAGTCCAAATTTAGATCCAATGACATATCCCATTTTTTTCCCACACGGAGAGGCAGGTTGGCAACCAAAATTAACCCTTCCCAGTTACCCAAATGCTAAAGCCAGAATACGAAATAATGTTTCTATGCTTGATCTCAAATTGCCATTCGAAATATATTTAATCCAATTTTATGTGGTGGAAAACTAACACAACAATGGATTATTGATTCTTATTTGCAAGTTGATGCCAATAATTTAAACTTTATAAAATATCAACAAGATAAACTACGTGTTGAACAATATTCTGTACTAATGGACTATGTTGCTGAGGTGGCTACAAGCAGAGACATGAGAGCTGGAAAAGCCATAATTTTACCATCTTCCTTTCAAGCATCTCCTCGAAATATGAGAAAGATACAATGATGCTATGGCTATTGTCACCAAATTTGGCAAACCTGATTTATTTCTTACATTTACTTGTAATCCCCAATGGCCAGAAATTACACAAAATGTACTTCTTGGCCAAAGTCCTTCCGATAGACCAGATGTAGTAGCCAGAGTTTTTAAGATTAAATTAAATGAATTAATATGTGACATCACTATAGGTCACTTATTTGGCAAATGTCTTGCTTATGTATATACCATTAAATTTAAAAAAAGAGGGCTTCCACATGCACATCTCATAATACTTTAAGAAAAAGATAAATTAGATATTTCTGACAAAGTGGATGCAGGTCTAAATTGTTTGGAATAACATGCTTTAAAACATCAGGTATGATGTTGTATCGATCAGGTAGTGTAAGGGTTACACCCGCTCTCCCCATTTAATGCACCGCAAACAACCACAAACAGTCCCTTTGCACAACCACAAACTCCCCATTTGCACAAGGTTGGATACCAAGCTAGCCATGTCCCGTTCCTTTTCCTCACTGATGTCATTGAAGGTCTCTTCCTCCACCCAGGCACAAAGGGTCCCCGAAAGGTGACAACAAGCCCCCTGGGACGCCTGCTGTGTTTGGTCTTCCACCTCCTCAAAGCCACCTTCCTCCTCTGACTCCTCTTCTTCAGACTCCTCTCTCTCCGTTGCCTCTGTCTGCTTTATTATAAGGTGTGTACTGTTAAGTAGTACTATTCCTATCGGTTTAATCCCTGTTACGTCCACTATTAGGGGACGTGTATATGGCATTGTTTTTTGAAACAGGGAGATGGAAAAAGATGCTTGGTCGGACCTCCTACTTCAAATTTGGGGCACTGTGCGTGCAATCTAAGGTGCCACCAGATATGAGTGTCACTGTGCACTGGCAAAAGTTGTCAGAGTAGGCGCTGTAGGCCTCACACACACGCCTGTAGGCAGGCAACTGATATTCAATCTATTACAGTCAAAAAAGTGTTGTTTTATGCCACTGTACACTACGGTTGCACCAGATATGAGTGTCACAGTGCACTGGCAAAAGTTGGCAGAGTAGATGCAATAGGCTTCACATACATGCCTGTAGGCAGGCAATTGCTATTCAATCTATTACAGTCAAAAAAGTGTTGTTTTATTTCACTGAGCACAATATAAGCTGTTAGGTCTTAGCCTGTCACACACACATGCTGGCAGGCAGGCATATTCAATTAGATTACACAGATTATTTTTTTTTAAAATAAAATAAAATAAATGATGTTCTAGCCCTAAAAAGGGCTTTTTGGATTGCTGTCCTTGCAGCAGATATCAGATGAGTCCTTCAGGTCTGTAGTGGAAGCTAAATACACAGCCTGGCTCTCTATTTCCTTATTAAATCTCCAGCAGCTACACTATCTGTCCTCTCACAACAAATGCAGCTTCAGAATGATTCTAAAATGTATGCTGTCCTTCAGATGGAAGGCCCTGGAAGGGAGTGTATGCTGCTGATTGGCTGGAATGTGTCTGCTGACTGTGAAGTGCAGGGTCAAAGTTTCCTCAATGATAAAGAATAGGGGGCGAACCCAAAAGCGCATGTGTTCGCAGTACGATGCGAACGCGAACATGTCAAAATCGCCGCGAATAGTCCGCGGGCGAACTGTCTGCGACATCTCTAGTGCAATTGTCATGTTACTGCGAAATATGAACCCCAAAAAAGATCTATGCAATGGGACAAGATTAATTGTTCAACAATTAAAGGACCACTTTGTAGATGCTGACATTTTAACTGGTACCCATAAAGGAGAGACAATTTTCATACCAAGAATAGATTTAGCACCAAGTGAAAGTAGTCTCCCTTTTATACTTCAAAGAAGACAATTTCCCATCATTATGGCATTTGCCATGACCATTAATAAATCAGAAGGACAAACGTTCAAATCTGTGGGTATTTTCTTACAAGAACCAGTATTTGCACATGGCCAATTGTACGTGCAAAAATCCACAGGCTATTAAAGTTTACATTAAAAAGAATGAAAGTCAAGGTGATTTATTAGAAGATGGATGTATTTTTACTGAAAACATTGTCTACTATGAAGTACTTTAACTTTTCATTAAAGAAATAAAAGCTAAAATGTTAATTAACTATGTCACTGTTTCTAATGTTACAAGTTTGAAAAAAAAATTGTCAAGTTTCTTACTTAGAGAGATAAGAAAGTTCAAGTTTAAAAAAAATATACTTTCAAGTTTCTTAATTAGACATATTACAAAGTTCATGTTAAGAGGTCAACCACGTTTTAAATCACAGCAACAAACAAAGGTCAACCATTGAAAAATACAAATCAATAAACAATTTAGTCATAATTAATGGAAGTATACGGTTTATGGATCATTAGCTTCACGAAACACTTGCCTTGCATTATTTTTACAAATTATGTTAAAATGTTAATTAACTATGTTACTGTTTCTAATGTTACAAGTTTGAAAACAATATTTCAAGTTCATTACTTAGACAGATAAGAAAGTTCAAGTTTCAAAAAATATACTTTCAAGTTCTTTACTTAAACATATTACAATGTTCATGTTAAGAGCTCAACCACGTTTTAAGTTACAATGTAAATATTGTCTTTTGTGTTAAACATTAATCCAGGGAGTAATCTAATTGCCAGTTCATGGGGTCAGGAAGGATTTTTTTTTCTCTCTGATACAATTGGGTACGTTTCAAGGAGGGTTTTTACTGTTTGCCTTCCTCTGGATTCAATGTATATTTAAGTTAACAATTCTTGAGATAGAACTTGCATGTTAAAAAACCATTACCTCAAGTTTACAATACTGATTCATTTAAAGTTCAACTGTTTTTACATTTAAATGTTAATACTTTTAATACAAAATTATGTTAAAATCTTAATTAACTATGTTACTGTTTATAATGTTCCAAGTTGGAAAACATTTTTTTCAAGTTCCTTACTTACACAGATAAGAAAGTTCAAGTTTCAAAAAATATTTGAAGTACTGTTTATGGATGATTAGCCTCACAAAACACTTGCCCTGCATTATTTTTACAAATGATGTTAAAATGTTATTCAACTATGTTACTGTTTCTAATGTTACAAGTTTGAAAACAATATTTTCAAGTTCCTTACTTAGACAGATAAGAAAGTTCAAGTTTAAAAAAATATACTTTCAAGTTCTAAACATATTACAAAGTTCATGTTAAGAGCTCAACCCCGTTTTAAGTCACAATGTAAATATTGTCTTTTATTTTAAACATTAATCCAGGGAGTAATCTGATCGCCAGTTAATGGGGTCAGGAAGGAATTATTTTTTTCCCCTCTCTGATACAATTGGGTATGTTTCAAGGAGGGTTTTTACTGTTTGCTTTCCTCTGGATTCAATGTATATTTAAGTTAACAATTCTTGAGATAGAACTTGCATGTTAAAAAACCATTACCTCAAGTTTACAATACTTATTAATTTAAAGTTCAACTGTTCTTACATTCAAATGTTAATACTTTTAATACAAAATGCTTTAACAGTTACTGTTCCCCAAGAGAACATTTTACAAAAATAAACATGTTTAATATCACAATACTACGTATTTCATCATAACTAAAATCTTATAAGTGTCAAATACATATATTAATAACTAAACAACTTTCCAAACATACACATCTCATTGCCGTAATTTTTTGACGGGCAAGTCGCTAGTCACATATATAGTTGTCATAACTGTGGGATGTCAAAAGTTGTTGCTAACGCTGTGGCCCTCCCACGCGAACCTCAAGTCATTCAAAACACAATAAATACACACAACAAACACATAAAAAGCTTACCCACAGCGATAGGGGGCACCCAGGACCTCCTCAAGTGAAGTTACACCTCCATTTAAGTCCAAATTCCAGAGTTTAGACACCCAAAAATCACCTAAGCGAGAGAAAAAATGGCCACCAAAAAAAAAATGAAAATGAGGCTACAGGACCCTAAACACGCAAAACACCACCAAACACATACAGATTTTCCTGAAAAGCAGGACGAGGTCCAAGAACAAGGATGTTAAATCACCAACAGCCGCATACCACATTAGGCGCCATTTTACAACACTAACTTACATAATGCAGAAGTACACAGCTACCCTAACAGATTTTCCTTGCGCACGCACACTATTTCCACTGCACACATTGCTCACACTTACACAGCAGCTCCACATCACTCAAAACACACATTGTATGCTGCAGCAACATGAAAACAGATTGTCATTTTACTTCCAAATAGGTAAAGTATATTCCTTTATTAATGTATTATTTAGTTCATTACCATACACCAAACAGCATTAGCTCACTTATAATTTTATTCCCGTAATTTTTTGACGGGCAATATTCTAGTTATTAATAATGAGTATTTATAAAGCATTAATGTTTTGGTGTGTGCAGTTGAAGTTATTTACAATTTAACTTATACAGTAGGTCAACAAACCATGGGCGTAGGAGCTCAAAACAATCTAAGGGGAATAATTCAACTCTACTCCCAGGACAGGAAGCAGAGACAGATCTACTGCTGTAAATAAAAAGAAATGCTAGAAAAAGCACAAAACAGGAATGGACAGTGTTAAAAGGATCACACTTATGTTCATCTAAATGTTAATAAAAAGAACATCAAACCTGACTATTAAATGTAAAATGTGTAATCTTTAAATGTGACTGCTGGTTGCTGAAGATATGTTTAAGAACTCAGCCATGAAAAAGAAAAATGAGCATATCAGTCTCTGACCATCCATCACGCTGGTTGCTTTCTCTTTTTTCTTTGCCACATATAACCATTTAAAAAAGCATTTTAAAAGACTCTTTAAGGTGACATTTTTTATGGAAAAATGTCCCTATTTGTAACTGAAAAATAAATAGTGGTTTCAAATGTGATTAGTTACACACTGTATGTCATTTTCTTTTTTTAACTGATTTTTTTACTTACAAGGTTATGATAATGTACTGATGATTACACAAGTACAATACACTGCAGAGCTTATTTTGCAATCTTATCTCACTAAACGAAAGTAAGATGGATCGGACGGAGAATACATCATACTTTTGCATTCACCTCTTGCTTTTTGATGGATTATGTTCACTGCTACATTACTAACATATAGTTAAATGATAATACAAAACCACTAAGTTAGATGTGCTCATCAGAGAATTAACTAACCTTAATAGAGTAGTTCTATGGCCATGATAACTCACTCGGAGAGCAACCTCTTTTAGCTCACTTGTGCCCTTCACAGGGAGACATATCCTGTAGTATATAAGTCTGGTCTCACTCAAAAGAGTGACCCAGCCCCGAAATACCAGGCAATTTTACCCTGAACAGGAGAACCAGCAAACCCCAAATGCATTTCTGCCTTCATTGGGCCTCATAAGTGAGGTGCAGCTGTACTCCCTTAGGCACAGCGAGCAAGGGGTCCATGTCTGGAGTACCCTATACCTCTTAGGGAGACTAAACTATAAGGGTAATTTGCATAAACAAAACAAATAAGTCAGAAGTGCTCATCAGAGAACAAAGTAACCTTAATAGGTTAGCTCTATGGACATGATAACCCACTCTGAGAGCAACCTCTTTTAGCTCACTTGTGCCCTTCATAGGGAGAAATATTCAGGCTCATAAAGGCTGAAATGCTTCTGGGGTTTACTGTTTCTCCTGTTCAGGGTAGAATTGCCTGGTATTCCGGGCTGGGTCACTCTTTTGAGTGGGACCAGACTGATATACCACAGGATATTTCTCCCTGTGAAGGGCACAAGTGAGCTAAAAGAGGTTGCTCTCAGAGTGGGTTATCATGTTCATAGAACTAGCCTATTAAGGTTAGTTTGTTTTCTGATGAGCACCTCTGACTTAGTGGTTTTGTTTATGCAAATTACCCTTAGGGTTTAGTCTACCTAAGGGTGATAGGGGGTTCCAGATGTGGACCCCTTGCTTACTGTGCCTTAGGGAGTTCAGCTACTATATTAATCTGTATGTTGAGTTTCACCTACAACATGGATTACCAGCCACAATCAGTGTCAACCACTCCTCTCTTTAAGACCTCAGGCTGCCTATGATGACATTTCTCAAACCCCAATGTATAACACACAACAGTATTGTGAACATGACATACCTTCCCATGGCTGTGATTCTCAGGCTCCATGCTGTTGATCATTTTTTGGGGTTTGTCTAACCCTTTATTAGACAATGTATTAAGGCACCTGTTGTAGGCCAGATTTCCTGATTTGTAGTTGAGTATTGGAGTCTGTGTTACCATTGTAGTTGATTAATGTTATGCTGCTGTGTATTATTGCCAATAGTTGACGTTCACAGATGTAGGCAAACTCTCACACCATACTTTATAACTTTTTTAAAATGCAACATATGTGACTTTTAAGAATGTAAATATTTGTCATCACAGTATTGTCTCTTTAACTGATTTTGCCAGGTCTCTGCAATGCTTTTTAGAGCCCTTACAGATGGTATTCAGTAAATGTAACTTCTTAGAAAAAATGCAGCTACCGTTATGCAGCTTAAATAACATGAATGAGGAGCGTTCAATGCAATTCAAATGGGCTTTGAGTCAAAATCAGTGGAACCACAGACTGTAACTTGATAACACAGGTCATAGCAGCCTATTTTGCAGTGGATTTGTGAGAGCCTGTGTAAAACATATGAATAAGGCCCAAGGATCTAAATGGTGGGAGATCCAGAGCATGCTGGTCCTGTGTCATCCCAGGGCATTTTTTCATTTTATATAAATATTTTATGTAAATAAATTTGAAACCGCTCTGATTATTTTTATATAAAACTAGCGACTTGCTCGTCAAAAAATGACGGTCATTAAAAGAAAGTGTTGAAATGCTGTTTGTCACACAATGTGAGTGTACTGTGTGCCTCAACTATATAGACCCCTATAACACACTAATGAACGCATGTAATAACACTATAAGTGCCATGAGGGTCATCCAGGACCCTCAAGACCCAAAGTGTAAGCACTACACCATTTTAACCCATTCACTTATGGGGGTCTATCCAGACCCTCATAATCCTCTATTTAACCTCATCAGTCCCATAAGGATATATTATGACCATTATGGGCCTGTTACAACCCAACATTAACCACATAAGTGCCATGACGGTCCTCAAGAACCATCATGACACTAAGTATAAACACTCCACTGCACTATACCCCCCCAATAAAACATTAAATATCAACTAAAAACCCTCTATACTAACCTATTAACACCTACACTACCTACCTACCCCCTAATAACCCTCTCCCCAAAACTAAAGTCATCAAAAATCAAAAATCTACATTACATAAAATAAAAAACCTAATTCACAAAAAATAAATAATGTACATTACAGAAAAAAAAACTGTCACAAAAAATAAGAAAAGGAACATTACAGAAAATAAAAAAATACATTACAACCCCCCCACTACAGAAAAAAAATTACACACCAGAAAAGGAATTACATAGAATACATACAATACATACAATATCATACATACAATACAATACATACAATACAATAAAATTAAATACAATACAATACACCCCTATCTAATATACATCCCCCTATCTATCTAATATACAATACTATCTATCTAAAATACATCATATCTATCTAATATACACCCCCTATCTATCTAATATACAATAAATACTATCTATGTACTATACATCCCCCAATCTATCTAATATACAATACATGCTATCTCTATATAGCAACCCTAAATCTAAGCTAAAATAAAATAATTAAGACCACTTACCTTTGAGATGTTTTTTCAGATCAGCAACCTAGGGTAAAAAAGATGAAGAAAACTACTACAACACGTTTACATAAAATAAATAAACATTATAAACATTCTAAATATTCTACTCACCTTTCCAGCATGTCCCGTCCATCTTCTTTTCCTCTTCTCCGGTGCGGCCCCTGTTAAAAAAAAACATAACATTAAATAAACATAAAACAAAGTATAATAAACATAATCTACATTGTACTAACCTCCCCACGATGTCTCCGGCCTCCTCGTCTTCTGCACCAGATGGGCCCTGGAAGCATCCGCGCTCTGAAAAAAAAATGTTTAAAAAAACACTTGCGGATGTCCCCGACACTAATGAGCCTCCTACGGAGTCTTCCAGAAAAAAATTGGCAATGGCGGCTTCTGACTGGCTGAAAACGCTGTCTATCAAATTCAGCCAAGGAGAAGACACCAATTGTGAGCCAGTGAGAAAGGGATACACCCCAAAATCCAACGCTGATTGGATAACGCACCTGTCAAACGATTTGTGTTTGACAACTATTTTATGTGATATGCAATTTTAAGAGGCTAACTGAATACCAGTTTTCAGTTTCTGAATTCTCCCATTTTCTGCCTCATTTAGGCTATCATCCTGTACATGTGTGACCTGCATATATTTTATGAGCTAAGGACACTTCCAATGAGAAGGAAATGCACACTACCAGAGTCATGCTGTCAGAGGCTAAAAAAAACCACAACATTTATTTTTACATTCTATACTAGCAATGTTTTATTATTATTCTTCAAACACAGCATGTCACGGTCTGAAGGACGACTGTAGCCAAATGTAATGTTTTTTATTTTTAAAAAACTAAAGAAGAAAATGGGCAACATGTTTTTAGAAAGCAAATGAATAAAAAAACACAATCTCTATATTTTGCAATGGTTATGTGCAGTTATTATTTACTGTATGGCTGCATTTTCTTTTTTTCTCTTTTACTTTCTGATGTGTGTGAAAGGCCCACTAAGTCCACAGGCAGTTGTAACTTCCACATTCCCATTGTGTAGACACTTCAACAACTTCTCCCACCTCAGGAAGTGGATCTGCTGAATCCAAAATGGTAGATATCACAGCATTTTATATAAATTATATTAATATGCTTTGGATTTTTTTTTTTCTTTTTGCCTTTATGTTTCAAAAACCTAGGATTCGATTCCAATCTTTCACCTAGGCATTTATGATGCAAGTTTATAAGTAACTGGATGACTTATCTATTCAATCATTAAAAAAGTCAGCCTTGCTTGAAGGCTGTACTGAATAGCTTAAACTGAGCTACGTTAGCTAGTTATGGTTAGTTATGGTTAGTTGTCCCATTGATGTTTACTCAAAGCATATTCAAATAATTTTTAACAATTCTCACACAAATTACTGGGTTACGCAAGGCCTTTTGGTAGCTGATTTTTCTCTAAAAAAAGTATGTGTACTTAATATAACACATAAGAGCTCAATTAATATTATCATAGGCACATATGTTGCATTTAAAATATATATATACAGAAAGTATGATGTAAGAGTATACCTACATCTGTGAAAATCAACTATTGGCAATACTTGTTGTTCTGTCCTTCATTGTGTCCGACTCTTAGTGACCATATGGACACAGCAATCAAGGCACAGATGTCTGTGTTTCTGTTTTTCTTGGCAAAGATACTGTAGTGGGTTGCTAGTTACTTCTCCAGTGGACCGCAATTTGTCTAACCTCTCTGCTATGACCTGCCTTTCTTGGGTGACCCAACATGGTATATCTCACACCTTCATTGAGGTACACAAGCCCCTTCACCACAAAAAGGTAGTGATCTAGAAGAAGTTGGCAATACTACATCTCAATATAACATATTTAAAAAAAAATATTTAAGGGATAAATAAATTTTATATTACACTTTCTCATAGGCATGTGTATTGCATAATAGCTACAAAAGCAACCAGTATGATGTGTGAGCCTGCATACATCTGTGAACACCAACTGTTGTCAATAAATCACGTCAACATAACACATATCAGCTGCAATAGTGACACAGACTCCAGTACTGAAGTACCTAATACAAATCAGAAAAACCACATTGTCTAAAACACATGTAATGCATTGCCTATTAAAGGGCTAGCCACACACCAAGCATTATTCATCAATAGCATGGATCCAGAGCACATGAGAGTACTGCGAACAATTATTATCCATGGGAAGGTATGCCATGTAGATAATACATAATAAATGTGTTAGTATCATAATAGACAGCCTCAAGCTTTAAATAGCGCTTGGCACTGATTGTGGGTTGAAAGTGAACAGGCAAATGACTATATAGCACAAGCCATTCACAGGCTTATGTTAGAGGAGCATGTAAGAGATAGGGTTTTAGAAACACAGAGAGATGTGAATATATGGCTAGATGATGTCAAGGAGGATTATATTGAGGTGACTGTAGCTGTTGAAGCCATCAAGAGCCCAAAGGTGTGGAGAGGATTAGAAACTTACTTCCATCAATAGGAATTGTGTGTACACCTGTCATGTTAAGTTCTTGACATTATTGTTGTGCATGTGAGAATATACATATACAAATATATATTTTTTTATATTCAATCTAGTGTTTGTGTATTGATATATTATGAAAATATTATATAGTTGAATATGATATTATATATAGTTGAATGGTGATGGTGAATGGTCCAGAACAGTGTTATAATGTAATTATTTAGTAATATTACCTCCACAAATAAATATTACTGTTGTTCATGCACAATGTAAATATCTGTGCTTCCAAGGTATAAAATACTGCATGAACACTCCTTGGTCATATTAATGAAGGCAACATGTTAATGACCACACCCATGTCATTGTTATGGCCTTGTAATGATCACATGAACATGTTTTCGAGATAAAATAATGCTATAAATGTTATTATGATGCCACACTTAAAACATATTTCAGGTGATGTTGCATTATGTTGTAATTGGCAAGACATGATTGACATGAAACATAAGGTAACAGTAATCAAATGCATGAATAAAAATCTAGCAAGATCTTTATGTACTGAATAGTGCTTTATAATGTTACTGTAACAATAAACCAACTTACCTGATGTTCATCTACAAGCAGTGCAAACTATGCTGTATTTATCATGATAAATCAGTTGCCATGACCAGTTTCAGATATTTAGCAATGGTGTGGGATCTCTAAGGAATGTTTAGCTGTGATCACAATCAGAAGACCATTAGTACTATCACTATCTCTATGTTATTGTTTTGTCACATTGATATTGCATGTTAAAGGCATACAGGTTTTATTATATGATAACTAGGATTGTTATGATATCATGACGGTTAAACATGTAAACATGATTATTACTAACAAAAAAGGTCTTCAGCTTTAACATATTTTAATAAAATCAGGAAAGCCAACAGTTCTGATATTGTTAAGAAAGATGTAACACTTAGCCCATTCATCTATAACCGCTGTGTTTGTTCAACATATTATTGTAGGACTATGCAATTCCACAGCCATATGTGCACTGGTACATATTAAATGTAACATCAATCATGGTGCTTAAAACATTATGCATGTGTTTATTTATGGTGTGTGAGATCAATTTGCAGGGCTGATGTCGTCAATAGAATTCCTATATGAAAGCAATTGTGTATACATTTACTTACATTATTTGGTATCACAGCTTGTAGATGAACAGGCTGCTGTAAAAAAAAATGCCTAAAATAAAAAATAAAAACTTCCAGTAAATAAAATACTAAATAGGGACTTGATGGAGATGTAGCTGGAAGAATTTAGGCAGAGGGTATTGTCCAGGCTGATGGTGGTTTAGGTTCGGATCCATATTGGAGGATTTTAAGCTCATCAGAGCCCTTTGCTGTAGATCTCTGTTCAGTTTTAACAGCCTGCCCAGATACATCTCCACTTGGAAATAATGCCTCCTCATCTCCTGCAACATTTTTGTTTGTGTGCTTGCCATAGTGGTCTGGGTTGACTGCATGCTATTGAGGAGACAACTATTATGCTCTCCTACTGAATATGTAAGGCTGTAAGTTACTCTATGTTGGCCTCAAATGATGGCCCTGGGGTGAGAACCTTAAAGGACCCCAATGGTACCTAAACATTTACACCTAACTACAGTGGGTGTCCAAAAGTTTTAAATACTAAGAGCCCTATTCAGTTCCCCTATATAACAAATTATTCCTTGTTTAAGGGCAAAGTAAATTTCCCTAACTATTCTATTCATCTATCGCAGAATCACTGAGAGAGAACTGCCTCAATGCACTATTGCAAGAAAAAACTGCAAATTCTGGCAAACTTTTCAAATTATTTTTTCATTTTTTAAATATTATGAGTTACTCTTTCCCCAAAACCCTGTTCAATTGAGACTGTGTACTCCAAATTACGCAAACCCGTAAGTAGGAAAAATCTAAAACAATTTGCTATTACTAAATAGCACTTGCAAATGGTTTTACATTTTTTTCTGACAGCCAAACAGCAGTTAGAGACAGTACAGCACTCAAAAACAACAGAAAAGCATGCAACATCTTTAGAAATTAATTTTGTACATTGCTATAGGCACATACATGCAATTAAAAACAATTGGGAAAAAACAATGGGAACCAAAATTGTTGTGCCCACAGCTGGATAAAACTGGTATAGAGACAGGAAATTATATAACTCCATTAGAAATAATATGTTACAGTCACAGAGGAACAAATGTGAAAAATAAAAATTATATATATATACATTAATATGTTTGACTCACATATTTAATGGAGCCGCAATTACTGGCAATATCACATCTCCCCATAATATATTACAATGTCCAGGGGAACATAGACTACAGTATGCAAGAGGTTAATAACAATCATCAAACACACATGGACAACATTAGATGCTATGAAGCACTCACTATTAAAGGGATAGAGACATCACAAACAATACTCAGCAACAGTAGTGATCATCACCATGGCACAGTACTGGTGTGGTGTGAGCGATTCCGAAAGGACAAGAGGCTAGGAAAAACCTAAAGGGTTAAAGGTAATACTGTATTGTAATAATGATGCATAGCATTCACTAGAGTCACATGTGGCCATTGCACCACAGTAACAATTTATTAGTATTAACCTTAATTTGTAACACGCCAACATATTCTGTAGCGTGAAACAGGGTAGATGCAAGTTAAAAAACAATAAAAAATAAAATAAAATAATGGAAGGTCCTGTTAATGAGTTTAAAATCAAGCATATAAAGTGCTTTCTCTAAAGCACACATAAAGATTGAAATTTGAAAATGTACGGTATAGAAGGTATGAGTGAGGTACGGAAAGGTGAGGTACAATGTATTGTGCACATTGAAGGTGAAAAGCTTATTTAAACAGAGGAATTTTTAGTGAGGTTTTGAAAGATTTGACACAGGAGGATAGTCTAGTGGAGCAAGGCAAGGAGTTCCAAAGAATAGGGGCGGCACAAGGAAACTGCTGAAGGAGAGAATGGGTGGAGAAAATAAAACAGGATGAGTGGGAACTAGAGCAAGTTGGCTAATGTCCATGCTCAGCTGGGTGAGAGCTCTTTGGTTCTGCACTGAATGGAGCAGCCTCCTCTGCTTTCGGGCCATTGAGGACTGTTTGGATGAGATGCTGGCCTGGAGCCCCTGCAAAGCATCCCTCTGCTCCCACACCTGGATCGGCATCTCCCCCATGGTGGCCTTTAAAGGTGGGCCTGGAAATGGAGGTCCTTGGAGGCTGGGCATGGTTGTGGAATGAGGAGGCGGTATTGGTGGCCAAGTGGGTAGGTGCTGAGGGTCAGCATGTATCCTTAAAGGTTGGTGGTGGGCATGGTGGTGGTGGTGGCCAGGGTGTGCTGGTGGTAGGAGGAGCAGCTGATGGTGGTGGTTTATGCAAGTACAACGTATCAGTACGACATATCATTGGAGGGCTCGGGCTCCGAATCTATATGGGAAGGCGGGGGCCATTTGGGTTAAATGCCACTGGTGTGGCTGACAGGCAGCAAGTCCCTCCACTGACCATATATTTAGAGTCCTCCTCCTCATCTCCTGAACCCTATGATCCTCTCCCTCCTGTGTCCCTCCTCCTGACACAGATCCTGCTGGGTGGGGCACTGTTTTGCATATCTGGCTCGTATTGAGCCCACGCCCCTGCCTCTGGATTTGTAGCGGACCCAGACTTCCTCCCAGAAGGCTATTTGGCTAGCAATATTGGATGATCATTTGATTGATGTGTGCTCCTATCTATCTGACATGCTGTTGTATTGAACCTGTATGGTTTACTTATTTGCTATTGTTTGAAGCTATCATTTGCTAGATGTAATCATTGATTGATATTATGAACTTCTTTGTTATTGACTCATAAGAACATCTTGATTCAGGCTGCAGCCTGCAGCACATGTTTATACAATGTTTGCAGAAGTTGCTGCTGTTGCTGTCATACTAACCACTCAGTGAGCATCTCTGAAAAATAGTTATTAATATGCTGCTGGGAGGTGTTCACTGATAGGTTAGTATACTACACTGCACATCCATCCATCCATAGTCTGTATCTGCATATGCTGAAGTGGTCACACTCCTACATGTAGTCTCAATTGGTTTTTTAATTACATTTATATACAGTATATTGTATTTGCTAATTTGTCAAATATATGATAGTGCCCACCAGTGAGAGGTACCTGGGTTTGAGGAGGGATAGAAATACAGGGAGCTGACATCTCACACTCATTAGTGTGCAGCATTTACGTTGGATTGCAGTTATCTATGTGAGTGCGGTGTACATGTCGTGTACATGAGGGGGATGTTGGTGTATATGATATTCACCTGGCGTGGAGGCTGGATCCTTCAGCAACCTCTCCCACTTGTTATATTGGACAGTCACTCTGGGACCATCACTTGGAGCTCGTACTGCTCTGGCTGTTCTGGCCTCCTCCTCCATCATCCTGACTTTCGACCAGCTATTATCATAACAATGCTTTCTAGACCTCACAACCCTATCTGCAAAACAGACCTCAAGGGCCACAGTTGCAACCTCCTTCCAGGTCTTAGCACTAGGCCCGGACTTCACTTCGCTCACCCCTGTAAGTATAGTGGCGTGGTCATGGATGACATTGAGGAGTATCAGCATCTCCTCGTGCTTGTAATTAGGGGCCCTGTGTTTGCCCCTCGCCTCTTTCTCATCAGACATCACTCCATTTAATAGAAGTTAACAGTAATGCCCATAGCACTTACATACGGTCAATTGAACAGATGCAATAACTCCTGGATTATATAATCCAATTCAATTACACACATACATTTTGTTCTGAAAACTGCATTAAAATAAAAGATTGATGGTCAAAATCTAAAAAAAGAGTAGGATAAAAATCTAGCAATAACTGAGGTAACAGTACAGTGTTTCATGCTACTACTGTAACAATAAACACATTTACATGATCATCATCTACAAGCAGTGCTTACCAAAGATTATGTGTCAGTGACAATCATCCTGCCATGTTCATTAGTAAAGATGTGTTATTTCACAAGGAATGATTCACTGTGATCACAGTTTGCCAGGAGTGTCAGTTGGCCCGGTGTACTATCATCATCTCCTTATTAAATAGTTGAGCCACACTTTTCAGTGGTATACAGTTATTACAATGATCACATGACATGTACCCATTTATTTTAATGTAAGACATACTATAATGTCTGTAAATTAAATCAGACAAATGATTCTGCTTTCATAATGTTAAGAGGATGACATGCAACAATAATGCATGTATAACTAGTGGGTGTGATTGACAGATGCTAATGGGACTATGCAAGTCAACAGCCATAATAGTATTGATATTGATAGTAATTGAACATAATATCGGTCATGATTTTTAGATGAAAAATTTAGTTATATATGGCATTTAGGATCATTCTGCTGGGGGGAATGTGAGTGATCTAATGCCTGATAGGCACTGGGTTTCTAGTGAATGTACTGTACATTAAATGATAGCACTGCTTGAAGATGAAGATCAGGTCTTAATGGATGTGAGATATGCCTAATAATATATATATATATATATATATATATATATATATATATATATACATATATACACTATACATATATATATATATATATATATATATATATATATATATATATACTAGCGTATTGCCCGTCAAAAAATGACGGCAATGAGATGTGTATGTTTGGAAAGTTGTTTAGTTATTAATATACATATGGAATTGTAAGGTAGCTAATGTTGTTTTGTGTGTACTACTAAATATAGAATTCAAATAAATAAATGAATAGACTTTACCTATTTTTATGCACTGTGTTGAAGAGCTGGCAATCTGTGTTGATGTTGCTGCAGCATTAGTGGTGTGGAGGTGCTGTGTAAGCGTGATGAATATGTGCAGTGTAATAGTGTGCGTGCGCGAGCCGAAACCGTTAACGTAGCTGTTTACTTCCGCATTATCCTAAAATGGCGAATAATGTGTGGTATGCATCTTAGCGGATCATCCGTACATCGTTTAATGGTGGGTAATGTGTGGTATGCGTCTTAGCGGATTATCCGTATGTGTTTTCCTTGGTTATAGTGCTGTAACCTCGTTTTCGTTTTGTTCGTCCGCCATTTTTTCTGTGTCGCTCATTGCCAAAGTACTAAAGTTTAACGTCTCGCCTCGCTGCGCGAGGCTCGCCGGGCAATGACCGCCTGCGGCGCTCATCGCTAAGCCCGCTAAAATACTACGGTTTAACAGTAAATATGGTAAAACGGTAAAATGACAGTTAATAAAAATTAAATGTTGTGAAAAATTTTTGCAACACAAAATGACTCCACTACATTTGCCCCTTTTATTTTTCTTAAAATAAATACACATTTTTTTTTTTGAACTTTCAACTTATATTTTATCAAATGCGTTGTTTTAGGCGTGAAATCCGATGTTGCGCGAGACAAAAGCGTTAAATCTGTGTTAATGCGTAAATCTGTAATTGCTTTTAGTAAAATGGACTCGCTACTGTCTTTTTACTCATTGTGCGGTTAATCCACATCCTTTGTCTCGTTGTTTTTCTAGCACATATACGTCTGTGGCTGTGTTTTACGCAGTTCGTAGTAGTATAGCCTCGTTTTCATGTTTTTCGGCGGCCATTTTTTTCTCGCTTAGCCGATTTTCGATCTTTGTAACTTGTCTAAATCGATGTAAATTTTAGTTCCAACTCACTCCCAGACGTCCTGCCTGGTTCCCCATGCTGTAAGTGACCTTTTTTTATTTTTTAGTGTGTATTTAGTGTTTTTTTTATTGTTTTGGTTCCGCCGCTTATCTCGTAATTTTTCTCATCTCGTATTTTTTTTCTAAGTGCTACGGTTTAACGGCTAGCCTGCAATGAGCGCCTGCGGCGCTCATTGCCAAAGTGCTACGGTTTAACAGCTCGCCTCGCTGCGCGAGGCTTGCCTGCAATGAGCGCCTGTGGCGCTCATTGCCAAAGTGCTACGGTTTAGCGGCAAAGTCATAGGATCTGCAAAGTGGTACGGTTTAACCGCTCGCCTCGCTGCGCGAGGCTGGCCGGGCGATGAGCACCTGCGGCGCTCATCGCTAAGTCGTACGCACTACACAACACAGCGTGACGACGAATCGTAGTTGGACAATTATAATATGTTACATAGTTACATAGGGCCTCATTCTATTAGCGGCCATAAATCGGCTGTAAGGCTGCGATTCCTTGCGGGGGTTCAGTTAACTCGCGATTCTATTATACGGCCCCGCAAGGATCTCCTTTTACGGCCGGCCGCATATCTTGGAACCGGCCGTAAGCTGTGAAATATAAAAACTCAAAAATAAATTCAAGCCTGCACTGTACAGCTCTGTAAATGCTAGGGATCATATTGGGGTACATGAGGATTAAAAGGAACCCACTCTCAAGCTTGCATATCAGCCCAAACCCAAATTCAAATTAACTGTTTATTTTCCGGCTGCGGCGTGGGTATGTCTGAGGTGCTCCAAGCACTCTGGACTTTTTACATGGATATTTTACGGATATTAAAAATAAAATATTTTACGGATTTGAGTATAGGATAATTATGTGCTATTTTTTCTAACACCTAAAATCCCTTTATAGTCTTCTCAAAGTGCAGGATGGCTTAATTTGAGCTATTTTATGTGCTTAATTGGTGCTAGCGGGACCTTTTTCCTGCAAGTAAGCAGCGGCTCGTTTTCAGCCTTGCAGAGAGGTTTCCCGGAGCAATTGAATTGCAAATAGGAATTTCTTACGGCCGAAACTCTTGCGGCCGTTTTAGATCAAAGGCTTTCCTCTGGCGCGAGCGGCCGCAAGAGATAGCAAGGCACCGGCCGCAAGCCTGCCGGAGTCTCCGGCCGTAAGGGAATAGAATAGCAGAATAGCTTGCGGCCGGTCCTTGCGGCCCCGCAACGGCTGCGGCCGCTAATAGAATGAGGCCCATAGTATTTAAGGTTGAAAAATGGCTTTCAGTCCATCAAGTTCAACCTTTTAAGATCTTCTCTGATCTGCAATATGCGGATTAACTATTAATTAATTAGTTGTTAATTAATTATTAATCAATTATTTAATGTTTTTTCTTTTTTTTTTTTTTTTTTATTATTATTAATTAGTCCAGATGAAGGCAAATAGAAAAAAATAAATAAAAAACAAGCGAGACTTAGCCAATTGTCTCAAGGGGAAATGTAAAAAATTTGGATCATTACTGTCTCTCTAATTATCCATGATAACCCTGAATACCCTTTTTAATTAGAAATAAATCTAGTCCCCTTTTAAAGTTATCTATCGAATCCGCTGTCACCACCTCCTCTGGTAGAGAATTCCACAGATTAACCACCCTTACTGTGAATAACCCTTTTCTTTCTTTGAGGTGGAATCTTTTTACTTCTAACCTCAAGGGATGTCCTCTTGTCAGTTGAAAACCTCTTGGCACAAAAAGCTCCCCCGACAAATCTTTATACTGACCCTGGATGTATTTATATAAGGTAATCATATCTCCTCTTAGACGCCTTTTTTCTAGAGAAAATAAGTTTAATTTGGTTAGTCTTTCTTCATAACTTAGCCCCTCCATTCCCCTTAATAGTTTTGTTGCCCTTCTCTGTACCTTTTCCAGCTCTAAAATGTCCTTTTTATGAAGTGGTGCCCAAAATTGTACTCCATATTCCAAATGAGGGCATACTATGGATTTGTATAGTGGTAGAATTATATTTGCTTCCCTTGCTTCTATAACCTTCTTAATACATGCTAATATTTACTTGCCTTTGTATCTGCAGGTTGGCATTGAGCACTACTACCTAGGTGGTTGTCCACAAGCACTCCCAAAACCCTTTCAATATCTGATACACCTAGATTTGCTCCATTAAGATTATAAATTGCATGGCTATTTTTCCTTCCCAGATGCATAATCTTACATTTATTCGTATTAAATCTCATCTGCCATTTAGATGCCCATTCCTCAATTTTATTTAAATCCCCTTGGAGGGAAAGCACATCACTATCTGATTTAATTACCTTGTACAACTTTGTGTCATCAGCGAAAATGGAGACCCCACACTCCAATCCTACCTCTAAGTCATTAATAAATATGTTAAAAAGGAGAGGACCTAATACTGAACCCTGAGAAACCCCACTTACCACATTAGTCCAATCGGAGTATGTTCCATTTACAACAACCCTTTGCTTCCTGTCTTTTAGCCAGCTCTCAATCCATGAGCAGATATTTACTGCAATTCCTGTATCCCTTAGTTTGCCCAATAGTCTCCCATGTGGCACTGTATCAAAAGCCTTTGCAAAATCCAAAAAGACTACATCCACTGAGTTGCCTTGATCCAGGTTCCTACTAACCTCCTCATAGAAACTAATTAGCTTTGTTTGACATTACCTATCCCTCATAAACCCATGTTGACTCTTACTTATAATCCTGTTCAGATAGACATATTCTTGTATATTATCCCTTATTAACCCTTCTAAAAGCTTCCCCACTACAGAAGTGAGGCTCACTGGTCTATAATTCCCCGGATTTGCTCTTGCTCCCTTTTTAAATATAGGTATCACATCAGCTTTTCTCCAGTCATCTGGTAGAGACCCTGCGTTGAGTGAATCTTGAAAAATTAAATATAATGGTTTGGCTATTACAGAACCCAGTTCCCTTAGTACCCTTGTTTTGTTTGGTTGAACAGGTCACACAGTATATTTCAGAATGATCTGCATGCTTGACTTGGGGGGGGGGGGGGTTGGAGGTCTGTCCTGGGATATAACATAGGTAGAGGTGGTGGTGGAGTGGCAGACAGAGCTATAGGAGGACCTAAGTGGAGATGAATAATGGCCGGACAGCGGCTGACCTCTCTCATTCCAAACCTCTCTATAACCTACTTCCTGATGAGTTCCCCAGCCCTCTGATCGAGGTAATGGTTCCTCTCCAAAACCTTGCCAAGGATCATCTGGGACATCCTCATGATCAGGATTCACCCCAGATGAAAGTGACTCCATTGCCTGTGGCTCTGTTGAAGGCCTGATACTCATGGGTACTGAAAAGAGTGACAAATAGTGTAGTGTATTATAATGAAAAATGATTTCTGTGTGTTTTTGTATACCTGACATCAGGGGCACTTTAGGCATAATTGATGTTAGTGATTGTATTACACCAGTATTTTTCAACTCCAGTCCTCAGGGGCCACCGATAGTACACATTATAGTTATATCCCTGCTTGAGCACAGGTGTGCTATTCAGAGGCTCAGGAAGTGGTTAAAAAGAATTACTGAGCTTCTGATTAGCTGAGCTTCTGATTAGCTCACCTGTGCAGAAGCAGGGACATATCTAAAATGGGAAGTGTTGGTGCCCCCTGAGGCCTGGAGTTGAGAAACACTTTATCATACAGATAAATATTGCTCTGTATAATGAGCTTTACTGATTACTAGCGACCTGCCCGTCAAAAAATGACAACAATTAAATGTGTATGTGGGGAATTCTATGTTGCATGTAATATGCGTATTTGACACTTGTAACGGTTTTCTTATCTATAAATAAGTACAATTATTATTTGAAACATATTTTTTTTTTTAAATGGAACTTGTAAGTATGCTCAACAGTGAAATTTAATTTTTGGAACTGTATTAACATTTTAATGTAAGTACAGGTGAACATTGTATTAATGAGTATTGTAAAGTTCACCTAATGTTTTTTAACATGCAACTTTTACATTAAGAAGTGTTAAACTAAATCTATATTGAATCCAGAGGAAGGCAAACAGTAAAAACCCTCCTTGAAACTTAGCCAATTGTATCAAAGGGGACATTTTTTAAAATTTCTTCCTGACCCCTATAACTGGTGATCGGATTACTCCCGGGATTAATATTTAGCATTGAATGATACATTTAGATTGTATAACAAAATCTCCTTCTTCTCTTAACATTAACTTTGAAATATATGCAATTAAACATATAAAACATTATAAAGAGTAACATAATGAATTAACATTTAAAGTATAACTGTTGTCAAATGGAAGGAAAGTGTTTTGTGGGGCTAGTCATGCAAAAAGGCTACTTCCATAAAATTTTAATTAGTTTTGTTGCGTTTTTTGAGTTTTTCTGGTTGACATTTTGTTGTTATTATTGTAATTTTTGAAAATGGCACATAGCGTTTTCTATGTGAAATAGTGGTTCTCTAAAAAGAGAACGCAAGACATTAAAGTTTATCCGCGTGTGTAACCACTGTTCTCAATGTGTTTTGCCATTGTATAGAGTTTTTTTTGGAAATAGTGGTGCTCTAAAAAGTCAGAGTGACATAAAATGCCATTCTCTAAATGAAACCACTCTATCTTTTTGCTGTTTGTTTTATTTGTTAACTTGCCATTGAGGTACTGACTTTGTTTTGTTTTGTTGTTTCTGTGCAATGTATTCTCTTTTTTTGATCTGAAGTTACAGTACTTCATAGTAAACAATGTTTTTTGTAAAAATGCGTCCATCATCTAATAAATCACCTTGACTATCATTTTTTCAATGTAAACTTTAATATCCTGTGGATTCTTGCACCTTGAGAAGGCAACATACAGCTGGCCATGTGCAAATACTGGTTCTTGTAAAAAGATACCCACAGATTTGAAAGTTTGTCCCTGTGATTTATTAATGGTCATGGCAAATGCCATGATGATGGGAAGGCTACTTTCACTTAGTGCCAAATCTATTCTTGGTATGAAAACTCTCTCTCCTTTGTGGGTAACAGTTAGAATTTCAGCATCTATGAAATGGTCCTTTAATTGTTGAACAATTAATCTTGTACCATTGCATAGGCCTTTTTTTGGGTTCATATTTAGCAGTAACATGACAATTGCACCTTTCTTTAGCTGCAAAATATGTGGTGGCATTCCAGAAGGAGTTAATGAGTTTATGAATTCAGTAGAAAAGTTTGCCGGACTTTCTTTGTCATCACCAAGTAAAGAATCAGCACTGTGATCATTTTTTTGTGGTGCATACATTTTTTAAAAAAAATGTCATTATTGAGGAGCAATGTATCCTTATGTTTGCATGTTAGTATGACTTTGTTGGCAAGTTCTGCATAGTCCTCATTATTTATTGTACTTTCGAATATAGCCGATATAAGATCTTGTCTGCAAATCATATGTTCTGGGATGTGCATAGTGTCCTCTGGTAAATGTGGTATTTGTTCTGTTTTTCCTTCTCCAATTGTAATAAGCCAATCATTTAAATAATTTTCTCCTTCTGATCTCATATTTTGTTGTAATTGAAGATGGGTCAAATGTTTCCATAGTGTACTTGGCTTTATACATGTTTCGATAATGTCGGTTCAATTTCCATGTAAAACGACAGGTAATATTTGTCTAAAATCGCCACCTAACAACATCACCTTTCCACCAAATGGCAAAGTATTATCCATGACTTCACGAAGCAAACGGTCAATACATTGTAGGGCATAGAATGACATCATTGTAGCCTCATCTATAATAATGAATTTACTTTTTTTAATTTGTTTTACTTGTAATGATGTCATTGGAATATCCGACACTGATGTTTCCAAAATAGGCACTGGCAGTTTAAATCCACTATGCACAGTCCTTCCACCTTCTAACAAAAGTACGGCAATTCCAGTGGTTGCAAATGCTAGCGCTATTTGACCTTGTCCTTGTACAAAACTCATTAATAAATTATATAGATAAGTTTTACCAGATCTACCAGGTCCATCGATATAGAAATAACGCTCTTTGACCATGTCATCATCTAGGGCATTTTTAATAGCATGAAATGCTTGCAATTGTAATGTATTTAAAGTTGCAAGTCTTTCTTCTGTTATTTCTGTTTGTAGTTGAATGTCATAGTCTTCAAAGTTGATGTCGTCTATAAGACCTGGATCCGGCCGATTAAAACTTGCACAACTTAATCCATGAGTTAAAAAGACCTCTTGGATTTACCTTAATGCTTTTAATTGTACAATTGGCTCATTGTATCTTTGCATAAAGTCTTCAGCCATATTATTTTTAAATTTGTCCACAAAACTAATGCAGCATTTGAAAAGATACAAAAAAATGCAAATTGTTCCCTCATCTGGCGTGTCATTTGACATAGTGCTGTTTCTTCTAGACATCTTTCCCATTCTGTATCATCAGCTAGTACGTTTCTATGTCTGGCAGCTAAATAAAATTATTCATATACTTTGTCATTAACAGTTCTTACGTGTTCAAAACTTTGTGCACCAGGAACATTTAAAAGTAGTAGTCGTAAGCAGAACCGTTCAAGGTCTCGTGGGCTGACAGTGTAAATTTAAGGTATTATTTTATTTCTCCTGCTTTTTCTTGGTCGCCATAATCCATTAACGAAAACATAATGATATGGAATTTCAATATATAGGAATTCCCTTGCCTGTAGATCAGTGGAATTTAATTGAAACCATGCATTTAGTGTAGTGGCGCGATGCTCACTTTGTGCCAATGCATTTGTTTCATTTCCAGCATGGAAGTACACTAAATGTCTTTGTGGCAAATGTAAAGCTAATTTATATACTGCATGTGATCGATCATGCATTTCAAATTTTAGAAGCAGCCACATGGCTTCTGGCGCACTGAAATAGCGAGCATCTACATGAGATGCAAGTTCATCATGTACTATCTCATTGGTTTCGTTATTTTCTGCAGTTTTGACAACTACAGTAGCTGTGTCAAAGCCTTTGTAAATATATTTGTAGACATATTTAATGGATTATATAGAAATGCAGGCTTCTACATTAATGTGTGCATTATACTTCATGAGTAAATGTGGATTGTATGGTACCACATATCTATTGTCAACGTTTTTGCAGCGAATAATGGCACTTTGTCCTTCTCTTCTTCTATATAATGGATACCCATCACAATTGGCATAAGTTTTGTCTCTATAATCTTTTGGAAAGTTTTTTCTACATTTCTTATTTTCCATACATGGTGACTGTGGATTGGAGATGTCGCGGACAGTTCGCCCGTGGACTATTCGCAGCCATTTTGGCTTGTTCGCACTCGCATCGGACGGCGAACACATGCGCTTTTCGGTTCTCCCCCTATTCTTTATCATTGAGTAAACTTTGACCCTGCACCTCACAGTCAGCAGACACATTCCAGCCAATCAGCAGCATACACTCCCTTCCAGAGGCTTCAATCTGAAGGACAACATACATTTTAGAATCATTCTGAAGCTGCATTCGTTGTGAGAGGACAAATAGTGTAGCTGCTGGAGATTTAATAGGGAAATAGATATTCAGGCTGTGTATTTAGCTTCCACTACAGACATGAAGGACTCATATGATATCTGCTGCAAGGACAGCAACCCAAAAAGCCCTTTTTAGGACTAGAACATCATTTATTTTACTTTATAATTTTTTTCTGTGTAATCTATTGCATATGACCGCCTGCCAGCGTGTGTGTGTGACAGGCTAACACCTAACAGCTTATATTGTGCTTATTTTCACTACTCATACCTGGTGGTGTACCATACATTGAAAACAAACATTTTTTTCCTGTAATCTAATTTCAGTTGCCTGCATGTGTCAGGCTCACAGCTTATATAGTGCTCAGTAAAATAAAACAACACTTTTTTTACTGTAATAGATTGAATAGCAATTGCCAGCCTACAGGCGTGTGTGTGAAGCCTATTGCATCTACTCTGCCAACTTTTGCCAGTGCACAGTGATACGTCATATCTGGTGCAACCGTTGTGTACAGTGACATAAACAACACTTTTTTGACTGTAATCGATTGAATATCAGTTGCCTACCTACAGGCGTGTGTTTGAGGCCTACAGCGCATACTCTGCCAACTTTTGCCAGTGCACAGTGACACTCATATCTGGTGGCACCTTAGATTGCACGAGCAGTGCTCCAAATTTGAAGTGGGAGGAACGACCCAGCATCTTTTTACATCTCCCGCTTTCAAAAATCCATGCCATATACACGTCCCCTGATAGGTGACGTAACAGGTATCAAACTGATAGGAATAAATAGTACAACTTAATACACCACTCCTATCTGGTGGCACATTACATTGCATGTGCAGTGCCCCAAATTCGAAGTATGAGGTCCGACCAAGCATCTTTTTCCATCTCCCTGTTCCAAAAATCAATGCCATATACACGTCCCCTAATAGTGGACGTAACAGGGATTAAACCGATAGGAATAGTACTACTTAATAGTACACACCTTATAATAAAGCAGACAGAGGCAACGGAGAGAGAGGAGTCTGAAGAAGAGGAGTCAGAGGAGGAAGGTGGCTTTGAGGAGGTGGAAGACCAAACACAGCAGGCGTCCCAGGGGGCTTGTTGTCACCTTTCGGGGACCCTTGGTGGCTGGGTGGAGAAAGAGACCTTCAATGACATCAGTGAGGACAAGGAACGGGACATGGCTAGCTTGGTATCCAACCTTGTGCAAATGGGGAGTTTGCGGTTGTGCAAAGGGACTGTTTGCGGTTGTTTGCGGTGCATTAAATGGGGAGTGCGGGTGTAACCCTTACACTACCTAATCGATACAACATCATACCTGATGTTTTAAAGCATGTATTCCAAACAATTTAGGAATGTTAGGTGATTTATGCCCTTTATGGCTTAAAACAAGACTCTGCATCAACTATGTAATTTTCCGTGGGAGTTTTGCCACAGTCCAGGTGTAAGTCCCCTTGAAACAACTTTCCCATCACTGTTGTGGCCAGAAAGAGTCCCTGTGGGTTTTGAAATTCGCCGGCCCATTGAAGTCTATGGCGGTTCGCCCGTTCGCGAACATTTTGATGAAGTTCACGTCCGCGGTTCGCAAACTGAAAATTTGATGTTCGCGACATCACTACTGTGGATTAATATATGTCCACAGGGTCCGTGAATCATACAATGAGTTACAATCTCATATAGTCTACCATGTAGTTCTGGATCTGGTAGTTCAGCAATAATCACTGAATCAACTTTGTCACCAGTATCTAATTTATCTTTTTCTTGAAAGATTATTAGAATATGTGCATGTGGAAGTCCTCTTTTTAGAAATTCAATAGTATAAACATTAGCCAGACATTTGCCAAATAACTGAGTTATGGCTATGTCACGTATTAATTCATTTAATTTTATTTTGAAGACTCTGGCCACTAAATCTGGTCTCTCGGAAGCAGTTGGGCCAATTAGCAAATTTTGTGTAATCTCTGGCCTTTGTGGATTACATGTAAATGTCAGAAATAAATCTGGTTTCCCAAATTTAATGACAATAGCCATGGCATCATTGTATCTTTCTCGCATATTGCGAGGAGATCCTTGGAAAGAAGATGGTAAAATGATGGCTTTGCCAGCTTTCATTTCTCTGCTTGTAGCAACCTCAGCAACATAATCCAATAATCCACAATACTGTTCTACACGTTGTTTATCTTGATGATATTTTATGAAGTTTAAATGATTGGCCTCAACTTGCAAATGGGAATCAATAATCAATTGTTGTGTTAGTTTTCCACCACATAAAATCGGTTTGAATCCATTTCGAATGGCAATTTGAGCCACTTTAAATTCAAGCATGGAAATATTATTTCGCACTCGTACTTTAGAATTTGGGTAAATGGGAAGGGCTAATTTTGGTTGCCAACCTGCTTCTCCATGTGGAAAAAATATTGGTTATGTCATTGGATCTAAATTTGTACTTAAGATACTTATATTAATGAAAGGTTGCTCCTCGTTTCTTTGATATATTCTAATGTCTCTCTGAAATGGTGGTTCTCCTTCATCATTTTGAAACACCATTGCAACCTCATTTGATGTTGGCAAGTTATAATGGCGTTTATCAGTATGGCGATCTCTTTTAAGCACCATAATGACCTTTGGGATTGGCAATTGATGTATTTCTACATGAAGTTGTTGTTCCTTTTCTACTTCTGCTATTTTTTTTATAAGGTTGAGTGTAGGGGTTATTGGCCATAATTTTATCTAGCTGTATAAAAACACTGGGTAGGCATTTTTTATTTTCTTGAAGCTGCATACGTTGGTCAACAGCTTCCATTGTATCTAGGACATATAGTTGAGCAAATGTTCTTTGCTCTCCTTCCTCTGGATTGAAATGTGAAGTCCGATGGTCGATTTGGCCTTGTTCTTTAAAGCAGTAAGGGCCATGTCCTGGCACATTAGCAGCTAATGTTGCCCCCATTGATGCAAAGGATATGGCACTTTTGTATGATCTTATGTCTGTTTTGAAATTTTGGTAATTGGGAAAAGCAGGATCAGTCATAATGCTTTGTAAATATGGTGGGAATTGTTGGTGTTCTGGAAGCTTGACCTTGCCTTTTTGGCAGTAACTAATGAACTGACCATCCCTGGGTCTTTCCTGCTTGAAATGATAAGCCTCACAAAACTGACACAGAATATTCATGTTACCACAACTATGAACCTCTACTGCTAAAGATTTAAGTAAAGAACAATTTGAAGAGCATATATCAGTCTCAGTTTAAGTCATCATTGGAAATGTTAGCTGTTTGATCAGGAACAGGTTTTAAATGCTTTTGTTTTTTGTTGCCTTCTTAGGTATAGATTTTAGTTTTTCAGCTGATAGTCTTTTTCTTGCAAGTCTTTTCTGTTCTTTTTCTCATTGAATTTCCTTTTGCTCTGGCGTCTGCTGGTTTGCCCATTTTTTTGTCGTTCTCTAGTTTGGTGTCTTATCTTTTCCTGTTTGTTGTCTGTATCAGCCATATTAATCTGTAAAAAAAAAATAATGTATTATTAGTTCAGTTTGTTAGTATGGTGTTTTCTGTGCAACAGTGTTGTCATTATAGATTATTTTATTGTACATGAAATTGCTTTATAGTGTTCAATTTATATGTGTTCCTATGATTTCTTTGTTATATTTTTTTGTGGACGTTACTTTTAGGATTTTAGGTTTGTAATTTTGGTTTAGAGGTATAGGAGAGGCACGGGAATTGTGTATTAAATATGTTACATGTGCCAAATATTTGGCTTATTTTGGGGTTTGCTGTAGGCGCTTGTTGTAGTTGTAGGAATATCTTGTTTTGTTCGGGTTATAGGTTGTGGTTCAGAAAAGAGCCTTTATGATGTTTTTTTTGTAGCTGTCCCTAATATTACTTGTACTTTCCTAGTTTGTGTCTCTGTTTAGGTTGTGGGTTTAATGTTGTAGGTTAGGGCCCAGAGAAGCGGCTTTATTGTTGAATTTGTTATGTGTTAGCACTATTTGTTGTAGTATCTTGTTTTGTGTGTTTCACGTTTGGGATGGTACATTTAAGTTATGGGTTAGTACTAGAGGTTGTTGTATGTTAAACAGGCTGCCTCTTTTCATTTGAATTGTGTCAACAATATTTGTGGAAGGATGTTGGTTTGTGTGGCTCATTATTGTTCTTTGTTATTTCTATTGATTTATTTTCTTCAGGTTGACATTGCTGCCCAGCAAACCTACTTGCATTTTTTTCTATTTTTGAACTTGTACTATACCTTGTTGGAATTCTTAGTTGGTGATAAATATCACTGGATCCGGTGCTGTAAATGTTCGTCCGACAGTCTTCAAGCAGTGTCTGTTGTAAAAGAGAAAGATAAATGTTGTTTTATTGTAATGTATTTTGGAACAACAGCATCTTTATTTGTTTTGCCAAGTAATGTATTACCTACTTGTATTTTTTTCTATTTTTGAACTTGTACTATACCTTGTTGGAATTCTTAGTTGGTGATAAATATCACTGGATCCGGTGCTGTAAATGTTAGTCCGACAGTCTTCAAGCAGTGTCTGTTGTAAAAGAGAAAGATAAATGTTGTTTTATATTAATTTAAGAAATGTATTACCTATCAAGATTTGCTGTACTATCCTGTTTTTTGTGGGGCAATTTTGTATTGATATATTTTGGTTCTGGGTTAGGGTTGCAGTTTCTTGCAGACTAAACATTAATTTTTGTTTCATTTTGTATATTTTAGCAATGTTTGTTCGACTATCCTGTTTTATGTCCACCGCTTTTGGGATGCTCCATTTGGTTATATCTTGTTGGAGACTAAACAGGAATCTTAGGTTCTATATTTGTTATCGGATCCTGTTTTGTGTTCGCCACTTATATTTTAGTTATGATTTGTGTTCTTTGATTTTTGGGATAGAGGCTTCTTATATGTTTTTCTTTTCATAGAGGCTTCTTATTTTTTTTATTTTCATCTTGACATTGGCGGTCATCAAACTGGCCATTATTTATATTTTGTATATGTTAGGAATGTTTGTTCAACTATCCTGTTTTGTGTCCACCACTTTTGTGATGTTCCATTTGGCTTATGGGTCATGGTTAGAGCTTGTTGCAAACTAAAAAGGAATGCTAAGTTAATTTTGTAGATGTTCACACTATTTGTTATAGTATCCTGTTTTGTGTTCGCCACTTATATTTTAGTTATGGTTTGTGTTCATATGTTTTTGGCTAATAAACAGTATTTCTTGTTGTATTTAATATGTGTTAGCAATAATTCTTCAAGTGTGGTGTTTTGTGTTTACTGTCATTTGCATAGAGGCTTCTTATTGTTTTTTATTTTTATTTTGACATTGGCGGGCAGCAAACAGGCTGTTATTTTCTTTTGTTTTAACTTGTTTTTACTACACCTTGATTTAAGTATTTTTGTTGTAGGAATGACAGAGGGTCCCCTACTGCCAATGTTGATCCGCCAGTCTTCAAGCAGTGTCTGTTTGGAAAGACAAATGGTTACATTTAGTGTGTATTTTGTTTTTTGGAAGAGCATGGTGTTTTTGTGAATGTAATGTATTTTTTTATCTTACCTCTTCTTCTTTCTTTGTCTTGTTCTAAATTGATCACCTTTCACAGTCCACGCTGCAAGTTCTTGAGTGACGCTGTTGATGCAGAGTCTGTTGGAAAAGTGCAGAAAAGGCAAAGATTGAACTGCAGGCTAAGGGCCCTATTAAATTTGAGCTGCGGATGAAATCGTATCTCGCAAAGGCAGTTTTCCTGCTGTTTGCGAGTACCGAATCTCTCGCAGCCTGCTTTGCGATATGACTGCGAGAAAATGGCCGAGAATAGGCTCCGAGAGAGCTACGTAGCCTTAAATCTATGCATGAGTCTCGCATATCGTAAGAATCCCTACGTGGACAAAAAGTCCACGCAAGGGATCCGAAAGCCTCTACGTGCTGCCTCGGAACAGCCCGAGACAACAGTGTGAGACTCCCCCCTGCACCCTATACACATCCCCTTGCTGCAGAGGTCTCTATCAGGACCCCTGCAGCACCCCTACATTAACCCCTTGCAGCGGGGTCCCCAATCTGCATAGATCAGGCCCCCCGCTGCATTTAAAACTTTTAAATTCCCCGCCGCGGCTCCTTAAAGGGGCCGCGGCACACTATTACCCAATCCTGGCCGCAGCACTTAAAATTAACCCCCCTCTATGCTGGGGGTCCCCATCGGGACCCCCGAAGTGCCCCACATAAACCCATTGCAGGGGGGGTCCCCGATCTGCATACATCAGGCCCCCCGCTGTATTTAAAACTTTTAAATTCCCCGCCGCGGCTCCTTAAAGGGGCCGCGGCACACTATTACCCAATCCCGGCCGCGACACTTAAAATTAACCCCCCTCTATGCTGGGGGTCCCCATCGGGACCCCCAAAGTGTCCCCACATAAACCCCCTGCAGCGGTGGTCCCCGATCGGCACCGATCGTGACCTTGCTGCAATTAAATTTTAAATTTCCCACCTCGCGGGTCCTCAAAGGACCGTAAAGGTCCTGAAAGGACTCTCACTAAAAATATTAACCCCAGGCAACTATAATTACCCCATTAACTCATGGTGGTCAATGCAGACCACCATAAGGCCTAAATTAACCCATTAACTCATGATGGTCAATCCAGACCACCATAAGGCCTAAATTAACCCATTAACTCATGATGGTCAATACAGACCACCATAAGGCCTAAATTAACCCATTAACTCATGATGGTCAATACAGACCACCATAAGGCCTAAACTACCCCATTAACTCATGATGGTCAATACAGACCACCATAAGGCCTAAATTAAACCATTAACTCATGATGGTCAATACAGACCACCATAAGGCCTTAATTAACCCATTAACTCATGGTGGTCAATCCAGACCACCATAAGGCTCTATTTAACCCCATCAGTCCCATAAGGGTATATTATTACCATTATGGGCCTGTTACAACCCAACATTAACCAGATAAGTGCCATGATGGTCCTCAAGGACCATCATGACACTAACTACAAACACTACACTATAACCCCCAATAAACCATTTAATCTAAACTAACCCCCCTCTACACTAATCTATTAACACTCACACTACCTACCTACACTACCTACCCCCTAATAAACCTCCCCAACACTTTAATTACAAAAAACCTACAGTACAGAAAACAAAAAAACCTACAGTACAGAAAACAAAACAAAAATTACAACCCCACCCCCCACTACAGAAAACAAAAAAATACATTACAACCCCACCCCCCACTACAGAGAATAAAAAAATTACACACCTGAAAAGGAAAGACAGATAAACACAATACAATACATACATATAATACATTACATACATTACATACAATACATGACATTGCATATAATATATTAAATATAATATATTACATATAATATATTACATATAGTCCAAATCAAATACCCCCTATCTATCTAACATACAATCTATTTAATTTAAAATAAATCCTAACTATATCAAATACATCCCCCTATCTATCTAATATACAATAAATCCTAACTACATACACAGACCCTAATTCTAAAATAAAATAAAATAATTACAGTCCTAACTACACAGACCCTAATTCTAAGCTAAAATCAATAAATTAAGACCACTTACCTTTAAGATGTTGCTTCAGATCACTAACCTATGGGTCAAACAAAAAAAAATAAATTAATACAAAACATTAACATCAAATAAATAAACATTCTATACATTCTAAATAATATACTCACCTTTACAGCATGTCCCGTCACTGTTTAGCTCTTCCGGCGCGGCCCTGTTAAAAAAAAAACACAATACATAAATACATTAATGCAATATATAAACAATAAATAAAATACACATATAAACAGCTAAATATACATTTAACTTACCTCCCCACGATGTCCCCGGCCTTCTCTCCTTCAGCCCCGGCTGGGCCGCGGAACAATCCGCGCTCTAAAAAAAAAAAACTAACGGAGGTCTGCACTGGCAGACCTCCCCAACGCTAATGACCCTCCCGGGAGGAAATTGGCATTGGCAGCTTGTGATTGGCTGAAAAAGCTGTCAGCCAATCAAAAGTCGTCAATGTAGGAGCCAATCAGGATGCGCAGATGTCTTCTACCAATCACTCCGTGGGGGTGTATCCCATAGTGATTGGCTGAAGGCATCTGAGCCTTGTGATTGGTTCCCAGAAAGATAGACAAGTGTTTTAGCCAATCAGAGTGGTATATTGGGGTGTATCCCATCCTGATTGGCTCACACAATGACGACTTTTGATTGGCAGAAATTGATAGACAGCTTTTTCAGCCAATCACAAGCCGCCAATGCCAATTTCCTCCCGGAAACGACTCCGGGAGGTTCATTAGCGTCGGGGAGGTCTGCCAGTGCAGACCTCCGTTAGATTTTTTTTTTTTTTTTAGAGCGCGGATGGTTTTGTGGCCCAGCCGGGGCTGAAGGAGAGAAGGCCGGGGACATCGCGGGGAGGTAAGTTAGATGTATATTTAGCTGTTTATATGTGTATTTTATTTATTGTTTATATATTGTAATTATGTATTCATGTATTGTGTTTTTTTTTTAACAGGGCCGCGCTGGAAGAGCTTAACAGTGACGGGACATGCTGTAAAGGTGAGTATATTATTTAGAATGTATAGAATGTTTATTTATTGGATGTTAATGTTTTGTACTAATTTTTTTTTTGTTTGACCCATAGGTTAGTGATCTGAAGCAACATCTTAAAGGTAAGTGGTCTTAATGTATTGATTTTAGCTTAGAATTAGGGTATGTGTAGTTAGGACTGTAATTATTTTATTTTAGAATTAGGGTTTGTGTATGTAGTTAGGATTTATTTTAAATTAAATATATTGTATTTTAGATAGATAGGGGGTATTTGATTTGGACTATATGTAATATATTATATGTAATATATTATATTTAATATATTATATGTAATATATTATATTTAATATATTATATGTAATGCCATGTATTGTATGTAATGTATGTAATGTATTATATGTAATATATTATATTTAATATATTATATGTAATATATTATATTTAATATATTATATGTAATGTCATGTATTGTATGTAATGTATGTAATGTATTATATGTATGTATTGTATTGTGTTCATCTGTCTTTCCTTTTCAGGTGTGTAATTTTTTTATTTTCTGTAGTGGGGGGTGGGGTTGTAATGTATTTTTTTTGTTTTCTGTAGTGGGGGGTGGGGTTGTAATTTTTTTTTGTTTTCTGTACTGTAGGTTTTTTGTTTTCTGTACTGTAGGATTTTTGTTTTCTGTAATTGGGGAGGTTTATTAGGGGGTAGGTAGTGTAGGTAGGTAGTGTAAGTGTTAATAGATTAGTGTAGAGGGGGGGTAGTTTAGATTAAATGGTTTATTGGGGGTTATAGTGTAGTGTTTGTAGTTAGTGTCATGATGGTCCTTGAGGGTTAATGTGTGGGGGCTGCAGGGGTGCCTATGGACCCCTGCAGCAAGGTGTTCATGTTAGGACACTTAGGGGGTCCCGACGGGGACCCACGCATTGAGGGGGGGTTAATTTTAGGTGCCTGGGGGGGTTTTGGAGTACCCCCCACGGCAGGGCTTATGTGGGGGACTGCCGCGGAGGTCCATTTTAGGACCCCCGCAGCACTTGATGAGGAGTGGGAGCCTGCGATATCATCTCGCAGGCTGTCACTCCTCATGTACATTTTCGCAGTGTTGATACGTACGGCCGTGCTGCGTAGCTCATACGTTGCTCGCAGCAGGGCTAATTTAATAGCATTGTAAGTTAGAGAAACTGTGCAGTACGTAGGGCTTAAGTAGAAGCCTCTTATTTATGAGGCTGGAATTTAATGAGGCCCTAAATATGTATGTGTGTCAATGTTGTTAGTTGATATGATTTTGTGTAAATGGATGTGACTTTCCTAATGTTTTTGTATTTGTTGGACTTAAGTTGAGCTTCTTGTAGAGCACATACACATCCAGTGGTTCTTCTGAATCTTTAAATCTCCTTTTTTTTGGGGGGGGTATTTGTTAAATAATTAAATATATTATAGCTTACCTCTCAGTTGGAATTTGCAGATTGTGAAGTTGTAAATTGGTAAGTAATTCTCTTCTGAAGTAACGGCAGCAGTGAACTGTCCAGTCACACTGTTCATCACCTGAGGAGAAATATAGAATTTTCTGGAAAGTGTGCACTGTTTATAAACTTTTAGGTGCTTCAAACCGCTAGAACCCAATATGCATGCGCTATTTGCGTTCCCCAGTTCAATTTGCATTCCAGCCGCTATTTTGTGTGTAATAGTTATGTGATTGATGAAAAATGAGGGGTAATTTCACTGTTGTACGTTCCGCATAGTGTGTGTTACGTGTCAGCTGAACTGTTCTTTAGTGTTGGTTAGGTTTTGCAAGTAAGTGTAGTAATTTTGTGACCTTAGCCTCGTTTTCGTTTTTTTTCGGCGACCATTTTTTCTCTCGCTTAGGGGATTTTTGTGTGTGTAAACTCTTGAATTTGGACTTAAATGGAGGTGTAATCTTACTTACAGAGGTCCTCGGTGACCCCCCTTGTTGTGGGTAAGCTTTTTATGTGTTTATTGTGTGTATTGATTGTGTTTTTAATGTTTTCATGTGCCTTGTTTCGGGGCGCTAAGGTCGTATTTTTGCGAGGTCGTAATTTTTTTTTCTAAGTCTCATATTTGTTTTGCTTAAGTCCGTAAATGTTGCGAGGTCCCCAGTTGCTGGCAAGGTGCACCTTCGGCGCTCCATGCCAGCAACTGAGGCCCTCACTTTCGAGGGCCGCAGGCTCGCTATGCGAGCCCGCAGCGTTAGCAGGAAACCTGCTTGCTCACAGCTATATATTTGATGGCCCATATCAAAATATGTAATACAACTCATGAGCTAAATCTGCTGTGCTATGTGTGAGACTAATTGATCCGTGACCTTTTCTCTGCACTAGTTGATGAGTCACTGTCTGGTATAGACTAGTACATAACACTGCACATGCAGTCCTACAGAGTTAGTATCTGCATATGCTGCAGTGGGCATAATAGTCAATATATCTAGGAAGCCAAAGTCTCATTAGTGGTTAACACTATAAGTTTAACTGTTAGCTTCAATTATGCAACTGAAATGTCACTTAAATACAATTTAAGAAATTATGTAAAGCAAATTGAGCTTTAAAGAAGATATATATCAAACAAACTTTTCTGGACAGTATCTTTGTATCTCTGTCTTTGAACATAAGAGATAAACAATCTTACATTTGCAACTATAACTGAAAAAGGAAGAAACAGTTGAAGCATTAAAAACAGTAGTAACATTGTGTCAACTGTTCATTGGTAGATGGTAAATGTTAGAGAAAGGAAAGTACAGTACAACTTTAGATCTAGTAGTGTCCAAATTCTTTGTAGGACTAAATGAACTAGTCATGGCTTTAGAGAGAAGAAGAAATACAGACTTGGGCACAAGCGCCTACAGCAAACCCAAAAGGGCACTCCGGCAGTGTTTGTCTCATTGGATGCAGAGAAAGCTTTTGACAGAGTCGGATGGAGATACATGGAATTAACGCTGGAAAAGTTGGGTCTGGCTGATCTGCCTCTGTCAGGGGCTTAGGTTTTCTTTTAGAGAAATTAGCTATTTCAAATGGAACTCGGCAAGGATGCCCGCTCTCCCCAGTTTTATTCTCTTTATTAATTGAACCATTGGTTCAATCGATTAGAAGCTCAGAAAATATCAAGGGTATTAAGACAGGCTCAAGTATACATAAAACATCTCTCTTTGCCGACGATATGGTAATAGCAGTGGAGAATCCATCTAGTTCTTGGGATTTTCTTCACAAAATAATTGAAGAATTTAGTGCAACAACTAATTACAAAGTTAATATCATGAAATCCGAAGCACTGCCTATTAATCTATCCTTGGCTGAAATAGAGGATTTGAAGGGTAAATACCAATATAAATCGCAGAATAAAATTCAGCATTTGTGTATTGATCTTTATGTCAATTTAAAACAAGTTATCGTGCAAAACTTTAAACAACTTTATTCAAAGATAAAAAAACTCTACAAGATTGGGGTACTAATATTAGGTCTTGGTCTGGACGCTTAGAGGAGGTAAAAATGGGCATTCTCCCAAAAATTACTTATTTGTTACGCAGTTTTCCCCTGTGGGTTCCAGCATACATTATCAATAAATTCAAAATCTTAATCGATAAATACATACACAACTATAAAAGAATTAGGATAAAGAAAGTCTATATGATATGCGATTTTGAAAAGGGAGGAGTCGGATACCCGTTGATTAAAAACTACCAACAAGCCATACAAATGTCTCAACTAGTACTATGGACTATTCGACTTAGAATCGGGGGATCTAAACCTTTTACTGTTTTCCACAGAGGGGGAGTTTAAGGATAGTAAAGTACAAGGAAGTCTTACATTAAAAAATCATAGGTGGTTGTGTAAATGTAACGCTTGCTTCTCTCTAATGCCTCTACCCAGCCCGATTATGCCTTTGGCCTCATTGGCCAAATTATTTAATTCTAGCCTACTTAGGATGTTAGTGAGAACAGGAGCCCTTTGTCTGAAAGATAGTTCCAAGAACTTATTAATAGTTATTCAATTTCCTTAGATATTTGGTTAGAATATATTAAATTTCGGAAACTATTGGTTTCATCCCATTTTTATATCGAGGAGACAAGGAGGCTGACAGATTTTGAAATTTTAATCTCTTCTAAAGATAAAAAGCACCTTGTGTCTAAATGCTATAAAATCATTAAGAAACAATACCAACTTGAGAAACCCTTTAATTGGAGGTTATGGGAAAATGATATAGGTAATTTTTGGCCTATCAAAAAATGGCACTCATCCTTTTCTCTAATGGCTAGATTTATTAAAAATAGGGAAATACAGTTTAAAATTATTAACAGATGGTACATAACTCCAATTAAATTGGGACAGTTAAATAACTCAGAGGAACAAAATAACTTTTGGAGAGGTTGTGGGCAGATTGGTTTGCATTTTCATATGTGGTGGAGTTGCCCGCTAACACAGAATTTCTGGTCGGAGAGTTTTAAACACTTATCAAAGATCTGTGAAAAGGTAATAACTCCGGCACCAGAATTGGTGATCTTACATTTTTTCCCAGATGATTTTTAAACTTCAGTTAAAAGTATGGCTTTGCTTTTCCTTATGGAATCAAAAAAACTTGTAGTTTCTAGATGGAAAAATAAAGTATGCCCATCTTGGATGGAACTTCTGGAAAGATTGGAATATGTTTACCTTTTAGAATGTGGTTTAAGTAATATTAAGATAGGCCCTAAGATAGCAGCTAAATGGGCTCTATGGGAAAAAAAATTATCTTCACAAGCGAAGGTTTGAGCTCAACAAGATGTCTCTCCTCTCTTCTCTCTCTGGAGTGCTTTCCTCATGCTGGAGGTTTATGATTTGTTTATGTGATGTTTGTGTTGTATTGTTTTTTTATGTTTTATAGACTTTTCCTGACCTGTGTGTCAGAATTGGTATAATTGGAATATATGTTTTTTCTTTTTTCTTTTTTTGTGTAATGTAACAAAAAGTATTAATAAATAAACAAAATAAAAAAAAATAAAGAAATACAGACTTGGACTAAGTAAAATTTAACCTTTTATTGAAAAATTATAAAAAATTGTGTTTAAACGCTCATATAAAAACAATCATATAAAAACAACCGGTGTATCTCATAATGACGTGGGCTTGTGAGGAACTAGATCTAGTGTGCCAGCCTCAATAGGTTGACCGCAATCTGATTTAGTCTCTAAGCCTCAAATGAGTTCCATAACCACTATACTGATCCTCGTTGTCTGGATGCGCTGTTGCGTGTGACATCATCATTGTGACACACTTGTGAACTCTATCCGACGTGCTTGTTTCGCTTATGCTTCTCCAGGGATGTGCTACAGAGAGTATGCACTGGCTATTTGAAGGGGGTAAGTAAATTGGACAGGTGTTGCTGATTAATCATTTTCAAGCACCCACAGTTACTACCTTGGGTTAAGTGTTATTGCCTTTGGGTTAATTTTTACTGCCTTGAGTTAACTGCTACTGCCTTGTATTAAGTGTTACTGGCTTGCATTAAGTGTTACTTCATTGTGCTTGTTTTTACATCCTTTTTCCTCGTTTTACATCCTTCGGCCTTGTTTTGGTTGTGTTTACGTTTTTTTCGGCCGCCATTTTTTTTCTTTCTTAGGCTATTTTCGTTTGTGAATAAATGCTAAATATGCCTCAAATTAACTTGCAACCTTACTCACAGACTCATTGCAGTCTAAGTCCTGCATGCTTCAACTGCTCATCTCACTTTGCGAGGCTTGCAGTGCAATGAGCGCCTTTGGTGCTCATTGCAGCCTAAGTCCTGCGTGCCTCAACTACTCGCTTCGCTTTGCGAGGCTAGCAGTGCAATGAGCTCCTTCACTGCAGGCATCATATCCACAACTATTATATGTAATACCCAAACGAGGGGATTAAGTAGTGATTAAAAACTGCAAAGACGGAAGGAAATTGCACTTTATTTTTCATTCTCTGATAAAATATTAAGTGGTATTTAAAAACTACAGAGAAGTGAAGAAATTGCACTATATTTCTCATTCTCTGATAAAATATTAAGTGGTATTTAAAAACTGACAAAGAAGTGAAGAAATTGCACTATATTTCTCATACTCTGATATTATATACCAGATACCCTCATAATAGAACAAACCAAAATTATTCTACAATTATTCTATAAGGTGGTATTCCTTTTATACCACTATTTTTGAAGAGCCATATTCCTATCCAGTTAAAATTGTATTAGATACATCAGTATCTCAGCAATTATTTCAATAATATTTATTAAAAGTGGTTGCTATAGTCTACATTATAGGTATCTCTGCATACTGGTTTTAATTTTTGTTTTAAGTGGTTTTCTTCCGTCGCTGTCCTAAGAGATTAATAAATTAAATTTCTTTCATTCTTTTTGTATATATTCCCTTTGAATACTGCAGTGGGCATACTCATACATTTACTCTCTATTATATGTTAAAGAACTCTAAATCTATTTGTTGACTCATAATCAGAATCAGTGTTTGCTGCAGGTATTGGAGACACATTTTATTCAGCACACTCATGTCATAGATATGTTTGCTCCTTGATTTGCATAATGATTGCCTATACATCTACCCCTAGTCAAAACGAGGGAACAAATCCCTTTCATGTTTGTGCAGGATTTATATTTTATATGTTTTATCCATGTGTGTGGTTTACATGTTTGTGCATGTGAGGGCATGACAGTGTATATTATGTTGCTCGTGTTGCTCTGGCTTCCTCCTCCATACCTCATACCTGTGCTTGACATCCCTGTTAGCAAAGCCCAAGGCAAAAACAATTTTAGCAACCTCACTCCAAGCCTGTGCCTTTCGGCTAGGCCTCACTTCCATCCCCCCATGAATTATACTGTAGCGGCACTGATGGCATTGAGGAGGGCTCTCATCTCCTCTGGGGTATAATTAGGGGCCCTCTGCCATGCCACTGCCTCTTTCCCTCTTGACTGTGTTGGGGATCATGTCCTCCCTGATCTCTTCCTGGGGCCTGTCCCTCCCCACAGCTACCTCCCTCGCTGGGATAAGGCCCCTGACCCTCTGTCCCTACTCTTTGTGTGCCTTCACCTAGGGGCACATCCTCCCCTCCTGCTCTCCTACACTTCTCCCTCACCCTGAGCTGCTACCCCTCCCTCCTCTCCCTCTCTCTTTGCTGCTACCTCTCCCTCCTTTTCCTCTCTCTTAACTACTTCCTCTCCCCATACTTCTTCTCTCCTCCTCTCCCACTCTCCTACTCCAACAACAGTGTTCCGCTCACTATCCTCCTCTCCTACTCTTCTCCTCTCCTCCCCTTCTCTACCCTCTTACAGATATGAAAAATAATATATGAGTAACTGAATATAAAATGCTGGTGTATATATAAATATATATATATATATATATATATATATATATATATATATGTGAGGTAAAACAAGACTATGTGTATAATGTGTATTCTAATATTCTTAGGGGTATCGGGGGTAGGGGGACTATGTGTGGTGTATATATGCTGCGGCCTAACTCTATACATAGCTATATGTAGGTATTATTCTATGTGTGTGAGTTATTTGATATCAGTAATTTTGTGTGATGTAAATTAAGTGTTAATAATTATAAGTGAAATCAGTAAAAAAACTTTTAGTACAGCTCCTTCTCTCTCTCTGAACTCTAGACCTGCGTGTGAACGTACTTAGCTTCAACACAGTCAAATTGTTACGCGTTTCAAAGGTTTTTAAAGGCTTTTCCCGCTGAGTTGAATAGCGTTATAGGCTTCCTATTGGTTCCTAGGGCCATCACAAGGTTAAAAAATATGGGATTGTTAAACGTTTGCGAGTGTCTTATAATCACGCCCCCTAAAAGCTTGCTAGTGCGGACTGGGTTTACCTGCTTAGGCTTAAGGAGGTAAATTACGGGCTTGAGTCAATTGAATACATCTAAACATTTAAGAGAAAAAAACACCTGCAGCCAAAATCACAGGTTTAGAGTAACTAGAGGCTTTTAATAGAATATGGCCCTATATGTGTATCTATGTGTAGTATTTCCCTATGTGTGTGTACATTATGTCTTATCAGTATTTATGTGTATTATAAAATTATGCGTAAAGTAGTATTTAATTAGCTAATATATGTAAGTTAATTTGGAATATGGAGTAAAGTTTTGGGCACCACTTCATAAAAAGGACATTTTAGAGAGAATATGATACATCTAGGGCCAATATAAAGATTTGTCAAGGTAGCTTTTCATGCCAAGAGGTTTTCAATTGACACGAGGACATCCTTTGAGGTTAGAAGTAAAAAGATTCCACCTTAAAGAAATAAAAGGGTTCTTCACAGTAAGGGTGGTTAATCTGTGGAATTATCTACCAAAGGAGGTGGTGACAGCGGATTCAATAGATAACTTTAAAAAGGGATTGGGTATATTTTTTAATAAAAAATGGCATTCAGGGTTATCCTGGTTAATTAGAGAGGGAGTATTGATCCAGGGATGATTTGTTTCCCTTCTGAGACAATTGGCAAAGTTTCACTGTTTGTTTGTTTTTTTCTGTTTGCCTTCGTCTGGATCAATTAACAATTATTTCACATATTGCAGATCAGAGGAGATCTTAAAAGGTTTAACTTGATGGACTGAAAGTCTTTTTTCAACTTCAATTACTATGTAACTATCTATGTAAAATAAGTAGAAACCTCCACTCTCAACACTCAGTTTGCCTGCATTCTCTCTCTAGATCACAAAAACCTTGAGCTCCAGGACCTGTGTGTTAATTTGAAGAAATCTATAACAAAGTAAATGCTGGCAGATATGTTATCTCTCCCTGTCAATCAGGTTTTTTTTGCTTTTTCAGTTTGCTACTATGGCTGTGGCCAGAGGGGGGTTGGGAAGTGCAAAAAAATTGTGCCTGCCCCCTCCTTTTTGCACTGGGGCCCCCCATGCACTAGTTCCACCACTAGTTGTGACGCAGCAACAAAAATTCTATTACCTTTATGTTTGGTTTTAATTTTAGAGAATCCTGTAATCCAGCCCCTTCAGTGCTACTGACAAGAACAAGGTTTACAGTTACCATGTTGGAGCCATAATATTGCGGGTGAAACGATTTCACAGGAAAAAAGCTCCCACGGCCACTTTTACATGGCATTGCAATTTGCTTTGCTTTTAGAATAGGTCTCTAATTTTTCAATGTTCTGGTTTATGTCACTCATATTGCAGCCAACCAGAATTGATTTTGAGATGTCACCCTGCTCTTTTTGGGTGTACATTTTATTTTATCCAATCAGAATGCTGAGATTGAAAGACTTTTTTTTACTGTACTGTTATTTTTTGCATAGAGTGTTATGTGAGTCTTAAATAGACGCTCTGGTTGTTAGGGGTTTATTTTAAGGTACCATAGTTGTCTTTAAGCACCCCCATGGTATTTATAGTTGACTTAGCATACCATGGGGGCCCTTTAAGATATAGTGTTCATTTTTACATGCCACAGAGGCTTGTACAGAATGTCTGTGGCAAAGGTTTATTATTTGGGCCACAGAGGTCCATTAAGCCATGGAAGTCTTTTTGGGGGTAATTAATGTATGTCCTTAACCCCGTGCCAGGGAGGTCCTTACAGGATTCCTGTGGTAGGTGTTGATATTTAGATGCCACGGAGGTCCTTTAAGGACCTCCCTGGCATGGGGTTAATGATTAGTTGCCATAGGGTCTCAATAGACTCTCGTGGTTATAGTTTTTATTGGGGATCTGGGGAGCAGGGGAGGAAATCCTGGAAGTTTCCTTCAGCATGGGAGGAGGGAATCCCATTGTGTTCCCTGGACTTGTAAGGCTGATCTGCATTGGGGTCTTAAGCCCCATTTTAGTCTCTTCCCTACCATGGGAATGGTTTTACGTCTATAGACATTGGGGTAGGGGGGGTGTTTTTTTACTGCAGTACTGCTGCGGAGACTACTGAGATGACAACTTGGTGTAGCGCGCCAGGGCTGTGTTCAAACAGTTATGTTTGCAGCAGTTTGGGAAAAAAATCTCCCACACTTATGGTGGAGATTTTTAGCGCAGCTATGTATGGGGCCCTTATTTACTGAATCATTTCTTTGAAACAATATAACTAACTCCCTATGTAATCATTCATTTTTCATCCAGACTGCTGCAACTCAGTAGTGACTAACAGATGTGAGTGGCATGCTGCAGTTCATAGGATCACGGACATTCGGACACGACTGTATGAGTGAGCAACCATAACAACTGTAACTCACCCCAATACAATGCACAATAGGCTTTCACCATAACAAATACAAAAATGTGCCACATGTTCACATTCAGTATTCATCCCACTGTCCACACATCTGTTTTTGCCTCTTCAAAGTCCTAAACCCTTGCCTAAAACCCTCTACTAGAGACTGCTTCTCTCTACCTGGACTCACTAACCCCCACTTTTGTTATGCAAAATCCCAAGAGGTTGTGCATGTTTTTGAATTTTGGAGTAATTTAAAAAAAATAGTGAGGTTACCTGTACTTGGCCACTTTTATTGAAAGCAAATGTTTTACAGCTTAGCTATCTTTCCATATGACTGAAAGTAGAATATAAAACTAGACATATACATGTTTTCAGTGTATCAGTTATTCTCCTGGCATTGTCTCAAGTCAGATAGCACCATTCTGTCTACTCCCAAAACATTATAATATTCAATTGGTCCAAAGCATTTACTCCTATTCTTCCTATTTACTTGGCTTGCCCATAAATACTCTAACCCCTTTCAATTATTATCCTCAAAGTCTCCATATTATCTTGCCCTACCATATCTTGTTTTTCTTATTTACCCATGTGCCTCACACCTCTCTATCGGCTCAAAATCTCTCTCAACCATCACAGTCCCTCTGTCCAAGTTTGCGTCCTATATTTATCACGTCCTTGGCATATATCAGACCATTCTGAAGTTGTACAGGGTGGGGCATCAAGATCTCCCACACTTTGAATGGGTACAAAAAGATGAACAAAGTGTTCTGAAAATAGTTTTTATATATTTCTGAAAAGTACGTGTTTTAATGGGTTTTAAAAACCATATCAGACCAGTGGCAATTGTAATTAGCAATATATTGCTGAAGACGTTCCCAGAATTTCTCCATCACTCTACAAGTCTTCTCAGGCGGAATGACGTTGATTTCCTGTCTGATCCTTCCCTTAAAATCCTCAAGAGATCATGGTCAATGTTTGAAGATCTTTTCCTTTAGGTATCCCGAAAGGAAAAAGTCACATGGCCTTACATTTGGTGACTGTGCTGGCCAGAGACACATCACAAGAGATCAAATGCCCATGGAACATTTCACTCAACACTCCAAGTGAACGTTGTGTGAGCTGCGGCTCCATCCTGTTGAAACCACACATGTTCTGTATCCACATCGTCCAGTTTGGAGTGCAGAAAGGTCTTCACCATTTCAATGTACCAGTTGGAGGTCACAGTTATTGTTGCACCTCACCTTCCTCAAAAAAATACGAGCAGATCACCTTAAAGTAGTCAACTACACACCAAACAGTTTTGCGTGGAGAGTGGAACAGTTGTTCATGGAGTTCACAAGGGTGATGTTCAGTCCAATAGCAAAAATTCTGCTTGTTTATGGCTCCACTGATATGGATTGGTGATTGCTGAATGGATACTCTTACTGCTTCTCTATTTTCTGGAATTCTTATGGTCCTAGGACTGCCAGGTGATTTTCCTTTCAATGTGTATCCAATTGCAAGAAGATTAGAAATGCATAGCAAATTCTGTTTCCTATCTGGTACAGTTGCATTTATACCGAGCACGAAGCATGTACGGAATGCTCTCTGCATTGTTATCACAGAACGTTTGTTCTCATAATACACTTGAACAACAAAACACAGATTTTCACCGGTCCAACTCATGATGGGTATCTTTATGTTTTATTCTTGCTTAATTATGCTCTTAGTAAGACTCACTGGGCCCATTTCAATTGCAAGCCCGCAACTTGATCATTGTAGGCCCGTCTGCGGGTTTGTTGCAGGCTCCTGTTCGTCTCTAAATCTTGAGCTATTTACTCAAGGCAGCAAGGTACTAGCACAAAGCCGACTCCATAAACCATGCACTAGTTCGCAGCAGTTCAGGGCGGGAACATAATCAATTAAGCAAGCCTGTAACCTCCCATTTTGATTCATCCAATAGAAAATCATTATTGTGGCAGTAAAACATGGAGGTTACATGTCAATCAATTAGGTTCAAGGGTCTGATATGACATCAGACTTGCAAACCTGCAAAATAATGAATTATGAAAATGAATGCCAATACTGTTCTAGTCCATATGGATGGCCTGATATTTATTAACTCATTGTTAACTGAGATCGAATTAACCCTGAAATGAAACAAAAAAATAAATCTTATATACTGTTGATTTGTGGCCTTGAGACTGTTGTGCAATTTTTCTAATGTCTTTCATCGCTTTCCCAATTATTTACCGTGCAGTATTGATTTTTTATTTCCATTTACAGTGCTATGAACAGGGGTTTAACCCCCTTGTGGGTCCTATCTAGCAGTCGTAAGATTTTCTCCTTCATTTGCCATTTACAGGTGTGAAAACATTTGCAGGCTTGGGCCCTCATTCAATTGCGATTTGGTCAATTGAATAGGGCTCTAAATAAGCACATAGCATATATTTTTACAGAAGTTTTTAGTTAGTGAAGACCTTGCTTTTGGATAGATGCTTACTAACTAAAAACATCTGTAAAAAAAAGATACTATGTGCTTATTTGGAGCCCTATTCAATTGGCCAAATTGCAATTGAATGAGGGCCTAGGCAAATTGGAGCAATTGAATGGCAATTTGCAATTTTAGCCATCGTAACTCCTGCAAAAGTAAAAGATCAAAAGCTTCAGGAAGCTGTAAGTTACGGATTTAACGATCAAAATAGTTTCAAGGCTGTAACTCGTAACTATTTTGGAGCCCGCAATAAGACGCCAATTGAATTAACTTTCAACCTCACAGGCTACAGTACCATGTGAAAGCTCATTTGAATTGGGCTCAGAGTTTTCATTGTAATTAGTCCTTTAGGGAATAATCTCCTCTATATCTACTACACTGATAATACAGTTACACAGTTACATAGTAATTGAGATTGAAAAAATACTTTTAGTCCACCAAGTTCAACCTTTTTTAGATTTCCTCTAATCTGCAATATGCAGATTAACTGTTAATTGATCCAGAAGAAGGCAAACATAAAAAATAAACAAGTGAAATTTGCCAATTGTCTCCAAAGGGGAAAAAATGAAATTCTTTCCTGACCTTAGATTCTGGCAATCAAATTACTCCCTGGATCAATACTCCCTCTCTAATTAGCCAGGATAACACTGAATGCCATTCTAATTTAGAAATATATCCAATCCTTTTTAAAGTCTATCAAATCTGCTGTCACCACCTTCTTTGGTAGAGAATTCCACAGATTAACCACCCTTACTGTGAAGAACCCTTTCATTTCTTTAAGGTGGAATCTTTTTACTTCTAACCTCAAAGGATGTCCTTTTGTCAGTTGAAAACCTTTTGGCGCAAAGTGTTCTGTTCAATTGACAAAGCTTTATATTGATCCAGGATATATTTAAAAAAGGTAATCATATCCCCCTTTAGACATATTTTTTTTCTAGAGAAAATAAGTTTAATTTGGTTAGTATTTCTTCATAACTTATCCCCTCCCTTCCCCTTATTAGTTTTTTTTTGTCTCTATTTTTCAAGGTCTAAAATGTCCTTTTTATGAAGTGTTGGACATCATTTTAATCCATATTCCAAAAGGGTTTTCTAGGGATTTGTATAGTGGCAGAATTATATTGGCTTCCCTTGCTTCTATATCCTTCTTAATACAAGCTAATATTGTATTTGCCTTTGCAGCTGCTGCTTGGCTTTGAGCACTGTTACCTAGGTGGTTGTCCACAAGTACTCCCAAATCCCTTTCAATATCTGATACCCCTAGATTTGCTCTATTAAGATTGAAAACTGCATGGTTATTTTTCCTTTGCAAATGCATAACTTTACATTTATTCATATCAAATCTCATCTGCCATTTAGTTTCCTATTTGTCTAATTTATGCAACCCTTTGGAGGGAAAGTGCACAATTTACTGATTTAATTACATACAACTTAGTGTCATCAGCAAAAAAAACAAACAATACTTTCCAGTCCTACTTCTAAGTAATTAATAAATATGTTAAAATGGAGGGGACCTAATCCTGAATGCTGAGAAACCCCACTTACCGCATTAGTCCAATCGGAGTATGTTCCTGTCTTTTAGCCAGCTCTCTATCCATGAGCAGATATTTACCGCAATTCCTGTATGCCTTGGTTTGGACAGTAGTTTTCTACATGGTACTGTCTCAAAAGCCTTTGCAAAGTCCAAAACAACTACATCCACTTGATCCAAGCTCCTACTAACCTTCTCATAGAAACTAATTATATATGTTTGACATGAGCTATCCCTCATATTTAGACCTATTCATTGAGTCACCATGTCCCACTATCGAGATATCATCACAATTAATTAAAACATTTCAGGAGGTAATGGCTTTAGATGTGACAACGTGCATAAAAATATATTATTAATGTATTGTAAATTTAAAATACAAGTGTAGTATTAAAATAAACAATGATGCTTTTTAAGCACACCTAAAAGGGCAATGCCCCGAATAATAATACGTTTTTGACAAACACTGATGTGCACAAATTCTCCAAGGCACTTATTTTGTCAAGTATGTACCAACCAGTAGCTGTTTATGTCACTGGACATAAAAATATTTTTGAGGACTGTTTATGAGTACATGAATCAATTTTGGGTTTGTTATATCACATTTTGAGAGCTGGATCATGGGGGTGTCTTTGTAGTTATCAGTGGTGTGATGGATGAGGGAGGGAGTGCCTAGGGAGAAGTCTAGAACCATTGATAGATAAGAGGATAAAGCACAATGTTTCATCAATACTAGCAACCACAACTTTACACAGCAAGTATTTTGGACTCCTTTAGGACCCTGCAGAGCTTCAAAATTTAATTATTTTTAAAAGTAACTGTAAGACCTTAATTGTTTAATTATGCTCTTTGTCAGCTTTCAAACATGTTTATATGTATATAACTGTTTTTCTCGGAATTCTGAGTTGGAAGCAGATTTTTTAACTTGCTTTAGACATTTAAATGTGAACACAGATGTACTTTTTATTTACTGTACTACGGTATGGTGGAGGGCTTCTATTGCTCTTTTGCCCACCATATATTAAATGATTGTTGTGGTGAACTACCTACGCATAAGGTCCACAACACAAGCTGAGATCCCACTCCATGCTGATGATAGCCAGTAAGCTTGAAACAGCTGTACATGGATAGGATTCTCAACTTGTGTAAAATCCAGTCTTTACTTTGCATTTAAGCTGTGTAATACAGCAGGCATAAGCTTAAAGTAGCCATGTTTGATAATGGCTATGGATTGAAGAGTGAGGCATTGTGGGCACATTAGCATGTCCCAGCTCAGCTTCCCAAAAGGCAGTGTAATAACTGTTTTTCTCAGAATTCTGAGCTGGAAGCAGGTTTTTAACTTGTTTTAGACATTCAAATGTAAACACAGATGTACTATTTATTCTATCTCTCTCTATATATATATATACTGTATATATATATATATATATATATATATATATATTAAAAAAAAAAAATATATATATATATATATATATATATATATTGGCCATTTAGTAATGAAAACACTTATCATTAATTTCATTTAGGCCATGGATTAATAACTAATGGTAATTTTTAACTATAGCTTATTGCATTTCTGAAAAACTGATAAATATATAACTTCTCCCTACGCTTTAGAATTTAATTATACTACATTCTTTTTCTGTGCACTATCTCTACTTATCCTCCAAATCTGCTGTACAGCCAGCCACAAAAATTGCATTGATTTTAGTTGAAAAAATGAAGCTGTGTAGAGTATCAAAGGAAAACAGTGGGATGTTTTATCATTTCTTATTCACAGTTTCTCTAACACTGGACTCTGGTCTATACAACTATAATATCTAAGTGGACGTTGCATGTGGTACATGAAATATATATGTTTCTTTCTAAGAAATACCTAATAGTGCTGATATTTTGAAGGTAGGCGAACAGAAAGTTTTATTGGAAAATAATTGTTTGTAAATTGATTTTCTGAAACATAGCTGCCAGTGAAAACCCCTTATTCATATACAGTATTGACTGTTTATATATTTAAAGTGCAATGTTTAAAAAGTTACAACCATAATCCTTATCAAGATGTGCTTGTAATAGCATCTTAAAGAAAAATAATTATTTTTCCCACTATCAATGTCTTGTTTACATACTACATCATGCATGTGTACCAGTGAAAATGTCAGTTGCATCTATTTTAAGTTAATACTGTATGTCTAATTGAATACCCAGGTTTACTTTTCAGCACTATAGTTTTCAATAATGCTCTATGTTTGATTTGTTTTTTACCAAGAACATCCAGTTAAATAAAACTTATAAAGTTTACTTTACTCTTTAAAGTCAAAGCAAGTAAATGTTAAAACTAGTTTATGTGTTCCAGGTGGAAAGTCATTCACCTTTAAATAGAGGTTAGGACATTTTATAGATACATTGATACATACTATAATACCTTTACATAGAGCATTAACTTTTCTTTAATGTGCACACAGATTATGAGACATGCAGCCCTATTACATTCAAAGCCTATAGCGGCATCGTATCACCCACAAAGGCTGCCAGCTATTAAATTCAACCATGCTGCTAGTTATGGGCTGGAGAGGCAAACCTGTAAACCATTCTTGCAGCCGTGTGCCGCCGTGAATATGATCAATTAGTCAAAATGTAGTTACAGGTTTACGTCACTGAAAAATGGAGGTTAGATTTCAAAGCCTTACGGGTTTCAATTACGAGTTACGATCGGACCCACATTCCAGAATTAATGCAATATTAATAATTCAGTAAATATGATATTTTAGTCCATGCGAGTTCCATTATATAAATAAAACCCAATGATTGCCTGGATCGATATAACACAGAAATTAAACATTAAAAAAGTATTTTATATTGCAGATTTGCGAGCTTGAGAATGTTGTGCTATTAATTTTAATACCTAACATCACCTTCCCATTAATTGCAAGTACAGTAGTGTGTGCATATTTGCATTTACAGTGCTACGTATAGGACTTTACCTCCTTTGTGGGTCCTCTCTAGTACCCGTTGGCTTTTGGCTCTATTTGCGAGTTATGGGGTTCAACGCCAGTGGATTAGTAGCAATTTAATAGCAATTTTCAAATGTAACAGTCATGGGCTTGACAGGTCAAAGGATTTGCAGCCACTGATTTCAGATTTTTACATCCCGTGTTTTTTTTTTGCGCTTAACTCGCAAATCATTAGCGGGTTGCTTTACAAGTCCAATTAAATAGCTGTAAGTCTTGCGGGCTACGTTACGGCTACGGTTTTACACGTTGAGGGAATTTAATAGGGCTGATGTGTTGTGCTTGCTATTGGTCCAGAGATCAATTTTCAACTGAGTGAATGTTCAAAGTCCTGTTCGGGCTTTGATTCTTTTTGAAGATTATTACACATATAAACAAATCCTCAATATTTCAAGAGCTTGACTTTAACTATGTATACTGTATAATATGTCATTAAAAGCAAACTACTATAGGACAATTGGCTCAAGGAAGTTATGGTATCCCAGCTGAACTATTCAAAAATCTACAAGGTTATGCAGTGAAAGTGTTGCTTACCTTACACCAACATTTTTGGAAAGCTCAAGAGTGGCCAATAGACTGTAAAAGGTCAGTCTACATCACAATCCCAAAGAAAAAGAAAGCAGTGCCAAAGAATGCTCCAATTATCTATCAATTGCCCTCATTTCACATGCCAGCAGGGTAATGCTTAAGATCCTTCAAGTTTGACTACAAGATATGGATCGGGAACTGACAGATGTGCAAGCCGAATTCTGCAGAGGAAGAGGCATAAGAGACCAAATAGCCAGAGCGTTCCAGGAAAACATTTACTTCTGCTTCATAGACTATTCTAAAGCCTTTGACTGTGTGGATCACAACAAAATGTGGCTAGTTTTTAAACAGATGGAGAATTGTGCATTGAGTGAGAGTATGGGAAATTGTGCAATGAGTGAGAGTAGCCAATTTGTTATGAAGTGGATTAGCAGAGTACAAGTGTATATGGCATTATATGTGGCAATAGTGCAACAGAGCTTCCTCCATTGTATTTTTTCCCATTTCAGAAAATAAGTTTATTGCATAATATGTAATCACATATATAGTTGTGAGCAATACGGGTTGTTGCTAACGCTTGCGAGCTCGCATAGCAAGCCCTCCCCAACTGAGGCCCTCGCAAAGCGAGGGCCGCAGTTGCTGGCAAGAAGTGCTGAAGGCATTCCTTGCACTGGTGGAGATGAGCGCCATAGGCGCTCATCCCTACCACCCTGTACGACTTAGGCAGGGAGTGCTGAAGGCGCTCACTACCCTGGTTGAGATGAGCACCATAAGTTGCTCATCCTTACGACCCTGCACAACTTTGGCAGGGAGCGCCAAAGGCGCTCACTGCGCTGGTGGAGATGAGCGCCATAAGCGATCATCCGTATGACCCTGCACACATAAAGCATCATACCTAGGACCTGTGGGACTACAGAATAACAGAAAACTCAAATACACAATTCACAGTGCGAGACTCATAGCACTTAGACCAAAAATTGTGTGAAAAATTACGGCCAGTAACACTTGGCAAATGAAACCGCCACTCACAGAAAAAAAAGATACGACCTGCAAAAAATACAAACTTAACAGCCGACCCACGCACATCACAAAACTAAAAAAAAAAAAAAATACCAAAAACATCACACACAGCACGGGGGCACAGCCAGGACGCCTGGGAGTGAGGTTGCGCGCAAATTTAAGCCGAATTTAAAGAATTTCGCCACTCGAAAATCGCCTAAGCGAGAGAAAAAATGGCAACCGTAAAAAAACAAAACAAGGCTACACCAACCCTAAACACGCAAAACACCACCAGGCACATACGACATTTAGCCAGGAACGTACGAGGTACAAAATACACTAATAGGAAGGATGGAAAATGCTCAAGACCCGCCGAATACATACACACTCTCCTTCATTTTACAACACTACCTTACAACTAATAACATTACCATTGTAAAATGCATAACCTTTACACAACTAAACAAACATTTTAGCCTTGCGCACTCAGCCTATTTACACTGCACACTTGCCACATTGCTGACACTTTCTGATCACCAACAGTCCAAATGTACATTGTATGCTGCAGGAAAAATAACAAAGTATATTAATGTATTATTTAATTAATGAATTATTATAAAAAAATAAATTCAGCTAAAAAATAAATGAGCAGAGGAGACACTTGATTTGCCAAAGGCGCTCAGCGTGGAGCTCACAATCAGTGCAGAGGGTGCTCAGAGGAGTAAAATTACACAAGGGGAGAGGCTTGCAATGAGTGCCGAAGGTGCTCATTGCAAGCCTTGCGGTGAGTGCCAAAGGCGCTCAGCGCGGGGCTTGCAATGTGCCCTGAAGATGCTCAGAAAACTAAAAGTACCTGAGAGGAGAGGCTCGCAATGAGGTACTCAGAGGACTAGAAGCCTTACATTGTGTGCCAAACAGCATTCCCATCCTTACAATTTTATTGACCTTAATTTTTTGACGGGCAAGTCGCTTGTCACATATATAGTTCTCAGCAATGCGGGTTGACTCTAACGCTTGTGGGCTCCTTGCGCTGGTGGAGATGAGCACCGTAGGCTCTCATCCATATGACCATGTACGACTTAGGCAGGGAGCGCCGAAGACGCTCACTGCGCTGGTGGAGATGAACGCCGTCGGTGTTCATCCCTACGACCCCGTATGACTTAGACAGGGAGTGCCCAAGGCGTTCACTGCGCTGGTGGAGATGAGCGCCATAGGTTCTCATATCTACGACCCGCGGGACTACAGTTCAACAGAAACCTTCATTATCCAATTCACACTGCAAGACCCATAGCAGTTTGAAAAAAAAAATATTAAAAAATTACGACCCATAACACTTTAAATAGGAAAGCGGCAGGAAAGTCTTAGAAAAAAAATACGAGGTCGAAAAAATACTAAGTTTACGGCCGAACCGCTTACATTAAAAAACACCAAAAACACAACATTTTTTTGTTAAAAAAACTTAAAAAAACATCACACACACCACGGGGGGGGGGGGGGGGGGGGGTTCTGGAAGCAAGGACGTCTGTCTGTGAGGTTGCTTGCGAATTTAAGTTGCCTTTCACCGATTAAAAAATCTAAGCGAGAGAAAAAATGACGGCCGAAAAAAACAAAAACGAGGCTAAGCACGTAAAATTAAAACACGTACTCGGAACACTTACCCAAACTCAGTAACACTTCATGCAGCATGTAGCACATACAAAATCACAGTCATTTTCTATGCAAAAAGTAACTACCTTGAGCAAAATGGAGGCTGGAATGCAAATTGACGGCTTCTAACGGTTTCTACTTCAACTCAAACTCTATAAATGCTGCAAACGTTCCAGAAAATGTCTACATTTCTCCTCAGGTGATGAACAGTAACGCTTTAAAATCTGCAAATTACAGCAAAAAGGTAAGCTATAATCAATTTATTAATTAATAAATAAATAATTAATAAATTAATAATTTAAACAAAAAAAAAAAAATATGGTTTCAAATATTGACAAGAACAACGTTATTCATGTACAGTAACATTTAAAAGATATTTAAAGTTTGACCATTCAATGATCACATATATAGTTGTCAACAGTGCGGGTTGACAAAAGTTGTTGCTAACGCTGTGGCCCTCGCGAAGCCAGCAACTGAGGACTTTAAGGCCGCATTTGCGGAGGTGGATGCTCCCACTGTGACCGCAACATTTACAGACTTAGCAACCGCAAATACGAGCCGCACCACTTACAAACCAAAATATTACGACCTCGCAAAAATACGACATTAGCGGCTGAAACCCGTGCACACGAAAACACTAAAAACACAAAAAATACACACAACAAACACAAAAAAAGCTTACCCACAGCAAGAGGGGGCACCCAGCACCTCTGAAAGTGAAGTTACAAGTCAATTTAGGTAGAAATTAAAGAGTTTAAGGCCGCAAATGCGGACCCTTGCGAAGCGAGAGGCCGCATTTGCGGAGGTGGAGGCTTCCACCACCACCGCAACATTTACAGACTTAGCATCCGCAAATACGAGCCGCGCCCCTTACAAACAAAAATATTATGACCTTGCAAAAATACGACATTAGCGGCTGAAACCCGTGCACACGAAAACACTAAAAACACAAAAAATGCACACAACAAACACATAAAAAGCTTACCCACAGCCAAAGATGGCACCCAGCACCTCTAAAAGTGAAGTTACTAGTCAATTTAGGTAGAAATTAAAGAGTTTAGACACCCGAAAATCCCCTAAGCGAGAGAAAAAATGGCCGTTGAACAAACAAAAACGAGGCTAAAGGACCCTAAACACGCAAAGCACCACGAAACACATACAGATTTTTCAAAAAAGCCGCATGAGGTACAAGAACAAGAACGCTAAAGCAGACACAGCCGCGTAATACACACATTAGGCGCCAGTACACAGGTAGCCTAACGGATTTTCCTCGAGCACGCACACTATTTACACTACACATAGCACACAATGCTGACACTTACACAGCCGCTCCACAACACTCAAAACACACATAAGATGCTGCGGCAACATCAAAACAGATTGTCAGCTCTTCAACACAATGCTTTCTGCATATATTACTTCCAAATAGGTAAAGTATATTCATTTTGTAATGTATTATTTATTTGATTACCATATACCAAACAGCATTACCTCACTTACAATTTCATTGCCGTAATTTTTTGACGGGCAATATTCTAGTAAATTAATAATTTAAAAAAAAAATTGCCTTTCAAATGTTGTCAAAAAAAAATATTAATGCACAGAAGCAATTTGAAGAAATTATTCATGTATATTAAGATTTCAAACAAAGATAAATGTGTATATGGGGTAAAATGCTGTAAATTTCAAAAGGAGAAATTTCAACAAGAACATAGCTTTTATTAAGATATATTTTACAACATAATTTATGCTTTTACCAAAAAAAAAACATATAGATATATATTTACACTGCATTTCAACATTTCCATATTTTTGTCATTTTCAACAGACTCTGTCTTAACAGTGTCACTGAATAATTTGCAGCACTGCACGGTTTAACACAGACTGTCAAATCTGCAGAAATTTACAGACAAGTTAAAACCAACAGGTAATGTATAAAAATACATTTGCTTAACAAAAATAGTATGGTCTTAGTAAAAAAAAAAAAGAAAAAAAAAAGAAATTTAACATTGGCATGTCTGTCTATCTTTTTCAACAGACACTGCCTGAAGAGTGTCGCAAGATGATTGGCAGCAGGGGACCCTCTGTCATTTATAGCTAGCTAATCATTCAACACAACAGGTACAGTATAACAAGTAAAAAAAAAAAAAGATCTATCATAATTGGTGTGCGCCAATGTCAAAATGCACTGCAACATAACTATCCCTCTAAGCCTAACCCCATAACCTCCAACCCTAATGGCAACAGTGCCACACACAACAGATAATATCACAAACAAAATAAATAATCATAAGCCCTGTCACAATCTGCTTCTTCAAGGGGGCTTGATATGAACCTAGTTCAAACCTACCCCAGCAGAATCATGTAGTTCCTGTTCTCTGTGGCACGAAAGATGGCTTCTGAAGTGGTTCATGGCAAGACCACTTCCCAAGTCAGGATACAACACACAGAAATAGTCTCACACGGTGAATATGTGAAAACTATCTCTCAACTTTTATTGAATGAACAAAACAACATATTTAAACTCTCCAATACCACACCCTTGTGTACATTTGTGTATCTGTAATGTCAGCCCATCTGGCTTGCAACCTTGGGCTAGCAAAGCTCTTGAGATCAAATTCACCAAATATCTATAGCTGGCTAGTGAAAAAACCTTTATGTTAAACTCATACATCTGTCTTGACCCATGGTCTGTATGTGTGAGTGTGCAATGATCTGCAGCTAACTTCTATGCAGAACAGTTTTACCAATTCCACATATGTTCTATATAACATTTTCCCTCTCATAATGTATTATAACTAGGATACATAATAACCATGTACTGGCAACATATAACCACACAATAACACATAATCCCAATGCAACAATGTCATGCTCCCTTGGACATATTCATAAATTACTGACAATATGAGTCCTTAAACAATTAAATCATGACAAGCCCCTAATGCCAATAGAGGCGCACACAAAACAGAATACTACAACAAATGTTCTTAACAAATATAAAATGGAACAATATATCCTGTTTTCTGTGCATCAAACTCAAAGCCTACCCCATAACCTAAACATATAATGGCAACAGTGGCGTACACAAAACACTATACTACTACAAATGTTGTTAACACATACTAAATGAAATAATTTATCCTGTTTTGTTTGCACCAACCTCTAAGCCTAAACCTATAATGACAACAGTGGTGCACACAAACCAGAATACTACAATAAATGTTATGAAAACATAATAATTGCAAGGATCTATCCTCTTTTCTATGCACCACTCTCTAAGCCTAACCCCATAAGCTAAACCTCTCTGACTACATACAAAATGGAAGTATATATCCTGCTTTACATGCTCTTACTACAAAAACACATTGATTTAAATGTTATTTTAACATTTGCATTTATCTTTTTAATTCTCAACAGACACTGCCTGAAGACTCTCATCATCGCTACAGCAATTTCCACACAACACATTTTTAGAAAAGAGGTATAGTATTACAAGTAAAAAAAAAACAGTACTGCTGTTTACACATATGAAATGGAAGTACCTATCCTGTTTTGTGTCTGCCTTTGCGGAAACGTACTGCAACCCAACTAACACTCTAAGCCTAATCCCATAACTGTACAACCCTAATGACAACATTGAAACATGCAAAACAGGATAGCAACAACACAAAAAAAGTGGTACCCTAACCCCTAATGCCAACAGTGGTGCACACAAAACAGAAAAGGAAAATGCTGTTAACATATACAAAATGGAAGGATATATACTATTTTTGGTGCGCAACCCTCTAAGCCCAACTCAATACCCTAAACACCTAATGACAACACTGCCACACACAAAACAGGATAACACAAGAAATGTTGTTAACACATACACAATAGAAGAAACTATCATGTTTGATTTGCACCTTTCACAATATACACTGCAACCTAACTAATCTGCTAAGTCCAACCTCATAAAGCTAACCCCATAATGCAAACACTGGTGCACACAAAACAGGATGAGAAAAAAAATAACAAAAAGTTCAGTTAAAACAAATAAATAAACAAAGGAGCAAAAGTACTAATGTACTACTTTTATGTACAGATTAATATGGCAGATACTGACAAGAAACAGGAAAAGTAAAGACATCAAACTAGACTAAGTCAAAAAGCATGGGCAGTTCATCAGACGTCGGAGCAGAAGGAAATTTTACGTCAAAAAGAATGGGAGGGACTCACAAGCAAAAGACTAGCGGCTAACAAACTAACATCCAAGCCCAAGAAGGCTACTAAAAAACAAAAGCATTTAGAAAATGTTGCTGAACGATCTGAGAAGAATTCTAATGAGGATTTAGGCAGTCACATTGATATATGTTCTCACAATTGTCCTTTACTTAAATCTTTAGCAGTAGAGCTTCATAATTGTGGTAATATGAATATTGTCAGTTTTGTGGGGATTATCATTTCAAACAGGAAAGACCCAGAGATGGCCAGTTTGTTATTTGCTGTCAAAAAGTCAAGGTAAGACTTCCACAAAGACAACACTTCCCAACATATTTAGAAAGTATTATGACAGAACCTTCTTTCCCCAACTACCAAAATTTCAAATTAAACATAAAATCGTAAAATAGTGCCTTATCCTTTGCATTTATGGGTGCAACATTAGCTGCTAATGTGCCAGGACATGGCCCTTACTGCTTCCAAGTACAAGGACAAATTAACCATCGTACTTCTCATTTACATCCAAAAGAAAGGGAGCAAAGAAAATTTGCTTAACTATATGTCCTAGATACAATGGAAGCTGTTGAACAACGTATGCAGCTTCCAGAAAATTAAATATGCTTTCCCATTGTTTTTATAGAGCTTGAGAAAATTATAGCCCAAAACCCATACACTCAAGCTTATACACAATTGTCAGAAATAGAACAAGAACAAATAATTCATGCAGAACTACATCAATTACCGAACCCAAAAGCCAATATGGTTCTTAAAAAGAGATCGCCATACTGATAAACGCCGTTATAACTTGCCAACATCAAATGAGGTTGCAATGGTCTTTCAAAACAATGAGAGAGAACCACAATTTCAAAGGGATATTAGAATACTAGTGAATTGCCCGTCAAAAAATGACGGGCAATAAAATTGGAAGTCTGGGAATACTGTTTGGCACACAATGTAAGGCTTTATGTCCTCTGAGTACCTTGGTCGCTCATTGCTAACATAAACATTGCTAAACTAGCCCTTCTCTACACTAACCTATTAACACCTACACAACCTACCTACACTACCTACCTACCCCCTAATAACCCCCCACCCCACTAATTACAGAAAATAATAAAACCTCACTCACAAAAATAATAAAAGCTAAGTCACATAACATAAAAAAGCCTGATTCACCGAAAATAAAAAAGCTACATTACATAAAAGAAAAAAATCTACATTAAAAATAATTAAGAAATCTACATTACAGAAAAGAAAAAAACCTAAGTTACCGAAAAATAAAAATCGACATTACAGAAAAGAAAAAAAAACTAAATCACAAAAAATAAAAAATGGTACATTACAGAAAATAAAAAAACTACATTACAATCCCCACTACAGAAAAAAATACACACCTGAAAAGGAAATACATACATAATACATACAGTACATTACAATACAGTACAAATCAAATAAAATACAACAACCCCCTATGTAAAATATATTAAATATACTATCTGAAATACACATACCTCACTAGGTAAAATACATTAAATACAATCTAACATACATACATACTCCACTATCTAAAATACATTATATACTATCTAACATACATACTCCACTAACTAAAATACTATAAATCCTAAATAATCTAAAATACACACATACCCCCTATGTATCTAAAATACATCCCCTATTTAAAATACAAGAAAATTATATCTCCATATACATACCCTAATTGTAACCTAAAAGAAAATAATTAAGACCACTTACCTTTGCAGATGTCTCTTCAGATCACCAACCTAGGGGAAAAAAAACAAAAAACAAATTAGTACAACACATTTACATACAATAAATAAATGTTGTAAATATTCTAAATATTCTACTCACCTTTCCAGCATGTCCTCCCCATCCTTCTAATTTTCTTCTCCGGCGCGGCCCCTGTAAAAATTAAACATTACATTACTACAATATATACACACCCAAAATAAAATAAAAATAATATACATTGAACTTACCTCCCCGCGATGTCCCCATCCTTCTTCTCTTGTGCCCCGGCTGAGCCCTGGAAGAATTTGCACTGTAAAATAAAATAAAAAACTAACTAACGGAGGTCCACACTTGCGGACCTCTCCGACGCTAATGAGCCTCCTAGAGGCTTTTACGGAAAAAAAATGGCAATGGCTCCTTGTTATTGGCTGAAAATGCTGTCAATTAAATTTCAGCCAATCAGAAGGTGCATTGCCAATTTTCTTCCAATTTTTCTTGGCTGGAGGCATCAGCGCATTATGGAGGTGTATCCCATTGTGATTGGGTGAATTGAATAGCGCCTTCTTATTGGCTGTTGTCACTGTCAAACTGCAGCCAATGAGAATGCGCTGATGCCTCCAGCCAATCACCCTGTGGGGGTGTATCCCATTGTGATTGGCTAAAGGCAATAAAGCCTTTGGATTGGTTTAAAAAAGATTGACAGGTACATTAGCCAATCATAATATGATATGGGGGTGTAACCCATTCTGATTGGCTCACACCTTAACGTCTTTTCCCTAGGTTGGTGATCTGAAGGGACATCTGCAAAGGTAAGTGGTCTTAATTGTTTTCTTTTAGGTTTGAATTAGGGTTTGTATATGGAGATAGGATTTATTGTATATTAAATAGGGAGATGTATTTTAGATAGATTGTCGGGTATGTGTGTATTTTAGATAGGATTTATTGTATTTTAGATAGTGGGGTATGTGTGTAATTCAGATAGGATTTATTGTATTTTAGATAGTGAGGTATGTATGTATGTAAGATAGTATTTAATGTATTTTAGACAGTGTGGTATGTGTATAGTTTAGATAGGATGTAATGTATTTTAGATAGTGGGGTATGTATGTATTTGAGATAGCATATTTTAGAAAGAGGTCTATTGTGTTTTATTTGATTTGTACTTTATTGTAATGTACTGTATGTATTGTGTATGTAGGGCGTATGGGGTCTGTATTGACCCCTATGAGTGACAGGGTTAATTAAGGGCTTATGAGGGTCTGTATTGACCCCTATGAGTGACAGTGTTAATTAAGGGCTTATGATGGTCTGTATTGACCCCCATGAATTACAGGGTTAATTAAGGAATTATGGGGGTCTGGATTGATCCACATGAGTGACAGGGTTAATTAAGAGCTTATGGGGAACTGAATTGACCACCATGAGTGACAGGGTTATTTAAGGGGTTATGGGGGTCTTTATTCACCCCCATTAGTGAAAGGGTTAATTAATGGATTATGGGGGTCTTTATTGACTCCCATGAGTGACAGGGTTAATGAAGGGCTTATAGGGGTCTGTATTGAGCCTTATGAGTGACAGGGTTAATTAATGGCCTATGGGAGTCTGTATTGACCCCAATGAGTGACATGGTTAATTTAGGGCTGATGAGGGTCTGTATTGACCCCCATGAGTGACATGGTTAATTAAGGGATTATGTTGTTCTGTATTGACCCCCATGAGTTACATGGTTATTTAGGGGCTCATGGGGCTCTGTATACAGCCCCGTGAGTGATAGGGTTACATTTTACTTTTCACGGGTACTTTAAGGACCTTTACGGTCGTTTAAGGACCCGCAAGGCAGGAAATTTGAATTCTGATTTCAGCAGTGGTCCTGAATCTCATGCGATCGGGGACCCCTGCTGCGAGGGTTAATACAGGTTTAATGTGGGGACCCTCCGGGGGTCCCAATAGGGATCCCCATCACTGGGGGGTTAATGTTAGGTGTCAGTGGGGGTGCTTACAGTATCCCCGCTGCCGGCTCTAAGTGTTTGTGTGCCACGGGCCCTTTAAGAAGCCACAACACGGAATTTAGAGGTTTTAAATGCAGGGGGGGGGGGGCACCCGGGGGGGGGGGCACCCATACATGTTTAGCAGTGTTTTTCTGGGTCCTGGGTCGTGGAGCCTCGTTTTCATTTTTTCGCCCGAAATTTCTTTTCGCGCTTAAGAGAATTTTGAGTGGCAAAACTGGGGAACTTAGGGTTAAATTGGCGTCCAACCTCACTTCTAGAGGTCCTGGTTGTCCCCCCGTGCTGTCGGTGTATGTTTTTTTTGTTATTATTGTGTTTTTGTGTGTTTTTTCATGGTTTTGTGTTTGCGCGGTTACGTGTTTGTTTTAGGACCTCATGTATTTTTTTTTCTAAGCCATGTGGGTCGTAATTTTGGGTTACAGGGTATTCATTTGTTCTAAGTGCAATTATTTGTCGCAGGCAGCAGTCAGAGGAGAAGGGGAAGAGAGACACAGGGGAAGAGAGACACAGGGGATGGACAGGAAGAGGAGGGAAAGAGAAACATGGGAAAGAGAGGAGGAGGAGAAGAGACACACAGGGGAAAGAGAAGGAGAGGAAGAAAGAGACATGAGAAGGAGAAGAGGAGGGGTAGAGAGACACAGGGTAAGAAGAGGAAGAGAGACACATAGGGCCTCATTCTATTATCGGCCGTAAAACGTCCGCAAGGCTGCGATTCCTAGCGGGGCTCCCGTTACCTTGCAATTCAATTATATGGCCCCGCAAGGATCTCCCCTTACGGCCGGCCGTATATCTTGCAACCGGCCGTAAGCTCAGAAATCTTTAAACGCAAAAATAAATGCAAGACGGCACTGTAAAGCTCTGTAAATGCTAGGGATCATAATGGGGGACATGAGGATTAATAGCAACCCCCTCTCAAGCTTGCACATCAGCCCAAATCCGAGATTACATTAGCTGTTTATTTTCCGGCCGCAGCGTGGGCGGGTCTGAGGTGCTCCAAGCCCTCTGGACTTTTTATATGGATATGTGACATAAATAAAAAAAATATATATTTACGGATTTGAGTGTAGGGGAATGTTGTGCTATTAATGCTAACACCTACAATTACTTTATAGTCTCATTAGAGTGCAGGATGGCTTTATTATGGCTTTAAAATGTGCTTAATTGTGTGCCTACGGGACCTTTTTTCTGCAAGTAATCTGCGGCTCGGTTTTAGCCTTGCAGAGAGGTTTCCCGGAGCAATTGAATAGCAACCGGGGCGTTCTTGCGGCCGAAACTCTTGCGGCCGTTTAAGATCAAAGGCTTTCCTCCGGCGCAAGGGATAGCAAGGCGCCGGTCGCAAGCCTGCCGGAATCCCCATCCGGAAGGGAATAGAATAGGCAAATAGCTTGCGGCCGGTCCTTGCGGCCCCGCATCTCCTTCGGCCGTTAATAGAATGAGGCCCATAGTAAGGAGAGGAGGAGGGGAAAAGAAACACAGGGTAAGGAGAGGAGGAGGGTAAAAGGTCCTGCAGGGTCGTAGGTATGAACGCCTACAGTGCTCATCTCCACCAGAGCAGGGAGTGCCTTCATCGACCCTTGCCAGCAAATGCTGCCCTCGCTTTTTGAGGGCCGCAATTGCAGCGGGCTCGCTACGCGAGCCCTCAAGCATTAGCAACAATTCGTATTGCTCACAAATATATATGTGATATCTCAAAAGTGATGAGCAACCTTTCATTAACATAAGTATCTTAAGTACTAATTTAGATCCAATGACATAGCCCATATTTTTTCCACATGGGGAAGCAGGTTGTCAACTCAAATCAACAGTTGACAGTTACCCAAATTCAAAAGCACGTGTGAGAAATAATATTTCCATGCTTAAATTTAAAGTGGCTCAAACTGCCATTTGAGATGGATTCAATCCCATTTTATGTGGAAGAAAACTGACACAACAATGGACCATTAATTCATATTTGCAAGTTGAGGCAAATAGTTTAAACTTCATAAAATATCAACAAGATAAACTATGCGTAGAACAGTATTATGGACTGATGGATTATGTCGCTGAGGTGCCTACAAACAGAGAGCTGCCAGCTAGCAAAGCCATCATTTTACCTTCTTTTCAAGGATCTCCTCGCAATATGTGAGAAAGATACAATGATGTGATGGCTATTGTAACTAAATATGGATAACCAGATTTATTTATTACATTTAATCCACAATGGCCAGAGATTGTACACAATCTGCTAATTGGATAAACTGCTTCCGAGAGACCAGATTTAGTGGCAAGAGTCTTTGAAATCAAATTAACTGAATTAATACGTGACATAATCATAACTCAGTTATTTGGCAAATGTCTGGATTATGTTTATACCATAGATTTTAAAAAAAAGAGGCCTTCTTCATGCACATATTCTTATAATCCTTCAAGAGAAAGATAAATTGAATGCTGGTGACAAAGTGGATTCAGTGATTATTGCTGAACTACCAGATCCAGAAATACATGATAGACTATATGATTATATGATTATAACTCATATGACTATATGATTGTAACTCATTGTATGATTGTAACTCATTGTATGATTAATAGACTGTGTGGAGATATTACTCCACAGTCATCATGTATGAAAAATAAGAAATGAACTAAAGAATTCCCAAAAGATTATAGAGACAAAACTTATGCTAATTGTGATGGCTATCCATTATATAGAAGAATAGAAGGCCAAAATGCCATTATTCATGGAAAAAGGTAGATAACAGATATGTGGTACCATACAATCCACATTTACTCATGAAGTATAATGAACACATTAATGTGGAAACTTGCACTTCTATAAAATCTATTAAATATGTCTACAAATATATTTACAAAGGCTATGACGCAGCTACTGTAGTGGTCAAAAGTGCAAACAATCCACAACAAAGTGAGTTATTACATGATGAACTTGCAGCTCATGTAGATGCTCGCTATGTAAGTGCACCAGAAGCAATGAGGTGTGTTCTCAAATCTGAAATGCATGATCGCTCACATGCAGTATATCGATTAGCTGTACATTTGCCCCAAAGACGCTGAGTTTATTTCAATGTTGGAAATGAAAAAAATGCTTTGGCCCAAAGTGAGCATCAACATACTACACTAACTGCATGATTTTAATTAAATTGTAATGACTTGGAGGCAAGGGAATTGTTATACATTGACATTCCCTACCATTATGTTTTCGTTAACAAATTATGGGGAAAACGAAAAAGCCGTGGAAATAAAATAATACCAAGAATTTACACTGTAAGTCCAAGAAACCTTGAATGTTTCTGCTTATGTTTACTCCTTCTAAATGTTCCTGTGCACAAAGTTTTAAACACTAGAGAACTGTTAATGACATAGTTTATAAAACATTTAATTTCAATAATAATTTGCCATTTGGTGCAAAGGTAATGATGTTAGGTGGAGATTTTATGCAACCATTACCTGTCGGTACATGGAAATCGAACAGACATTGTCAAAACATGTATAAAGTCAAGTACACTATGGAAACTATCTGCACATCTTCAATTACAACAAAATATGAGATCAGAAAGAGAAAATTAATTAAATGGTTCGCTCATTAACATTAGAGAAAGAAAAACAGAGCGAATACAAAATTTACCTGATGATACTGTGGAAATTCCATCTCTTATGATTTACAAACAGGATCTCATATCAGCTATATTCCAAAATACAATAAATAACGATCATTATGCTGAGCTTGCGAACAAAGTAATACTAACATGCAAAAATAAGGATGCATTGTTTCTCAATAATCAAATAAAAAAATAAAAAAAACGCACCACAAAAATTATCACAGTGCTGATTCTGATCTTGGTGATGACAAAGAAAGTCAGACAAACTTTTCAACTGGATTAATTAATTAATTAACTCACTCTGGAATGCCACATATTTTGCAGCTAAAGAAAGGTGCAATTGTCATGTTACTGCGAAATATGAACCCTAAAAAGCACTATGTAATGGGACCGTATTAATTGTTCAAGAATTAAAAGACCATTTCATAGATGCTGAAATTCTAACTGATACCCATAAAGGAGAGAGAGTTTTCATACCAATAATATATTTGACACCATGTGAAAGTAGCCTCCCTTTTGTACTTCAAAGGAGACAATTTCCCATCATCATGACATTTGTCATGACCATTAATAAATCACAAGAACAAACTATCAAATCTGTGGGTATCTTCTTAGAAGAACCAGTATTTGCACATGGCCAGCTGTATGTTGCATTTTCAAGATGCGAGAATCCAGGGACTATTAAAGTCTACATTGAAAAAAAAAAACAAGTTAGGGTGATTTATTAGATGATGTCCACATTTTTACAAAAAACATTGTCTACTGTCAGGTACTATAACTTAAATTCAAAAAAGGATAACAATATAAAACATGTCAAAAAAGAAAAGAAAAATGCTTTCACCTCAAGGACAAATTCACAAGAAAAAAAATATATAGAGAACAGTGTTTTTTGTTGTTGTCAAGGACGAACTTTTATGTCACTAGGGGTCTTTTGAGAGGACCACTATTTCAATAAGAAACTCTATAAAATGGCAAAAACCATAGAGAACAGTGGTTATACCCCGCGGACGAACTTTTATGTCTGACGGTCTCTTTTTAGAGGACCACTATTTCACATAGGAAACTGTATGTGCCATTTTCAAGTATTAGAACAAATACAAAAAAAGTGAAGAAAAAAATTCAACAAATACAAAGTAACATATTGAAATTACTTTGAAGTGGCCTTTTAGCATGATTAGGCCCACAAAACACTTTGGTTGCATTTTGTAACAATTCTAGTTTAAATGTTACTACATTAACATACTGTTTGTAATGTTACTAGTTTGGAAAAAATGTGCTAAGTACTTTCATTGTATATATTTAAAGTTTCATGTTAAGAGGAGGAGGAGATTTTGTTGTACAATTTAAATGTGTAATTCAATGGAAAATATTAATCCAGGGAGTAATCCAATCGCCAGTTAACAGGGTCAGGAAGGAATTCATTTTTTCCCCACTTTGATACAATTGGCTTTAGTTTCAATGTTTTTTTTTACTGTTTGTCTTCCTCTGGATTCAATACCTATGTAGTTTACCAGTTGTTGTTCCACAAGTTGCTAGTTACAAACCATTATGTATTTTTTAATATACTCATTCATACAATATTGACCTATTCTTACATAAAAATTTTATTATTGTTAAAAAATATGGTTATCAGTTGGTCACCTACAAATTGCATGTTGAAAAATAAGACATTTAATATAATGGTTGTACTTCTTTATAGATAATAAAAAGGTTAAAAGTGTCAAACACTCATATTAAGTGCAAAACAGAATTCAAAGCATACACATTTAATTGCCATCATTTTTTTGATGGGCAAGTCGCTAGTACATCTAAAAGCAAATGATGGACCTAAACAAAATATAACTTTTGCTCTCATATTAACTAATATATTATAATAATTATCATAACATGTTGACATGGAAGGTTTCTGCATTTCACTAGGAATATAATAAACATAAGTATCTCTTTAATTGTATGTACTTTATTTATTAACTAGCGACTTGCTCGTCAAAAAATGATGGTCAATAAAAGAAAGCATTTAAATGCTGTTTGTCACACAATGTGAGTGTACTGTGTGCCTCAACTATATAGACACCTCTAACACAGTAATGAACGCATGTAATAACACTATAAGTGCCATGAGGGTCATCCAGGACCCTCATGACCCAAAGTGTAAGCACTACACCATTATAACCCGGTCACTTATGGGGGTCTATCCAGACCCTCATAAACCTTTATTTAACCCCATCAGTCCCATAATGGTATATTATGACCATTATGGGCCTGTTACAACCCAACATTAACCACATAACTTCAAGGACCATCATGACATTAAGTATAAACACTATACTGCACTATACCCCCCAATAATACATTAAATATCAACTAAACACCCTCTACACTAACCTATTAACACCTACACTACCCACCTACACTACCTACCTATCCCCTAATAACCCCCACCACTCTAATTACAGAAAGTAAAAAAACTAAAGTCAACAAAAATTATATATATTTAAAAAAAACGAAATCACAAAAAATAAGAAAAGTACATGACAAAAAATAAAAAAAGGAACATTACAGAAAATAACAAAATACATTACAACTCTCCCCCCCACTACAGAAAAAAAATGACACACCTGAAAAGGAAATACATATAATACATACAATACAATATATACAATACAAATAAAATGAAATACAATACAATACCCCCGTATGTAATATACAATACATCCTATCCATCTACATCCTCCAATCTATCTAATATTTAATAAATCCTATCTATCTAAAATAAATCCTATCTATCTAATATACATCCCCCAATCTATCTAAATAAATACCACAATCGAATATATATCCTATCTATCTAATATGCATCCCCCAATCTATCTAATATACTGAAAAGGAAATAAATATAATACATACAATACAATATATACAATTTCCTTTTCAGGTGTGTATTTTTTTTTTCTGTAGTGGGGGTGGGGGTTGTAATGTATTTTTTTTTCCGGTAATGTTCCTTTTTTGTGTGTGACCCACATGAGTGACATGGTTAATTAAGGGCTTATGGGGGTCTATATTGACCCCCATGAGTGACAGGGTTAATTAGGGGTTTATGGGGTCTGTATTGACCCCCATCAGTGAGGGGGTTAATTAAGTGCTTATGTGGGTCTGTATTGACCCCCATCAGTGACAGGGTTAATTAGGGGTTTATGGGGTCTGTATTGACCCCCATCAGTGAGGGGGTTAATTAAGTGCTTATGTGGGTCTGTATTGACCCCCATCAGTGACAGGGTTAATGAAGGACTTATGGGGGTCTGTATTAACCCCCATGGGGGACAGGGTTAATTAAGGGCTTATGGGGGTCTATTTATGACCCTCATGAGTGACGGTGTTATTTAAAGGTTTATGAGGGTCTGTACTGACCCCCATGAGTGCCATGTTTTTTTATGGGCTTATGTGGGTCTTTATTGACCCCCATGAGTGACAGGGTTAATTAAGGGCTTATGGGGGTCTGTATTGACCCCCATGAGTGACAGGGTTAATTATATGTATTATGGGGGTCTGTATTGAACCACATGAGTGACAGGGTTAATTAGGGGTTTATGGGGGTCTGTATTGACCCCCATCAGTGAGGGGGTTAATTAAGTGCTTATGGGGGTCAGTATTGACCCTCATGAGTGACAGGGTTAATAAAGGGCTTATAGGGGTCTGTATTGACACCCATGAGTGACAGGGTTAATTAAGGGATTATGGGTGTCTATATTGACCCCCATGAGTGAGGGGGTTAATTAAGTGCTTATGGGGGTCTGTATTGACCCTCATGAGTGAAAGGGTTAATGAAGGGCTTACAGGGGTCTGTATTGACCCCCATGAGTGACAGTGTTAATTAAGGGCTTATGGGTGTCTATATTGAACCCCATGAGTGACAGGGTTAATTAGGGGTTTATGGGGGTCTGTATTGACCCCCAACAGTGAGGGGGTTAATTAAGTGCTTATTGGTGTCTATATTGACCCCCATGAGTGACAGGGTTAATGAAGGGCTTATGGGGGTCTGTATTGACCCCCATGAGTGACAGTGTTAATTAAGGGCTTATGGGGGTCCATATTGACCCTCATGAGTGACAGGGTTAATTAAGGGTTTATACAGGTCTGTATTGACCCCATGAGTTCCATTGTTATTTTTGGGCTTATTGGGGTTCTTTATTGACCCCCATGAGTGACAGGGTTAATTATGGGCTTATGTGGGTCTTTATTGACCCCCATGAGTGATAGGGTTAATTATGGGTTTATGGGGGTCTGTATTGACCCCCATGAGTGACAGGGTTAATTATATGTATTATGGGGGTCTGTATTAAACCACATGAGTGACAGGGTTAATTAGGGGTTTATGGGGATCTGTATTGACCCCCATCAGTGAGGGGGTTAATTAATTGCTTATGGGGGTCAGTATTGACCCTCATGAGTGACAGGGGTAATAAAGGGCTTATAGGGGTCTGTATTGACACCCATGAGTGACAGGGTTAATTAGGGGTTTATGGGGGTCTGTATTGACCCCCAGCAGTGAGGGGGTTAATTAAGTGCTTATGGGTGTCTATATTGACCCCCATGAGTGACAGAGTTAATGAAGGGCTTATGGGGGTCTGTATTGACCCCCATGAGTGACAGTGTTAATTAAGGGCTTATGGGGGTCCATATTGACCCTCATGAGTGACGGTGTTAATTAAGGGTTTATACAGGTCTGTATTGACCCCCATGAGTTCCATTGTTATTTTTGGGATTATTGGGGTTCTTTATTGACCCCCATGAGTGACAGGGTTAATTATGGGTTTATGGGGGTCTGTATTGACCCCCATGAGTGCCATGTTTTTTTATGGGCTTATGTGGGTCTTTATTGACCCCCATGAGTGATAGGGTTAATTATGGGTTTATGGGGGTCTGTATTGACCCCCATGAGTGAAAGGGTTAATTATATATATTATGGGGGTCTGTATTGAACCACATGAGTGACAGGGTTAATTAGGGGTTTATGGGGGTCTGTATTGACCCCCATCAGTGAGTGGGTTAATTAATTGCTTATGGGGGTCAGTATTGACCCTCATGAGTGACAGGGGTAATAAAGGGCTTATAGGGGTCTGTATTGACACCCATGAGTGACAGGGTTAATTAAGGGAGGAGGGTGTCTATATTGACCCCCATGAGTGAGCGGGTTAATTAAGTGCTTATGGGGGGCTGTATTGACCCTCATGAGTGACAGGGTTAATGAAGGGCTTACAGGGGTCTGTATTGACCCCCATGATTGACAGTGTTAATTAAGGGCTTATGGGTGTCTATATTGACCCCCATGAGTGACAGGGTTAATTAGGGCTTTATGGGGGTCTGTATTGACCCCCAACAGTGAGGGGGTTAATTATGTGCTTATGGGTGTCTATATTGACCCCCATGAGTGACAGGGTTAATGAAGGGCTTATGGGGGTCTGTATTGACCCCCATGAGTGACAGTGTTAATTAAGGGCTTATGGGGGTCCATATTGACCCTCATGAGTGACGGTGTTAATTAAGGGTTTATACAGGTCTGTATTGACCCCATGAGTTCCATTGTTATTTTTGGGCTTATTGGGGTTCTTTATTGACCCCCATGAGTGACAGGGTTAATTATGAGTTTATGGGGGTCTGTATTGACCCCCATGAGTGCCATGTTTTTTTATGGGCTTATGTGGGTCTTTATTGACCCCCATGAGTGATAGGGTTAATTATGGGTTTATGGGGGTCTGTATTGACCCCCATGAGTGAAAGGGTTAATTATATATATTATGGGGGTCTGTATTGAACCACATGAGTGACAGGGTTAATTAGGGGTTTATGGGGGTCTGTATTGACCCCCATCAGTGAGTGGGTTAATTAATTGCTTATGGGGGTCAGTATTGACCCTCATGAGTGACAGGGGTAATAAAGGGCTTATAGGGGTCTGTATTGACACCCATGAGTGACAGGGTTAATTAAGGGAGGAGGGTGTCTATATTGACCCCCATGAGTGAGCGGGTTAATTAAGTGCTTATGGGGGGCTGTATTGACCCTCATGAGTGACAGGGTTAATGAAGGGCTTACAGGGGTCTGTATTGACCCCCATGATTGACAGTGTTAATTAAGGGCTTATGGGTGTCTATATTGGCCCCCATGAGTGACAGGGTTAATTAGGGCTTTATGGGGGTCTGTATTGACCCCCAACAGTGAGGGGGTTAATTATGTGCTTATGGGTGTCTATATTGACCCCCATGAGTGACAGGGTTAATGAAGGGCTTATGGGGGTCTGTATTGACCCCCATGAGTGACAGTGTTAATTAAGGGCTTATGGGGGTCCATATTGACCCTCATGAGTGACGGTGTTAATTAAGGGTTTATACAGGTCTGTATTGACCCATGAGTTCCATTGTTATTTTTGGGCTTATTGGGGTTCTTTATTGACCCCCATGAGTGACAGGGTTAATTATGGGTTTATGGGGGTCTGTATTGACCCCCATGAGTGCCATGTTTTTTTATGGGCTTATGTGGGTCTTTATTGACCCCCATGAGTGATAGGGTTAATTATGGGTTTATGGGGGTCTGTATTGACCCCCATGAGTGACAGGGTTAATTATATGTATTATGGGGGTCTCTATTAAACCACATGAGTGACAGGGTTAATTAGGGGTTTATGGGGGTCTGTATTGACCCCCATCAGTGAGGGGGTTAATTAATTGCTTATGGGGGTCAGTATTGACCCTCATGAGTGACAGGGGTAATAAAGGGCTTATAGGGGTCTGGATTGACACCCATGAGTGACAGGGTTAATTAGGGGTTTATGGGGGTCTGTATTGACCCCCAACAGTGAGGGGGTTAATTAAGTGCTTATGGGTGTCTATATTGACCCCCATGAGTGACAGAGTTAATGAAGGGCTTATGGGGGTCTGTATTGACCCCCATGAGTGACAGTGTTAATTAAGGGCTTATGGGGGTCCATATTGACCCTCATGAGTGACAATGTTAATTAAGGGTTTATACAGGTCTGTATTGACCCCCATGAGTTCCATTGTTATTTTTGGGATTATTGGGGTTCTTTATTGACCCCCATGAGTGACAGGGTTAATTATGGGTTTATGGGGGTCTGTATTGACCCCCATGAGTGCCATGTTTTTTTATGGGCTTATGTGGGTCTTTATTGACCCCCATGAGTGATAGGGTTAATTATGGGTTTATGGGGGTCTGTATTGACCCCCATGAGTGAAAGGGTTAATTATATATATTATGGGGGTCTGTATTGAACCACATGAGTGACAGGGTTAATTAGGGGTTTATGGGGGTCTGTATTGACCCCCATCAGTGAGTGGGTTAATTAATTGCTTATGGGGGTCAGTATTGACCCTCATGAGTGACAGGGGTAATAAAGGGCTTATAGGGGTCTGTATTGACACCCATGAGTGACAGGGTTAATTAAGGGAGGAGGGTGTCTATATTGACCCCCATGAGTGAGTGGGTTAATTAAGTGCTTATGGGGGGCTGTATTGACCCTCATGAGTGACAGGGTTAATGAAGGGCTTACAGGGGTCTGTATTGACCCCCATGATTGACAGTGTTAATTAAGGGCTTATGGGTGTCTATATTGACCCCCATGAGTGACAGGGTTAATTAGGGCTTTATGGGGGTCTGTATTGACCCCCAACAGTGAGGGGGTTAATTATGTGCTTATGGGTGTCTATATTGACCCCCATGAGTGACAGGGTTAATGAAGGGCTTATGGGGGTCTGTATTGACCCCCATGAGTGACAGTGTTAATTAAGGGCTTATGGGGGTCCATATTGACCCTCATGAGTGACGGTGTTAATTAAGGGTTTATACAGGTCTGTATTGACCCCATGAGTTCCATTGTTATTTTTGGGCTTATTGGGGTTCTTTATTGACCCCCATGAGTGACAGGGTTAATTATGGGTTTATGGGGGTCTGTATTGACCCCCATGAGTGCCATGTTTTTTTATGGGCTTATGTGGGTCTTTATTGACCCCCATGAGTGATAGGGTTAATTATGGGTTTATGGGGGTCTGTATTGACCCCCATGAGTGAAAGGGTTAATTATATATATTATGGGGGTCTGTATTGAACCACATGAGTGACAGGGTTAATTAGGGGTTTATGGGGGTCTGTATTGACCCCCATCAGTGAGTGGGTTAATTAATTGCTTATGGGGGTCAGTATTGACCCTCATGAGTGACAGGGGTAATAAAGGGCTTATAGGGGTCTGTATTGACACCCATGAGTGACAGGGTTAATTAAGGGAGGAGGGTGTCTATATTGACCCCCATGAGTGAGCGGGTTAATTAAGTGCTTATGGGGGGCTGTATTGACCCTCATGAGTGACAGGGTTAATGAAGGGCTTACAGGGGTCTGTATTGACCCCCATGATTGACAGTGTTAATTAAGGGCTTATGGGTGTCTATATTGACCCCCATGAGTGACAGGGTTAATTAGGGCTTTATGGGGGTCTGTATTGACCCCCAACAGTGAGGGGGTTAATTATGTGCTTATGGGTGTCTATATTGACCCCCATGAGTGACAGGGTTAATGAAGGGCTTATGGGGGTCTGTATTGACCCCCATGAGTGACAGTGTTAATTAAGGGCTTATGGGGGTCCATATTGACCCTCATGAGTGACGGTGTTAATTAAGGGTTTATACAGGTCTGTATTGACCCCATGAGTTCCATTGTTATTTTTGGGCTTATTGGGGTTCTTTATTGACCCCCATGAGTGACAGGGTTAATTATGGGTTTATGGGGGTCTGTATTGACCCCCATGAGTGCCATGTTTTTTTATGGGCTTATGTGGGTCTTTATTGACCCCCATGAGTGATAGGGTTAATTATGGGTTTATGGGGGTCTGTATTGACCCCCATGAGTGACAGGTTTAATTATATGTATTATGGGGGTCTGTATTGAACCACATGAGTGACAGGGTTAATTAGGGGTTTATGGGGTCTGTATTGACCCCCATCAGTGAGGGGGTTAATTAAGTGCTTATGGGGATCAGTATTGACCCTCATGAGTGACAGGGTTAATAAAGGGCTTATAGGGGTCTGTATTGACACCCATGAGTGACAGGGTTAATTATGGGTTTATAGGGGTCTGTATTGACCCCCATCAGTGAGGGGGTTAATTAAGTGCTTATGGGGGTCTGTATTGACCCTCATGAGTGACAGGGTTAATGAAGGGCTTACAGGGGTCTGTATTGACCCCTATGAGTGACAGTGTTAATTAAGGGCTTATGGGTGTCTATATTGACCCCCATGAGTGACAGGGTTAATTAGGGGTTTATGGGGGTCTGTATTGACCCCCAACATTGAGGGGGTTAATTAAGTGCTTATGGGTGTCTATATTGACCCCCATGAGTGACAGGGTTAATGAAGGGCTTATGGGGGTCTGTATTGACCCCCATTAGTGACAGTGTTAATTAAGGGCTTATGGGGGTCCATATTGACCCTCATGAGTGACGGTGTTAATTAAGGGTTTACACAGGTCTGTATTGACCCCCATGAGTTCCATTGTTATTTTTGGGCTTATTGGGGTTCTTTATTGACCCCCATGTGTGACAGGGTTAATGAAGGGCTCATGGGGGTCTGTATTGACCCCCATGAGTGACAGGGTTAATTAATGGTTGATGGGGCTCTGTATAGAGCCCCATCAGTGATAGTATATAAATGTTTTTTTTATAACGTGCCCTATAAGGACCTTTACAGTCCTTTAAAGTTCCGTAATGCAGGAATTTTGAATTTTCATTGCAGCAGGGTTCCCCGATCGCGTGCGATCTGGACCCCCACTGCGATGGTTAATGTGGGGTTAATGTGGGTCTCTGAGCTTATCTCGGAACCTGTGGGGTTAATGCGGGTTTCCGAGCTTATCTCGGATCCTTTCTTGTGTAAGTTGTACGTGGCTGGGCAGTCCTGGGTCGTGGAGCCTCATTTTCGTTTTTTCCGGCAGCCATTTTTTCTCTCGCTTAGGGAATTTTTGTGTGTCTGAACTTGGGAATTTCGACTTAAATGGAGGTGTAACGTCACTTGCAGAGGTCTTGGGTGCCCCCCCCCCTTGCTGTGGGTAAGCTTTTTATGTGTTTGTTCTGTGTATTTTGTGTGTTTTGACTATTTCAGGTCACATTGTTGGTAAAGTGTCGGTGGTGTGGGTGTTTGTAACCGCATGTGAGGTGCCTTTGAGCCTCCACCTCCGAAAATGCCGCCCCTCACTTTGCGAGGGTCCGCATTTGCGGCCTGCAAAGAGACTTTGGCTCATTGCAGCCGACATTAGAGCCTCCAACTCCGCAAATGCGGCTACTCGCTTCGCGAGGGTACGCATTTGCCGCCTGCAATGAGCCTTTGGCTCATTGCAGCCGACATTGGAGCCTCCACCTCCGCAAATGCGGCCCCTCGCTTTGCGAGGGACGCAGTTCTCGCGAGCTCGCAAAACGTGACGACAATTCGTAGTTTGACAACTATTATATGTGATATGTGCTTAAATGCTCTGTTTTTGTCTGCCTAAAATCATACACATTATACCTGTTTGTCTATGCACTCTGTAGTTCATGCAGTTCATGAGTATATAGAGTGTAAAGTGCAGTGTTGCAAATTGGCCTGTCAGTGACCCCTCTCTAGAAGCATGTTGCAAAATGTTGCCACTGATGGGTTAATATGAGACAGTGCAACTGCACCAGTTAGAAAGTATTTTGAAGATTATTGGAGGAAAAAAACAGAACGTTTAGGCATTATTTAATACACTAAAGCTCTCAAGCGTAAAGAGATACATAGGTATATTATACTCCAAGTGGAATCTATATACCTTCCATGTCCCTTTAAGGGAACACTGTAATTCATAAAATGAAATTACACTTATTTGTGTAAGCCATGGACATAAAACATTTTTTGGGAAAATCGGAAATTGCGAGTTTATGAGTACAAGAATCCATTCAGTCTTTTTTACATCACTGACTCACAAGGGTCTATCAGTGGAGGGAGGGGAAGGAAACAAGGCAGAATTTTCGGTTAGTTAATTGAATCCAATTTAAATTGACACCACATCCCTTCTCCTCTCACTGACCCAGAATCAGGACAAAGAACATTTTTAAATATTTCCCTATTCTTAACTTTAAGTGAAGTGGTAAATACAAATTTTAGATAGAAAGGAAGCACACTGCCTTACAGAGTTAAGATAAGTGGGGATTTGACCTGTCAAGGGAGGGGGAGAGAACAGACACTGGGCCTCAGGCAGCAGCTTAATGTACCAGAGGTACAGTTGCAGATGACACAGGTAGCACAGTGGCAGCCTTCTATAAAGGTGCCACTAAGAAGGGAAAGGAGGTTTCTGCAGCTGCATTTTCATTATTACCTGTGCATAAATGCAAAAGTACATGGGGTGGACTAAGGAGGCAAGGAGCTGGGGGCAGAGGGGGGAAACTTAGGTTATTTCTCAGAATGAACCCCAATGGAATATTGAGAATATGTCAGGTAGCAACAGTTATAGTGACATTCTGCAGGATCAGTAGGTTAGTCTATCCCTCAATGACCCTGATGTGGGTACTTCAAAGTCATTGCAGGAGAATAAAATGGGAGATTTTATTATTTTCTCTGGGGGCAGTCTAAAAGAAAGTACCAATACGGATACTAATGATAATTCTATTACAGATGGGATGACCACTTATTTGGAGAACAGTTTCTGCCTAAGCAAAAAGAATAGGAAAGGAGTGTTAGGCAGGGAAATTATATTCCCTTCCTCACTGAGAGATGGGAGGCGGTCCAGAAAAACATTATCACACTCCTCCTCAGTGAGAGTGGGCAAAAATCACCCCCTGGTAGAGCAGGATAGAGGGTAGACTTCCGTTCTAGATCTATGGAACGTAGTTAGCAGGGCCGGAAGGGGTAGCCTAGTCAGGGGCCCTTAAACACTGATTACAAGCAGAGTAGGCAAGATAGAAAGCAGGGGCAGGAAAGGGTGTCCAGAGTCCATGGTTAGGACTAGCATCAGGAGGAAGCAGATACCAGCTACCTTTTCAGGGAAAGGGACCTTCACTTGGCACTGCACTAGATTTGGTTTCAGATAACATGTTTCCTATTTCTCTTTCTGCACCATCTGGTAAGTCTTGAAATTAGAGATGTCGCGAATAGTTCGCCGGCGGACTGTTCCCGGCGAACATAGCATGTTCGCGTTCGCGGTGAACTGCGAACATATGCGATGTTCGATCCGCCCCCTATACTTTATCATTGAGCAAACTTTGACCCTGCACCTCACAGTCAGCAGACACATTCCAGCCAATCAGCATCATACCCTGCCTTCCAGACCCTTCTACCTCATGGACAGCAGCCATTTTGGAATCATAACTAACTTGCAGTCTTACTGAGAGGAGGGTGAGTGTAGGTGATGCTGATTGAATAGGGGAATCAATAGCTAGGCAAGTTTATTCAGTGTCCAGTGCAGTGCTGAAGGACTCATCAGATCTCTGCTGTAAACACAGCACCCCAAAAAGCCCTTTTTAGGGCTATAACATCATTTTTTTTTTGTTTTTTGTTTTTTCTGTCTAATCTAACTTCATTTGCCTGTCTCCCTGCTAGCCCCTGCCAGCAAGTGTGTGTGTGTCAGGCTCACAACTTATACTGTGTGTGCACAGTGCAACCAATACAATCTTGTTTACTAGTTGTCTACTTTAAAAAAAAAAAAACTTTTATTTTGTTAAATCTTAGTTTATTTGCCTGACCGCCAATCTAAGTTCATTTGCCTGACTGCTAGCCAGTGTGTGTGTCAGGCTTACAAGTATTGTGCCAAGTTCAACCAATCCAATCTAGTTGGGGTACCAGCAGTCTACATTTAAAAAAACAATAATTTTATTTTCTTAAATCTAAGTTCATTTGCCTGACCGCAAATCTAAGTTCAGGCACCGCTAGCCAGTGTGTGTGTCAGGCTTATAAGTACTGTGCTAAGTTCAACCAATCCAATCTAGTGGTGTACCAGCACTCTACATTTAAAAAAAACACACTTTTTTTCTGTGTAATCTAATTTCATTGCCTGCCTGCCAGAGTGTGTGTCTTAAGCTCACATCGTATACTGTGCCCACTTGCCCAGTCAGTGCCACCACTCATATCTGGTGTAACAGTCAGTAGTGCACATTTAAACAAAGAATACAATTTTGACTGTAATACATTGATTAGCAGTTACTTGTCTGCAAGAGTCTGTGTCAGGCCTACAGCGTCTACTCTGCCAACTTCTGCAAGTGCACAGTGCCACTCATATCTGTTGTCACAGTAGCTTGCACGCATAGTACCAATCTGTCAAAACCTGTAATGATGAATGAGGTCTAGAGTAGCCTGGTTCCCTTATCCTCTACAGGTTGAGACCTAATGTTTGGGTGACTCCAGACCAACACATGAGTACAAGCAGCACACAAACTCAAAGCCGCCATCCTCCTCCTGGTCCAGCATCATCAGCCACATCAACCACTGCTGTCCTCCTTGCCCCCTCTCAACCATCCGCCACTCCGTCTCTCGCCTTGAGCAGTTCCTGCTCATCTGCCCATAGTCAGGTGCCTGTAAAGGACATGTTTGAGCGTAAGAAGCTAATGTCACAAAGTGCCCCAAATTTGAAGTGATACGACCAACCAAGCATCTTTTTCCATCTCCCGGTACTAAAAATCCAGGCCTTATACACGCCCCCTGATAGGTGACGTAACAAGTATTAAACTGATAAGAGTAGTACTTACAAACATGCCACTCCTATCTGGTGGCACCTTTGATTGCACGTGCCGTGCCCCAAAATTGAAGTGATACGACCAACCAAGCATCTTTTTCCATCTCCCGGTTCTAAAAATCCAGGCCTTATACACGCCCCCTGATAGGTGACGTAACAGGTATTAAACTGATAAGAGTAGTACTACTTAACACACCTTATAATAATGTAGAATAATAATGCAGAGAGAGGCAACGCAGTGAGAGAAGTCTGAAGAAGAGGAGTCAGAGGAGGAAGGTGGCTTTGAGGAGGTGGAAGACCAAACACAGCAGGCGTCCCAGGGGGCTTGTTGTCACCTTTCGGGGACCCTTGGTGGCTGGGTGGAGGAAGAGACCTTCAATGACATCAGTAAGGACAAGGAACAGGACATGGGTAGCTTTCTATCCAACCTTGTGCAAATAGGGAGTTTGCGGTTGTGCAAATGGACTGTTTGCGGTTGTTTGCGGTGCGTTAAACAGGGAGTTTGGTCTGTCACTGTGAAGCGGGCCTAACCCTTACACTACCTGATCGATACAACATCATACCTGATGTTTTAAAGCATGTTATTCCAAACAATTTAGGAATGTTAGGTAATTTATGCCCTTTATGGCTTAAAACCAGACTCTGCATCAACTATGTAATTTTCCGTGGGAGTTTTGCCATGGATCCCCCTCCGGCATGCCACAGTCCAGGTGTTAGTCCCGTTGAAACAACTTTCCCATCACTATTGTGGCCAGAAAGAGTCCCTGTGGGTTTTAAAATCCGCCTGCCCATTGAAGTCTATGGCGGTTCGCCGGGTTCGCCGGTTCGCAACCATTTGCGGCGGTTCGCGTTCGCGGTTCGCGAATCGAAAATGTTATGTTCGCGACATCACTACTTGCAATACAAATACACAGGATACTATACACACATTCATTTAATTAATGTTAACTCTGCTTGGGGAGTATGGGACTAAAGGGGGGGGGGTGGTAATTGGATAGCTGATGTATGGACTCTGTTAATCTCATATCTACATATCAACCCCCTGTTAGGTCCTGTTCAGTTAGAAAGTAGGTTACCTGGTACAATAACAAGCCTCGGGGTAAGGCCAAGAAGTCTGAGATTTTGGTATTGGCAGACACTGCACGGTATAGGCCATTGTTGTGCCAATTGGGTCTGATTGGCTGAATAAAAGAAAACATTTGGAGGAGGAATATTATAGAAATCTTTTCATTCCTTTTCTTGATAATTATTTGGTTAAAGAGAGAAAAGATAACACTAAGAAAGAGGAAGAAGACATAAAAAGGAGATACAGAAGTATACCTAAGACCTTTTCTATGTGGCATCAAGATTTCATGCTAATGGCTAGTATCATTGGGGAAAGATTTCCTTAAAACTGTTCTTTGCTATTTTCTTTTTTAGATGAAATAGAAAGCATCCACAGGGCATATGGGAATATGGCCTTGTGGTCTTATGATGAACATATGATTGGCAGTCACTGAGGGCATGTGTGGCATGAAAGGGACACAGAAAACTGGAAGAAAAAGTTTACCTAGGTGGGTCTTTTTGTGACACTGTTGCATGACCGGCTGCTGCATTACAGTCAGGAACTATCAGAAAAGTCTACTGGTTACAGAACAATTAGATTGTTTGCAAATGGGGATCCTACTGTAGATTTAAGCATGTGTGTTCAGAGAGCATAAATAAATACCCCATGTTCAGATGTTTCAAGAAGCTTAGGGCTAATGCAGAGTCCAATGCTAAGAGCAACAACTCTGTACCTGGTAGAAAGGATGCTGCCATGGTTAAGGTTGTACGGTTCTTTTCTAAGAAGTATAATCTGTTATTATCTGGGTTTAGCTTGGGATTAGGTGCTCAGGTAACTTAGTTTCAGCATGATGTTGTTGTTCTTGAAAAACTGCACAAAAAAAGTATTGTTGATTAAGATGGCTGGCCCCTTGCAATATCCTTCCCTACCTAACTTGCATTTTTCGCTCTTTAGGCGTTGTTTCCAAAAAAGAGAAGAACAATTTGAGTCTTATTCATAATTTATCTTATGTGTGCTTCTGTTATTGATGTCATCAAGCTAGTGAGTTGGTTCAGAGGGCTGGACGGGTGCCTGGCTGGCTAAGTACAACATTGAATCAGCCTTTTCATTTCACTGTCTCATCATCTTTTAGATTGTTGTTTTCCTGGTCAATACTATGTAGATCTATGCTTGCCTATGGGATATTCTATTTCTTGTCCATATTTTGAGACATTCAACCCATTTGTGCAATGGTTGATCAAATGTGAGTCCAGTAGTAAGTCTATGATTCATTATTTAAATAATTTTTTACTGGTGGGTTATTAGTTTTCTCAATTCAAGTATTTAATTAGCTGTTTGTGAAGTCAGTGCAGGAATTTGGTATCCCTTTGGCTGAGGATAAGACTGAAGACCGCAACTCTTAATATTTTTAGTATATCCATTGATTTGGTTAAATTTGAATGCTCAATACCCATTGAAGAGGAGGTTTGCGGGTTTTAATAACCAGGGTTTATTCACAAAAAAGATCACTCTTCAGGAATTGCAATCTCTTTTAGGGAAGCTTAATTTTGCTTGTAGAGTTATTCCAATGGGGAGAATTTTTAACAGATATTTATTGTTAGCTACAGTTGGAATTATGCAGCCTCATAATCTTATCAAGGGTTGATAATCCAGGCCTCCTTTAAACAGTTTAATGGAAAACCATTGTTCATGGGCGGTGGGTATTTAATCAGGATCAGGCGTGGCATTTGGGGCTTTTTTTAAGGGGCAATGGTGTTCAGGGTTATGGCTGGTAGAAAAACTGAGTCTGGTTTGGTCAAGAATCTGTCTTTCCTGGAATTATTTCCGATAATTGTTGCTATCTCCATATGGGGGAATCATTTGAGAGGCCAGCACGTTATTTTTCACTGCAACAACATGGGAGTAGTCATGGCAATCAACAATCATACGGAATCATCCTTGCCTGTGGTGTGCCTACACAGGTGGCTAGTGTTGGGTTATCTAAAACAGAATATTATGTCTAGGGTGGTGCATGTACCAGGGTACCAGAATGCAAGTGCTGACGTCAGTTTCAGGGAACTTGCTCCAAGAGCCAGTACATGTCTCACTTCTTGTCCAGATCATCTATGGAGCATATCTGTTCTGCCTTGACTCCTTGGCACCAAAATATGTGGTTGCCTACTCTGTAGGCGTCAAGTCGTTGAGTATGCTGATGAACATAATTGTGCTGGATACATAGGACTCGAAAGGGGGTTAAACACTCGCTTGTGGCACTGTAAATTCAAATAAAAAATCAATACTGCACTTTAAATGATGAGGAAAGTAATGAAAGATATTAGAATTAATTGCACAACAGTCTCAAGCTTGCAAATCTGTTTAATTTCCGTGTTATATCAATCTCGGTAATCAAGGAATTAGTACATATCAAGCCACCCACATGGACTTTAACAGTATCGTCATTCATTTATATTATTTTGTACATTGCTGGATTGCAAGTCCAATGGCATATCGGACTTCTAAATGCTAATTGATTGACGTTTAACCTCCATGTTTTACTGATTGGCTGTTTCTAAAACAGTAGATATGGACTTGCTTAATTGATCATGATCATGCTCTGAAATGCTACTTACGGGTGCATGGTTTACAGTTTAGGCTTTCGGCTAGGTAGCTGCGGGCTTAATCAACTGAATCACTCTGTAACTGTTTCAAATTTAAAGCCCACAGACTTACGGCTGGTATGACGTCAACTGCATGCTTGCAATTGAATGGAGGCCTAAGTCCAGTTATATTTGCAAATTGTGGGGCTTATCTTTTTGGCATATTGATCTGGAGGGCCATGAATCCTTGGTTTATAATTTAAAAAAATGGGTGCATCTTAATGAATGTGAACTGTGGCTTTTTAATTTATGTATTGTAGAAGGTATAGCTAAGGTCATGGCTTCCTCTGGTGTATTGGGGTGGAGCGCACAGTGTTAGGGGTGTGTGCTTGTATGTATGAGCATCAAGATATGCTCATTGTGGTTTCAGTACTCCTGGGGCACAGGGTCCCCTTGAATTCCAGTGTATGGGTGGGCAAGCAACTCTCGTTATTTCTTCAAAACTGTTGTTTAAGGTACGGTATGGTTAATGATAAATAAAGAAGCTATGACCATATCTAACAAAACCAATTGTGCTGGATCTTTATTTTGTGGTGTCTTTAAGAGGTTGACCTGCAATTGACAAAGCCCAGGTCAAGAAAGCCCATAGTCATACAGAGTTAAAGAGAGTGGGGGTTTGACTGTGCTTGGAAAAGGGAAATACGTTATTCAATCATAATTGATTTATTCTTTTTTATTTATTTTTTTATTTTTTTATTCGTCTTTGTTCAAGGCGGATAATTGATTTTAATAACATGGGAAGGGCTAGGATAGTAATGAGGTTTTATTATATAATTGAGCAAATTTATAAATAGGATTGTTCTATCTCTCCTTGCCAATTGGGACTTAGTATTCATATCACAACTCACTACCTCCCTAAAAGAATAGAAAGTCATAGGGAAATAGGGTTCTGGGGTTAATAAAGTTGAAGTAGTCACAGCTGAGGGGAGTGTGAGGTGCTTGCCCACATATGTGTATGAGCATCAAGATATGCTCATGGTGGTGTTAGTACTCCTGGGTCTTATTAAGTTCTAAAACCCTAACTGTCTTGGACCTTTATTGTGTAGTGTCTTTATTAGCTGCTTTGATTTGCTAATTTGAAGCACAGTCTGTTTATCTCTCCCTGTGGTGGCCAAGCCATCATCCCACAATATTGTCATTCATTGATAACTCCTACCCCACCCTTATCAATTACTCTTAATTGCAAATTAGCATAAAGAGTTGTTTGTTAGCAAAAATAATACTGTTTTTCTCAGCAATTAATTACTCCTGTTTAAGATGAAATTGGTTTCCTTTTTGGGGTGAGTATACCTTTCACAAGGGAGTATCATCTAGTCCGCCTTCAGCATTGCTACCTTGCTGTGGTGAATGAGTTTGTGTACATTAAGGAAGGTGTGAGAAATACCACCCAAGATGGGCAGGTCAAAGCAGAGAGACCAGACAAATTACTGGCCATTGGAGAAGGAACTGCCAACCCGCTCCAGTATTTTTGCTATGAAAACCTTACGTATCAGCACAACAAGAAGTCTTGCGGTCCAGAAGTTCATGGAGAGTTGGACACGACGAAATTATTGAACAATCATCAAGTCAAGGCTGTGAAATAGGCTGGCAGATAGACATGTCTAACCAGAGGAGGAGCTAATGGAAGGAGGGTCACTGTGCAAGATAATTTGGTGGCCCCTTCCAACTTTTCTATTCAAGTTAGGTGTCGTGTTTAGTAAAGGACATGGAACCAGTAGCTACCATTAAAGCATGTCATGTTTTGATTCTGCTTTCACTAGTGTTAATAGATACATCAAATGTGTCTGTGAAAATATGACAAATATGATATATATTAAAATATATGAATTTCAGTGTCTTTTACAGTACTGGGGGAGTTGGCTATAGAATATAAAGGTGTTGTGGGTTGCCTACAGTGATTAAGATCAACTACTTTTCTATCACATTTCTGTCTGATATAACAATATTATCTGTTTATAATGCTTGATTTATTATTGTTCTCTGTTTTGGTGACACTGATATTTCAGATTTTAATATTATGTATGAGCATTTAAATAGTGCAGTGAACATTATATCATCATAATACAACCAATATGTTCCAGTAATATTTTCTGCATTTAATTTTATCCCATTACACTCTGTAAAACAAAAATATAGGCAAAAAAATATACTTTAATAGTAGATTTGTAATTCAGATGCTTATTAAATTTGGACTTGTTTTTTAGAGCAAATACAGAAATCAATTTCCTATTGTCATATATTACCTCTGCATCCATAAAAATGATACATACACTTTCCCTTTACTGTTATTAGAGAGCATTTGGTGATAAAATGACCTTAATGTGATGAATCTGTGGAATACAATGTAATAAAGGCACTTCACGGGGTGTAATGGCTGTTTCCTGTGACAAGAGTAATGACATATTTAGAGGTAGATGTAATTTGGTCATTACAGTCTCAATGGAAAATTACAAAATAACATGTAAGCCATGAAACGTATCAGTTTATTGATTTACTAGCATTAAAGCTATTCTTATAGTTCGTAACCACTTTACATCAATAAACATTTTTCTAAGCAAAATTTTGTAAAGAAAAATATGACAAGATAGACAGCTGGGTGAACTTTGGTATCATTTGAAGACCTTAACCATGGTTAGTACAGGAAATAACTGTACTGCGGCTCATAATAAAATGCACTTAGCTGCCAAAGGGGTCAAAGCACATTACTTTTAGAGAATATTATAGTTGTTGCAGAATATTTTTTTTAGAACTGAATCTAAGAATAACAGAAATAGCTATTGTCTTAAAGGACCACTTTGGTCATATTACACGTTTTGCAGAATTACACCTACAAATAGGTAACATGTTTTTAAATATAAAATAAATGTAGTATTGTAATGTTTGGAGAAACATTTTATTTGGAGAGAAAAGGTTTCAAAATACATGACTAAATGTGAGGAGGCTTGAAAAAAATCACAAAAAACACAATACATAACAGAGACATTGGGACGAGAGATATGTCAGGGGTGCAATAAAATTAAGTTTGTGAAAAAAAGGTTGTGTTTATTTATTTAAACTTACATTTGAATTAATTTATATTTATACATACAGATCATAAAAGTAAACAAAAATAATACATAAACATAAAAGAAAAAAGTACAAAACTGTTAAATGTTGTTTTGCATGACATATTTGTATCATGTATATCTTTTACTGCAATACGTTTAATAACAGTTAAATATATTATAACAAAAATGTTATTATCATATAAAACAACATCTCTATTATTTTGTTGGTTTCTTTTTATTTTTTATTTTTTTTATTACGTTTCAAAAAACATACAGAAAGCAAATTAAGATTTACAGAACAAGGCATACATAAACAGGAACACAGATGCCTTAATAGGTAACTAGGCGCTAGATACATACGCAATTATTTAGATTTCAGTGTGGGAACATTACATAGCTGTTCAATATCTAAACACACAGGGCCTCATTCTATTATCGGCCGTAAATCGGCCGTAAGGCTGCGATTCCTTGCGGGGGTTCAGTTTACTCGCGATTCTATTATACGGCCCCGCAAGGATCTCCTTTTACGGCCGGCCGCATATCTTGGAACCGGCCGTAATCTGTGAAATCTAAAAAGTCAAAAATAAATTCAAGCCTGCACTGTACAGCTCTGTAAATGCTAGGGATCATATTGGGGGACATGAGGATTAAAAGGAACCCACTCTCAAGCTTGCACATCTGCCCAAACCCGAGTTCAAATTAACTGTTTATTTGCCGGCTGCGGCGTGGGCGTGTCTGAGGTGCTCCAAGCACTCTGGACTTTTTACATGTAAATTTTACGGATATTAAAAATTAAATATTTTACGGATTTGAGTACAGGATAATTATGTGCTATTTTTTCTAACACCTAAAATCCCTTTATAGTCTTCTCAAAGTGCAGGATGGCTTTATTTGAGCTATTTTATGTGCTTAATTGGTGCTAGCGAGACCTTTTTCCTGCAAGTAACTGCGGCTCGTTTTTAGCCTTGCAGAGAGGTTTCCCGGAGCAATTGAATTGCAAATCTCTTGCGGCCGTTTAAGATCAAAGGCTTTCCTCCGGCGCGAGCGGCCGCAAGAGATAGCAAGGCACCGGCCGCAAGCCTGCCGGAGCCTACGGCCGTAAGGGAATAGAATAGCAGAATAGCTTGCGGCCGGTCCTTGCGGCCCCGCAGCGGCTGCGGCCGTTAATAGAATGAGGCCCACAGTGCATATCTATAGAAAAAAAAATAAAAAAAAATAAAATAAATAAAATTAAAAATTAAAAAGAAAAAAAGAAGGAGAATGGAAAATATTTTGCACTAGCTTGATGAAAACATTGTTGCTCATGAAGAAACATCCTAAATACCAGATAGAAAGCTTAGAGACATTATATATACTCCATATAGTCGTCCCATTTCGACCAACTGAAATGACGGGCAAAACCCACCGAGGAAATGTCATAACGATTATTCATTAATTCTCTATTTATATGAACAAGATTACGTAGTTCATAAATTGTGGGAATCGTGGGTTGCTTCCAATATTTTACCAAGAGATACTTGGCCACCAAAAGAATGTGGCATATCAAGTATCTATCTATGGGAGGTAATTTCTCTATATTCATGTGAAGAATTGCTTCTTGGGGAGATAGGAAAAATTGTTTATCAAGCAATTTGGATATTAGTTGGGAAATATCTAGCCACCACTTCTGTAATTTAATACAGTCCCACCAGATATGATAGTCCGTGCCTCTTGAGCCACATAGTTTCCAGCAGCGATCTGTTACATCTGGGTTGATTTTCCCCATTTTAACTGGTGTTAGATGCCATCTGTGGATAATTTTAAAATACAACTCTGTATATGATGCGTTAACAGAGGATTTTTTTGTGGTTTTAAGGATATTCCTCCAACTTGTGACTTCCAGACTGATCCCTAGATCCATTTCCCAACCTTTAATCCCTAAGCTTTTAGTAAAGGGGATGAGGTCATCTATAATACTACCACATTTTGATATGATATGTGTCATTTTTCCCTTTAAGATGAGTTCTTCCAATTTAGTCGGAGTATTCGCCCCAGATAAAGTATAGCCTTTTGCCAACAAGTTTTGCTTGAGACTGACATAATTTAACCAATTTAGTTTTTTTAACTCCGGATTTTGCTGTAGTGCTTGTAAAGTAAGGAGATTACCATTATTATATAGATGAGAAATATTTCTAAGGCCCTGATCAAGTAACAGCTTTATTATGGGACATTGTGCCTTAGATTTTAAGATTTCTAAAGGAGCCGCAATTGAAGGTATATTTAGTATTTGCATCTTTTGTCTAAATTTATACCAAAGTTTTAAAATAGCATGAAGATTTTTAGGGAGGTTGCTAATCATAATTTTGGTATATGCAGGGAGCCAGAGCAATAGTTGAATAGGGAGATCCTCCATCAATGCTTCTTCCAAGATCAGCCATCTAGGCTTATCATTGGTGATATTCCAACAGATGAGTTGGGCCAAGATTATTTTATGGTGAATGTCTTTTAGACATGGTGCATTTAGACCCCCTTTAATAATTTTTTTTTATTTTTTTTATATGTTATACTTTTCTGGATCCTCATTTTTTTTGATAAATATAAGAATTTGTCTAATTGGTCCTGGATACACTTCAAATAGCTGTTAGCTAAAATATCAGGTATGGATCGCATATAATATGTAATTTTGGGGAGAATATTCATGTTAATTGAGGCTATTCTAGCAGACCACGAGAGACTATAGTGACTCCATACCGTTAGTGTGGGTCTAATTCGCTTCATCGCCTCATTAATATTGTCTTTGAGAATTTTGTCCACTCGGAGAGAAAATCTTATTCCTAAATGAACTATATATTTGGAGTCCCAATTAAAACTAAAGACTTCCCTTAATTTATTTTTAATTTCGGTTGTTATTCCTTTTGTTAATGTGTCTGATTTTGAGTGGTTGATTTTAAAATAAGATAACTTGCCAAACTCCTCGACTATTTCTTGGAGTTTATAGCATGCGTATAGGGGATTTGTTACGGTTATTATGATATCGTCTGCATAGGCCATATATTTAAACTCTTCTTTACCTATACAAATTCCTTTAATATCCTTACACTGTCGTAAGTATATTGCCAGTGGTTCCATAAATAGTATAAATAGGAGCGGGGATAGAGGGCATCCCTGACGGTTACCATTCCCGATACTAAATTGTTTTGATTCAAATTCCGGATTCACAACTCGTGAAAAGGAGTTTCTATAGAGGGCTTTAACAGACGTAGAAGCGAATTCCCCCAGACCAAATCTCAGCAATACACACTGTAAGAATTCCCAGTTGACTCTATCAAAGGCTTTTTCGACATCTAGTGATAAAAACATTACCGGTATGTCTTTATCTCTAATGTAAGATAAGAGGGACAAAAGTCTTCTTGAGTTATCTGATGACTGACGTCCAGGGATAAACCCGGATTGATCTGGGTGGATCAAATTAACTATAATGTTCTTTAGTCTATTTGCTAGGATTTTAGAATACAGTTTCACATCTATGTTTATTAAAGATATTGGTCTGTAACTACTGCATTCTTCAGGATTCTTCCCTTTCTTTAGGATATTTATTATTTTAGTCTCAGTCATTTCTAGCGGGATATACCCTGATTGTTTAATTTCATTGAATAAGCTATACAGGACCGGTTTAAGTTCTGACTGAAAAATCTTGTAGAACAGATGGTCAAAACCATCTGGACCAGGGGCTTTATTTGTTTTACCAGAGTTTATTACTTTAATAATTTCCTCGCCCGAAATTTCCCTGTTTAGATCTATCGATTCTTGGTCAGAAATCCTAGGGAATTTGATCTTATCTAGGAAGATATTGATATCTATCTTGTCTGGTTTTACAAAATTGACGTCCTTATCTAGGTTATATAATTGCTCATAAAACTCCCGAAAGAGCTCACTGATTTTGTCAGGTTTCATATGAACGTTTTTCTTATCATCTAATATGTTTGTGATCCTGTTATTATTACGTTGTTTCTTTAGCCTATTTGCAAGAATTTTGCCAGTTTTATTGCCATATAAAAATTTAGATTGTTGTACTCTCCAAAGAAGGTTATCTGCCTGAGTTTGTAGAATGTGGTTTATTTGGTTATTTACAGCTATTATTTCATGACCCAGAACTGTATTTGGACTCTTTTTATTGAGCTGGTGTAATTTCTCTAGTTCAATATATAGAGTTTTTAGGGGTTTTCCACTTTGCTTATTTACGTTTGCCATCCGAGAAATTAGGATACCCCTGATATAGGCTTTATAGGAACACCATAGTGTCTTACTGGAGGTCACGGAGTCTTTGTTTATTTCAAAAAATTCTAAGGTATCCTTTTTCACTGCATTAAGATTATCTGTATCTTTGAATAGTATTGGATTAATTTTCCATCTTTTTGTTACTTTTACAGCCAGGGAGACCTCTAGGTTAATACTGTTCATGCTATGGTCTGACCAAGGTGTTAAAATAATATCTGACTTCTCTATCATTTTTAGGGTATATACATTAGTAAATATATAGTCTATCCGTGACAAGGATCTATATTGATTCGAGAAAAATGTGTAATCTTTACAATTAGGGTGTAAAACCCGCCAAATGTCGTATAATTCAAAATCATTTATAATGTTAGAGAAGTCTAGGGCAGTTTTTATTTCTGTGGCTTCCGATTTTATCTTGTGGCCTCTCTGTTTATCCATCTTTGAATACCTAATCATGTTAAAATCACCACATAAAATAATATTCCCTCTCTTTAGTTTATATAGATCTTTCAGGAACGTCTTTAAGTACTTAATCTGGTTTCTGTTTGGCAAATATACATTAGCAACATTTAGTAAAGAATTGTTCACATACCCCGACCAAATATAAATCTCCCTAGAGGATCTATTTTTGAGAATAATTCCGAGACTTTTAGGTTTTTATTAAAGAAAATAGAAACTCCCTTAGATTTACTTTTAAAGGTTGAATGTATATTAAAGGGGTATTGTCTTTCAGTCAGATACTTAATAGAATCCTTCTTCAGGTGAGTCTCCTGAAGGCATATTATATCTGCTTTGATGTTGATATAGTTTAAAAAGGCAATTTTCCTTTTAGTCGGTGAGTTTAATCCATTTACATTATGGGAAATTATTTTTATTCCTTTAGTCATTGTCCCAACTTATGTGCTTGATTTTCATATTTAGTATTTCCCAGCGTCTAGAAATGTCCCACACTACAATTTTTTTTTTAACATACATCCCATACCCTCGACGGATATAGAGTGGTCTGTGGAATCTATATTTGTTCTCACAAACCCTCATATCTCCCCTCCAGGGATGGGAACACAAACAACATATAACATTAATATTTACAAAGCAACTACCTGATGGTAGAAAATGGCCGGACGTAGTCCCCATACCAAAATAAGGACAATGGCGGGGATATATGGGCATTTTGATTACTCGGAAATGTTTACCATGATTTTACCAGTATTAGATTCAGAATATTCTTTGACATGCCTGATTTTAGATAGCTCAACCATTTTATCTATTATTTTCTGATAGTGGAGGGATGGGGCAAATTAGACCTACAGAACCATTACATTTCATGACTCATAATAGGAAAAAGAGAAGGAAAAAAAAAACGAGAGCCAGAGAGAAAAGAGCTTAGCCATTTAATTTCTCCCTATTTTATTTTACCCTTCATCTCCCTTTTTTCACGTTTGTTTATTTCTCCCAGCTCCTTCCCAGCCCCCTTCATTCTTCCGTTTAGAGCAAATAAGATTATTAAGACTAGTGATTTCCTAACCAACAAGAAACGATAATACATCAAAAACAGAAGATAATAGGGGGGGGGGAGAAATTAGCATAGTCATTATCACTGCTCACAACTGGTCCACTTAAAGGGGACCAAGTCCTGGTATATAACCTACGGTATACTCTTACTATTTCCTCTTACTTGTGGTCCCCAAATCTCCCCACACATATCCTCCAATTTAGGAGCATTTCTAGTTATACCATTTAACACCAGGCGCCAATACTATTTCCCAAAAAGTTTCATATAACTTTCGCCCTTCTACATGTCCTCTCCCCAAATAAACATAAGGGAAGGGGGAGAGGCGACCCGGGGGGAAACGGAGGAAGAGCATACTTCTTCCCCCCCCCGACCCCGTCGCCCCCCCCCCCCCCCAATCTCCTATTTTTTTTGCCATGCATGCTCACGGGAAGTTAGATTCGGCTGGCCAACCTCTAAATCACGAAGAATAATTTCAAAATTCTATGTTTGTAACATTTTTACCCCCTCCTGGACAGATTTTATCCTGTGCCACTTAGAATCTTTATAAACAGATAGGCCTACTGGAGATGACCATTTATATCTTACTTCTTTTTGTCTTAAAACCTGGGTAATTTCCCTGAATTCTCGTCTTCTAGATAAAGTATATACCGACAGGTCTGAAAATATTTTTAGATTTTCATAAGGGGACGAGAATCTTTGCTTAATAAAGGCCACCTTCATAATCTCATCTTTATATGAACGATAGTGAACTCTTGCTATGACATCTCTAGGAATAGATTTATCTAGATATTTCACCAATGGAATTCTATGAATAACATCAATAGTAATCTCATTAGGTGAGAAATTTGGGACCAGGGTCGCCAAAAAATTCTCCACATAAGATTTCAAGTTACAGTCTAGTATGGTTTCCAGGATGCCTCTCAGGCGGAGATTGTTCATTCTGCTACGGTCTTCAATTGAGGATATCTTATTTGTTAAATCCTCAATTCTATTTTCTAATAGCTTTGTATATTTAAGCAGATTATTATTGTCCGTGATTAAGTTGTCACATATATCTTCAACGGATTCCACTCTCTGGTTCACTTCTTTGATCAATACTGAGTTGTCTGAAATTTTTTTTGTCAGCTCTGAAATTATATTCGTCTGGAATGACTGTAGCATATCTTGCATTTTGGAGCAGGTGAGGATTTTTTCTTCTTCCACCCCCGAGTTTTCCAATCTAGAAGTCTGTGACGCTTTGTCTGGTGACTCGGTTGTTGGTGAGCTAGATATAGTACGTTCTGTTTGAATAGTCGAGCCAGAACCCTTATATCTTGGTGAAAACATTAATGGTGTCTTTGTTGGCTCATTTTTGGCTTTGTCCCTTGATTTCAATTTCGTTGGCATGTTTGTATGAAATATTAATCCCAAGTTTCGACTTATAAGTATGGAATAGGTATAGTATTTCACAGGTGAACCACGTGCTTTATCCTGCACGGTACAAACTTATGTATAAGTTATGTATACTTCTTTGAGAGAGAAGAAAAAATGGGGGACAAGAGAAGAGAGATTTTGTTGGTTTCTTAACCTCAATCTCTATATAGTTTTTCTTTTTTATTGCTTTATTACCATTATAATTTACAAATCACATAAACAATTTCATACATTACATAAAACGAAAAAAAAAGAATACATCCACATTTTTAAATTAGTATGTTTTATTTTGGCTGATGACACTAAGTCATGAAAGGTAATGTAATCAGAAAATTATGTACAGCATATTATTAGTATTATTATTATTATTATTACTAGCGAATTGCCCGTCAAAAAATGACGGCAATGAAATTGTAAGGTAGCTAAATTAGTAAATGAATATAGTGTACCTATTTTGAAGCATTATGATGAAGAGCTGGCAATCTGTGTTGATGTTGCTGCAGCATTAGTGGTGTGGAGCTGCTGTGCGTGCGCGAGACCAAACCGTTAGCGTAGTCGTGTACTTCCGCATTGGTGTAAAATGGCGAGTAATGTGTGGTATAGGTCTGTATCGGAATATCCGTAGGTGTTTTGTGGTGTTTTGCGAGTTTAGAGTGCTGTAGCCTCGTTTTCGTTTTGTTCGTTTTGTTCGCGAGGGGCCTCAGTTGCTGACATGGAGCGCCTTCGGCGCTCCATGCCAGCAACTGAGGCCCGTGCCCAGTGACCTCGCCAGCAACTGAGGCCCTCGCTTCGCGAGGGGCCTCAGTTGCTGGCATGGAGCGCCTTCGGCGCTCCATGCTAGCAACTGAGGCCCTTGCCCAGTGACCTCGCCAGCAACTGAGGCCCTCGCTTCGCGAGGGGCCTCAGTTGCTGACATGGAGCGCCTTCGGCGCTCCATGCCAGCAACTGAGGCCCGTGCCCAGTGACCTCGCTACGCGAGGGCCGCGGCTCGCTATGCGAGGGACACGGCCCTCGCTTTGCGAGGGCCGCGGGCTGGCTACACGAGCCCGCAAGCATGAGCAACGACTCGTACGCTCACAACTATATATGTGATTATTATTATTATCAACTTTTATTGTTACAAGCCAAAATATTCCATAGCTCTGTATATAAATTGGAAACTCTCTACTTATAATCTAAAGGGGATGGAAGAGGCTGAGACCTATGGAAGAGTAACAGATAAGGAATAACAAGGATCAGGAAGCAAGTGGATGTTTGCTTAGGTAGGAAGGAGTGCAAGTTAGAAAGTTTTTTTCATTTAGTGCGAGAGGAAAGAGATCTGAAAGAAGCAAATTGAGGTGAAAGTCTCTAGTATGTAATATGTTGTCTACTCCTGGAGGTGAGATAATATAATCTGCAAATAGGAAAGTCATATGATTTCCATGCCTCTATAATCTGAATAGAGGTGGGTGGGTGAGGGGCAGGTAGGGATGGTAGTGCTCACAGAACTATCCCAGAGAAGAGAAGGCCTGTTTCCTGGTTTCAATTGGCACTAAAAAAGAGTGGAACATGGTGTAGGGGACAGAGATAGATGGTGGGTGAGAGAAAAGGGAGACAGGAATGAGAGAGAAAGAGAGAGTAAAGACTTAGGGCATTTGAGAAGAAGGAGATCATAGCAAATCATGCAAGCCATAAATGGGGGAAGGTGGGGGTTTGGATGGGGAGAGCCAAGCTACATACAGCAAACATTTTGTAAGGGATTTAATAGGAATACATATAAAGTTATGCATCTGGGAAGGAAAAATACACAAGCAATTTATAATTTTAATGGAGCAAATCTAGATATTGAAATATATTTGGGAGTACTTGTGGACAACCACCTAGGTAACAGTGCTCAATGCCAAGCAGTAGCTGCAAAGGCAAATACAATATTAGCATGTATTAAGAAGGTTATAGAAGCAAAGGAAGAAAATATAATTCTGCCACTATACAAATCTACAAATCCCTAGCACACCCTCATTTGGAATATGGTACCATTATAGGCACTACTTCATAAAGAGGACATGTAAGAGCTGGAAAAAGTATAAAGAAGGGCAACAAAACTAATAATGGGAATGGAGGGGCTAAGTTATGAAGAAAGACACAGCAAACTAAATGTATTTACTCTAGACAAATGTTGTATAAGAGGGGATACAATTACCTTATATAAATACATCCAGTGTCAATACCGGATTTGTCAAGTTAACTTTTTGTACCAAGAGAGCATCCTTCAAGGTAAGAAGGCAAAATATTTCACCTTAAATAAAGATAAGGTTTCTTCTCAGTGAGGGTGGTTAAACTGAGGAATTCTCTATAAAAGGTGGTGGTGACAGCGGATTCAATAGATAATTAAAAAATTATGTTGGCGCGTTACAAATAAACGATAATAATAATAATTAAAAAAGGCATTCAGAGTTATCCTGGATAATTCGGACCTCATTCTATTATCGGCCGTAAATCGGCCGATAAGCTGCGATTCCTTGCGGGGCTCCCGTTACCTTGCAATTCAAATAGTCGGAGCCGCAAGAATATCCCCTTACGGCTGGCCGTATATCTTGCAACCGGCCGTAAGCTCAGAAATCTTTAAAAGCAAAAATAAATTCAAGACGGCACTGTAACTCTCTGTAAATGCTAGGGATCATAATGGGGGACATGAGGATAAATAGCAACCCCCTCTCAAGCTTGCAAATCAGCCCAAATCCGATATTTCATTAACTGTTTATTTTCCGGCCGCAGCGTGGGCGGGTCTGAGGTGCTCCAAGCCCTCTGGACTTTTTCCACGGATATTTAAAATAAATTAAAATTAAAATTATTTACGGTTTTGAGGGTAGGGGAATGTTGTGCTATGAATGCTAACACCTACAATCACTTTATAATCTCCTCAGAGTGCAGGATGGCTTTATTATGTGCTTAATTGTGTGCCTGAGGGACCTTTTTGCTGCAAGTAAGCTGCGGCTCGGTTTTAGCCTTGCAGAGTGGGTTCCCAGAGCAATTGAATAGCAACCAGGATTTTCTTGCGGCCGAAACTCTTGCGGCCGTTTAAGATCAAAGGCCGCAAGGGATAACAAGGTGCCGGCGGCAAGCTTGCCGGAGTCCCCGGCTGGAAGGGAATAGAATAGGCAAATAGCTTGCGGCCGGTCCTTGCGGTCCGCATCTCCTACGGCTGATAATAGAATGAGGCCCATAGTATTTAAGGTTGAAAAAAGATTCCATCAAGTTCAAGCTTTTAAGATTTCATCTGATCTGCAATATGCGGATTAACTATTAATTAATTAGTTGTATTTAAAAAAGTAAAAATAATCAATTCCCTCCTGATCCCAGACACCGGCGACCGGACTTCTCCCTGGATCAATACTGCCTCTCTAATTATCCATGATGATAACCCTGAATTCCCTTTTTAATTAGAAATAAATCCAGTCCCCTTTTAAAGTTATCTATCGAATCCGCTGTCACCACCTCCTCTGGTAGAGAATTCCACAGATTAACCACCCTTACTGTGAAGAACCCTTTTCTTTCTTTAAGGTGGAATCTTTTTACTTCTGACCTCAATGGATGTCTCTCTTGTCAGTTGAAAACCTCTTGGCACAAAAAGCTCCCTTGACAAATCTTTATACTGACCCTGGATGTATTTATATAAGGTAATAAAATCTCCTCTTAGACGCCTTTTTTCTAGAGAAAATAATTTTAATTTGGTTAGTCTTTCTTCATAACTTAGCCCCTCCATTGCCCTTATTATTTTTGTTGCCCTCCTCTGTACCTTTTCCAGCTCTAAAATGTCCTTTTTATGAAGTGGTGCCCAAAATTGTACTCCATATTCCAAATGAGGGTGTACTAGAGATTTGTATAGTGGCAGAATTATATTTGCTTCCCTGGCTTCTATACCCTTCTTAATACATGGTAATATTTTATTTGCCTTTGTAGCTGCTGCTTGGCTTTGAGCACTGTTACCTAGGTGGTTGTCCACAAGCACTCCCAAAACCCTTTCAATATCTGATACACCTAGATTTGCTCCATTAAGATTATAAATTGCATTGCTATTTTTCCTTCCCAGATGCATAACTTTACATTTATTTGTATTAAATCTCATCTGCCATTTAGATGCCCATTCCTCAATTTTATGTAAATCCCTTTGGAGGGAAAGCACATCACTATCTGATTTAATTACCTTGCACAACTTTGTGTCATCAGTGAAAATGGAGACACCACACTCCAATCCTACCTCTAAGTCATTAATAAATATGTTAAAAAGGAGAGGACCTAATACTGAACCCTGAGGAACCCCACTTACCACATTAGTCCAATCAGAGTATGTTCCATTTACAACAACCCTTTGCTTTCTGTCTTTTAGCCAGCTCTCAATCCATGAGCAGATATTTACTGCAACTCCTGTATCTCTTAGTTTGCACAATAGTCTCCCATGTGGCACTGTATCAAAAGCCTTTGCAAAATCCAAAAAGACTACATCCACTGCCTTGATCCAGGTTCCTACTAACCTCCTCATAGAAACTAATTAGATTTGTTTGACATGACCTATCCCTCATAAATCCATGTTGACTCTTACTTATAATCCTGTTCAAATAGACATATTCTTGTATATTATCCCTTATTAACCCTTCTAAAAGCTTCCCCACTACAGAAGTGAGGCTCATGGGTCTATAATTCCCTGGATTTGCTCTTGCTCCCTTTTTAAATATAGGTATCACATCAGCTTTTCTCCAGTCATCTGGTAGAGACCCTGTGTTGAGTGAATCTTAAAAAATGAAATATAATGGTTTGGCTATTACAGAACCCAGTCCCCTTAGTACCCTTGGATGTATTCCATCAGGACCCGGGGCTTTATTAACATTTATTTGTTCCAACCTCTTTTGGATTACTTCCTGTGTTAACCAATTATTTGGCAAAGGTGGTGTAGCCCCATTATGTTGCTGTGTCCCAACCACTGGTACCTCCCTTGTGTATACCGAAGAAAATAACCTATTTAGCTCATCTGCCTTTTCTTGGTCACTAATTATCAGACACCGTGTGTCACATTGTAATGTTCCTATAGCTTCCTTCCTCGCCTTCTTCCCATTAATATACTTACAAAATATTTTAGGGTTAGTCTTACTCTCTTTTGCAATTCATTTTTCATTTTCTAGTTTAGCCAGTCTAATCGCCCTTTTGCAAGCCTTGTTGATTTCCTTGTATTCCTGTAAAGCAGTCTCTGTCCCCTCTTGTTTGTATAATTTAAATGCCTGTTTTTTACTCTGTATCTTGATCTTTAAATCATTGTTAAACCACATTGGATTGGATTTACTCCTTTCACTTTTATTCCCACATGGTATATGACGATGTGTATGTATATTTAGTAAGGATTTAAATGTTGTCCATTTATATTCAGTATTTTTACCCGTGAGTTCTCTGTCCCAGTCTATACTTTGTATTGCTGCCCTTAGACCATTAAAATCTGCCCTTTTAAAATTAAGAGTTTTAGTTGGCCCCTTAAAAATGTTTTTTTTTTTAAGTTTTTTTAATTCAATCTCAAACGAGACTGTGTTGTGATCACTGTTTCCCAAAGGTTGCCCTATTCCAACATTAGATACTATATCAATATTATTTGTGATGAGTAAATCTAAGATAGCTTCATTTCTAGTAAGCTCTTATACAACATGGGCCAGATAATGATCCCTGAGTGTACTCAAGAACCTACTCCCCTTAGATGAACTGCTGGTCTCCTTTATCCAGTTTATTTCAGGGTAATTAAAATCTCCCATTATTAGAACTTGACCATGCCTAGCTGCATTTTCAATCTGTAACAATAATTGTATTTCCTCGCTTTCACCTATTTTGGGGGGTTTATAGCATACTCCTACTAATATTCTTTTGGAATTTGCTGCTCCGCTATTTAACTCTACCCACAAACATTCAGCTTTATCACTAGGTCCACCATAAATATCTTCTCTGACTATAGGCTTAAATTCAGGCTTAACATACAGACAAATCCCTCTTCCTCGTTTACCATTGCCTCTTTCTTTCCTAAATAGGTTATAACCATCCAGATTAACAGTCCAGTCATGAGATTCATCACACCACGTTCCAGTAAAGCCTATTAAATCCCATTTTCATTAATTGCTAATAATTCTAACTCTCCAATTTTTCCTGGCAAGCTTCTGGCATTAGCAAGCATACACCTTATGTTATGAGTCTGTAGTTCTGAAGTGCCTGCCACTGTACTTGAATTACTTAGTACTACCTCCCTATTGACTATACTACCCCTCCCCCATCTCCTCCCCTATGAGTTGATAATTCATCCCTTATACCCTCTACACTTTCTACCCCATTACTTATATCTTGTCTCTCCCCCCCAACTACTAGTTTAAAAACTCTGACAGCCTTTCTACCATCCTATCCCTTAGTACAAAAGCTCCCTCATCATTAAGGTGCAATACATCCCTACTGTAGAGATTGTACCGAAGTGAGAAGTCAGCCCAATGCTCTAAAAACCCAAACCCCTCCTTAGTGCACCACATCTTTAGCCACGCATTAACCTCCCTAAGCTCCTTCTGCCTCCCTGGGCTATCACGTGGCACTGGTAGTATCTCAGAAAATACTACCTTGGAGGTCCTTGCCTTCAGCTTATTACCTAGTTCTCTAAAATCATTCTTTAGGACACTCCATCTTCCACTAACTTTGTCATTTGTACCAATATGTACCAAGACCGCCGGTTCATTTCCAGCCCCTCCCAATAATTTGTCTACCCGATCCACAACATGACGAACCCGGGCACCCGGGAGACAGCAAACTGTTTGATTGCTGGGATATGGGTGACAAATCACCCTGTCTACCTTCCTAATAATAGAGTCCCCTACAACCAAAACCTGTCTGTTGCTCTGCCTATGCTGCCCTCCCACTCCTCCAGTAGAGCTGTTCTCCTGACTGTTAGAGGGAACAGCTCTATCTGGCATTGCCATTCCTGAATGGACATCCCCAACAGTTTCACTCAATCTGGCAATTAATTAATTCATAATTAACAATTCACATATTACAAAGATCAGAGATCTAAAAATGGTTGAACTTGATGGACTAAAACTATTTATTCAAAATCAATTACTATGTAACTGTAACTTGTATGTTCAACTATTTTGTAACTTCTGTATCTTAAGACATATATACTGCTCTCTAAATTAAAACTGTTTAATATTCCTCCGCAGTCATGTAATAATCCTCATTTTATAATATATTGATGGGTCTTGATTTATCAGTACTATCAATCTTATACCCAAACTAATCAATTATAACACTTACTCAAGTTATTGTTAAGCTCTTAAGCCTCTTCAAGATCCATCAAAAACTATGACTAAATTTAAACAAATATTATTCTGTCCCTATAATCAGGATTCCACATCTTACATTTTAAACATTTATTTTCCTTGATTTTATCCAATTTCCACATTAATCTGTAAAGATAATAGATTTGGTAAATCATCTTTAACTGATGTTCATGATAATGTGCTGATGGAGCATTCCTCTTAACCATGCTTATAAAAATGATCTGTCTATCTTCTAACTCGGGTATTATTTTTGCCCATTTATGAATAATCTCTAATTCTATCTTCACCTATTTTACCTCTGTCATATTCTTGGATAGATTCAACACACTTATCAGTTTCCCAGAATCTCTCTGTTGAAATGTATCTATATAGAGGCAAACTTGTAAATACATATGCCATTGTTTTGTTTGAACATTATTTTTATCTTGTATCCTATCACATTTTTTTTCACATTATTTAATATTATCCATCTCATTTCCATTTTCCTCATATGAGGGAGCATCTGCTTCTCCCCTACAAAATTCTGGATTAATTCTAAGTAAAAATTGATATAATATTATAGCCCCCATACTTATAATCTTCTATAAATATACATCCAGGCTGTTATCATTGTAAAACCAATATATTATTTGTAATTGCTAATGGAAGATCTGTTTTTAAGATAATGTAGAAGATACCTCACTACTTTTCAATGACACTTCCCAATCATAATGCCTAAATGTACCTACTTGTTTTTAGCTACTACCATCTCCATTTTTGAAAGAATAGCCCAGTTGGCCCAATATATACTAGGTAGGTTAAACCCACCTCTAGTATTGTTTTGCCATATTTTTTATAAGCTAATTGGAGATTTTTTTTTGTTCCAAATAAAATTTGCCACATACTATGAATCTTTGTAATATTTTCTTTCCTAATTAGAACATTTTATATCAGAAACAATATTCTAGGGTAAACTTTCATTTTAACTACATTCACTCTTCCCAGAATAGATGAGATAGACATGTGTATCCCTAAACATCTCATGTGCTCTCTCTTCACCCTTAAATGAGTATTCCAAAATATGCTGTTCCTTAGCCATAAACCTCAGACTTTTCTTTATTAATTCTGTATCCTTGTAAAATAGGAAACTTTATCCAGCACTGCCATAATCTTTGGTATGTTATATACAAGATCCTTAATAAAATAGATTGTCTGTATACAATGCATTGTTAAGTCTGCCTATTTGCAAACAGATATTCCTTCAACGGTAATTTCTCAATTTATATGGGGGTTCAATCAACTATATCAAAAATAAGACAGAGGGGGCAGGGGACATCCTTGCCTCTTAGCCCTCTGCAATCTAATTCATTTTGTAATGGTACCATTAATCATTAATGAGGCCATTGGTGAAGAATATAAAAGCTTTATATATATACTAGCAACTTGCCCCGGCAAAAATGCCGAAAGTAAAATTGTAAGCCTGGCAATGCTGTTTGCCACACTAGGCAAGGATATGGGCCTTCTGAGCGCCTTCGCTGCTCATTACAAACCTCTTCCCCTGTGTACTACCTTGGGCTAAGAGTGCCTTGGGTTAAGTGTTACTTCTTTGTATTAAGTGTTACTGGTTTGCGTTAAGTCTTATTGCTTAGGGCTCGTATTTACGTCCTTCAGCCTCATTTTTGTGTTGTTAACGTTTTTTCGGCAGCCTTTTTTTTTTTATTGCTTCGCCGATTTTTGGTTGTGAAAAAAGGCAAAATATGCCTAAAATTAACTTGCAACCTCACTCACAGACTCCCTGGCTCTCCCCCTGTTCTGTGTGTGAGTGAATTTGAGGCATATATGGTGTTTTTGAAGGTATTTTAATTTCGGTGGTTCGGACGTTAAAAGTCTTATTTTTGCTAGCCCCCGCAGTCCATCTATGTGCTTCGGGGCCTAAGTCATACAGCCATAATTTTGCGGCCGCCGCTAAGTCATTGCAGCTAGTTCCCGCATGCCTCAAGTGCTCACCTCGCTTTAATTCTACAATTATCACAGTTTTTTAAAGTAGTATAGAAACCCTCTCTTTTTTTTTATAACTTGTAAATATTACTTCTTTGGCCCAATCTGTATTCAGATGTTTTAATGTCTGCAACACTCAAATTAATTTGTTGCAAAAGTGCAATGCCTACACAATTTTTATTTAAAATGTCTTAAGATTGCTTTCCTGTTAATCGGAGAGTTAATACTCTCTACATTCCATGAGACAATTTTACACAATCTACTTTTTAAACTTGGATCTTTTGCAAGATTGGCCTACTTCCTTCCAACATTTCACAGATTTCATATTCTCTCCCTGACTGTAGAGAAACAAAACATAACATAACATATAAAAAACTATTGAATTAGTGCTTTTATACATCATTGATTTCACAATTACCTCCTATTCTCTTTTTCTTCTTCTTTCAAAAATGTAAACACATGTTTTTAAAAAAAAAAAATAATCCCTCTCTATGGGCCTCATTCTATTAGCGGCCGCAGCCGTTCCGGGAAACCTCTCTGCAAGGCTAAAAACTAACCACAGCTTACTTGCAGGAAAGAGATCCCGCTAGCACCAATTAAGCACATAAAATAGCTCAAATAAAGCCATCCTGCACTTTGAGAAGACTATAAAAGGATTTTAGGTGTTAGAAAAAATAGCACATAATTATCCTATACTCAAATCCGTAAAATATTTTATTTTTAATATCCCGTAAAATATCCATGTAAAAAGTCCAGAGTGCTTGGAGCACTTCAGACCCGCCCACGCCGCATGCCGGAAAATAAAGAGTTAATTTGAACTCGGGTTTGGGCTGATGTGCAAGCTTGAGAGTGGGTTACTTTTATCCTCAATGTCCCCCAATATGAATCCCCTAGCATTTACAGAGCTGTACAGTGCAGGCTTGAATTTATTTTTGCGTTTTTATATTTCTCAGCTTACGGCCGGTTCCAAGATATGCGGGCCGGCCGTAAGAGGAGATCCTTGCGGGGCCGCCTATAATAGAATCGCGAGTTAACAGAACTCCCCGCAAGGAATCGCAGCCATTGCGGCCGATTTACGGCGGTAAAAGAATGCGGCCCTATGTTTCTAAGTGTAATTTAGCCTAATATAACAAAGCACATTTTTTACCTTTTTAAAAAAAGTTGATTACAACATACTGATAGCTCTCTTACATTTGTGACCTTAGGATTCTATTCCAATCTTTAAAGCCTGGTGTATATGAGGCTTGATTTCTCATATCTGAAAATATTAAGGGCTTAATTCCACCTCCAATGCAGAGAAACCAACAACATCAAAAGAGGTGATAGTTATTCTCATGGCCCCAAACTACTGGGCGTCACCTCTTGAATAGGGCATGCTGGATGTATTATCCACTGCCAACGGAAATTATATACTACAAAGACTACTTATACAACTGTTCAAACCCTCAGATCCAATAACTATTCTACAATGTTCCTTCTAAGGAAATTATATAGCTACATACAATTTATCCTCATTAGATTAGGACTTCACTGCTTCTCATTCTGCAAAGGTGCAGCCAAATCAGCATCCCAGAACACATACGCAGCCCATATCATCCAAAACATTGGCAGATGGAAATATATTTGCTTCACACATGATCTCATGACCTCAAATAGAACAATCTTCCCCTGCCCTCCTTGGCATTCTAATCTTAATCTATTTGCTTCACACAATACATACCAACGACATCCACCAAATTTAGAGAAGCATTTCACAATATTACCTCAGGAGACATAATCACTACTTATTACCAACATTATCACCAACCCTACTCTTGCCAAATATAGGCTTCTATGCAAAGGGGTCAAGTAGCTCTCTGCCACACCAACAGCAACTATCCAAAGAGGAAGGAAGCAACCACAAATATATAAAACTAGTCACTTGCCCATCAAAAAATGTGGGTATATATTGTCTTAAAATTTGTGTTGTGCACCCCTCTCTCTGTGTACCATAGGTGCTCATCCCTTAGACCCGCAGGACTACAGATCAAGAGAAATCACAATTACACAATAAAAAAATGTGAGACTCGTAGCACTTTGAAAAAATCAAGTGAAAAATTACAGTCCGTAACACCTTGGAAAAAAGGTAAGCGGAAAAAAATGACCCGCGGACACTTAGAAAAAAAAATATGAGGTACAAAAAAATACGAAGTTAACGGCCAAACCTCGCACAGTACAAAAACAACAAAAACACAAAGCAAAGAAGAAAAAAAACATAAACAAAACATCACACACACCACGGAGGGACAGCCATGCATTCTGGGATTGAGGTTGCACAACAATTTAAATAAAATTTGCCAAGTTTTGGCACTCGAAAAACGAGAAGAAAAAGGGCGGACGAAAAAAAAAAACGAAAACGAGGCTACACGACATTCTAAACACATAAAACACCACCAGGCACATAAGAATGGAAAGCAGCACTTGGAAAAAAACAAATACAAGATAAAAAAAATATGAAGTTAAAGGCCGAACCGCGCACATCAAAAACAACCAAAAACACAAAGAAAATAAAAATAACAACAAAATGAACATCACACACAGCACGCCGGGGACAGGCAGGACATCTGGGAGTGAGGTTGCATGACAATTTACACACAATTTCCCGAGATTCGGCACTCGAAAATCGCCTAAGCGACAAAAAAATGGCGGCCTAAAAAAAACAAAACAAGGCTACAAAACACCACCAGGCACATAAGACTTTTACCCATGAACATACGAGGGAGGGTTGAGGAGGGGGAAGGGGGGATGAGGAGAGAGAATTATGTATAGACATATTAGGCCCGCACTTGGTCACTCTAACAGAGTTCTAGAAGGCAAGCAAACACCAGCAGAGCTGAACAGGGCAGATATCGCTCTATTCCCTTAAGGAGGGTCGAGATGCCCTAGAACCAAAAAACTACAGGCCAATATCATTACTAAACTGTGATACAAAGATCCTGTCAAAAATAATAGCGGAAAGAATGTCCATCCTTCTTGCCTAAGTTAATACATAATGACCAAGTAGGCTTTGTCTCCCCACATGCAAGCGGGAGACAAACATTAGAAAAGTCATGAACCTACTGTACCACACCAAAGCCTCTAATATTCAAGCCTGTCTTATGGCCTTTGACATTGAAAAGGCATTTGATTCCCTGGAGTGGACTTACCTATACGCCACGCTTGAAAATGTTTGTATCAAAAGCCATTTCATAAATCTCATACACTCATTATACAAATCATCCAGGGCAATGTTACAGATTCCGGGAGATGAGAGATCCTTAATTAAAATAGAAAGAGGAACAAGACAGGGGTGCCCAATTCTCCCCTTCTAATTCGCAATAGCAATAGAACCCCTGGCTCAGACCAATTAGGGCCAACGCTGGGATCACAGGCATAAATATAGGCCATCACCATTTCAAAAACATGTCTATTTGCAGACAACCTGCTGTGTATGCTCTCAAACCCCTACCCAATCCGGTCCCAGAGTTGATTCGAACTATGGAGGAGTTTGGTCAGTTTTCTGGCCTTAAACTGAACATAGAGAAGACAGAAGCACTAAGCGATTGACTTAACAGCGTAGAGAAGCAGGGTCTCCAAGAGAAGTTTAATATTCAAGTGGGATAAGAACCACAATAAACTACCCTGGGAATCCGACTAAACCCCCTAAGCTAGAGAATTTGTACAAAGCCAACCACTCCCAAACTTTAAAAAACAATAATTAATGACCTGAGTAAATGGACAATAGTATAGGTTATCATGGCTAGGGAGAATAAATACGATAAAAATGAATGTCCTTCCTAGGTTGCTCTACATATTTCGAACACTCCCGATCCCGACTTAAATAAAACAGAATTAGAAAAATATATCAAAGGAAAATAGTTCAGTTTATCTGGAACGACCCTTACCTTCATAAGTCAAAGGCGGAGACTAATCGTGTCCACATCTAAAATTATTACCACAAGGCAGCTCAGTTATCTTTTCCTCCCAATAGCACCATTCTATAGGGCATCAACCGGCCTGGGTGTATTAGAGAACCACACTTTAAGGCCCTTACCCTGGGACCAAGGTGGCTTGGTTATCAGAATTGCCTCAGAGCATTAAAAACTACGCCAAACCCCCTAATCAGACACTCACTATCATACTGGAACTGGGCCAAGAAACACACGTGTTTGTTCCTGGATCCACCACCAAATGACCCCAATTCTTGACCACCCTCAGGCCCCGAAACACATAAGTACAACATCACAACACTGGTGGAGGTCAAGGAAACTAGATAGACTGGGAGACTGGTTAGTTAAGGGCCAGATGCTCACCTATGAGGAACTGAGGGACAAGCATGAGCTTACCGCTGTCAAGAACATTACCAATTACTGTAGGCTGAGGCATTTCACACACTCCCTGACCCAGAAACAGGGGACCACCGGTCTTAAAATTGGTTCTCCAAAATTTGTAAAGAAAAACCTCTATCAAGAGGGATCATTGGGTCCGACTTCTTAACAAATATAAAACATTTGTTAATGGTTGAAGCGACACTGGGGCAAGGACCGGAGTGGGGAGCCCTGGAGTATTTATCCCAGGAAGGAGAGGTCGCTTATGAAGCTGCCCTAGGGTAACCCAACGGTGATTGCCCAGGTTAGATATTGTAAATAATAAGCTAATACTGCTGGAGGGATGATAGCTAATAGGACTTTGGTGTTTTCTGGCAGATATACTCTTTACTATTGTTTTACCCAATGTTTTAGGTATCTCTTAAATTGCAATCACAATAAAAAATAAGAAACATTATTAACCTAAAAAGTAAAAATAAGAAGGAATAGGCCAGCTACACTTTCACAAAATGTCTTTATTGTAAATATGTATTTTTGCACAAACTGTTATGAAAGACTGTTCAAAAATGCTCTTATCTTTTCATTACATGCTGTACGCCTTCGCGACAATAAAAGAATTTAAAATGCAAAAATTGGGTATTGTTGCAGCGACCAGAAAAATTGTTGTTAGTTTGCCAGGCAGAAATTGCCCTAAAACATTGCGTCTTGAACCCCTAGTTTGTGGCGGATAAGTCACGCAAGTCATCCGGCATTCAGGGATAAAAATACAGCAGCGTGTGGACCATTATTAGCTCAAGGCAGCTCATCTAACAGGCCTTTTTTAATCGAATGTATCGGCACTGTCAGTCCCTTCGGGATCACATCCCTCATTCATCTTATATAAGGTGAGGTAATCTAAACTTTTTTGACCTAGGCCACTTCTAAGTGACAAAACCTCCTGCTGCACTGAAGGTCCTTTCTGACAGGACAACTTGAAGCGGGCAGGACAGAAGTTCTATGCAAATTGGGATAGGCTTATGCCAAAGGTCAAGAGTGCTACCCAGTAGTCAAGAGGTTCATCGCTCCTCATAGTGTCGATATCTGCAGTTAAGGCGAGGTAGTCTGTTACCTGGCGGTCGAGTCGTTCTCTGAGGGTGGACCCCGAAGGGCCTCAGTGGCGATGCATAGGACTTAAAAAGCTCCGCAAGTCCTCTCATCAACAACACGTCTGTTAAAGCGTCCCTCTTCCCTTGCCGGGCGTGGTCGTGGGGAGGAGGAGGATTATGTTCACCTCTTCCCGCTGTTAGATTGCCTTTGTGCTTGTGACATCACCCTTAAATGCTGTGTAAAGCATACTTTTTAATTTATTTTGGTAGTTCCTGCATCCTTTCCGACTTGTGGTAATTCGGTAACATTTCAGGCACTTTCTGCTTATACCGGGGGGTCTAGTATCATGGACACCCAGTACAGGTCGTTCTCCTTCATCACCCTTTTTATACGAGGGTCCCTCAACAGGCACGACAGCATGAAAGACCCCATTTTGCACAAGGTTGGAATGCCGAGCTAGTCATGTCCCCGTTCCCTCGTCCTCAGTGATTTACACTGAAGGTATGTTCTTCCCCCCAGCCACGTACAACACCCACGGGTACCAGATAGGTGACAACGAGCACCCTGCTGGATGCCTGTTGTGGTTGGTCTTCCTCCTCCTCCTCAAAGCACATTCCTCCCTCTGACTCCCTCTTCATCACAATCCTCTACCAGCGTTGCTGCAGGGTCCAGCAAGCGATGCTGATAAGGCTGTTTTCTGGTGGTGATAGTGACCACCGACTCTTCCTCTTCCTCTTCACGCTCATCTACGGCCTGATCCATCACTCTTCGCAGGGCACGCTCCAGAAGAAAACAATGGTATGATGTCGCTGATGGTGCCCTGGGTGCGACTGACCAGGGTTTGTCACCTCCTCAAAAGGACAGCATAAGCCTACAGGCATTGCGCATGCGCGTCCAGTAACGTGGCAAAAAAATCCCTAGCTCTGTAGAGGCTGTCGTAGCACCCCGGTCATACAAATACTCATTAACGGCCTTTTCTTGTTGGAGCAGGCGGTCGAGCATTAGGAGTGTTTGAATTCCAACGTGTGTGGCTGTCGAAAATCAAGCTCCTCACTGGCATGATGTTTCGCCGCTGGATATCTGTAAAGTGCGCCCATGGCCGTGAAGGGAACGCACTGAAAATGGCCACCACACCTTCCTGGTCTGCTTCAGGACGTCCTGTCCGCCTAGGTGCATTATGCAGAAAGCGTTGTACACATCAGATTACCACATGTGCCATGCACGGCATATGTGTCAACTTTCCCAAATTCAATGCCGCCAACAAATTTCTTCCGTTGTCACAAACCACAACTCCTCTGCAGAGCCACGTATTCAATGCCTGGCAGCCGTCACCAGGTTTACACAATGCGCAGTGTAGGTGATATAACTGCCCTGACCATGCTTTGCAAACCAGGAATCAGTGGTCAGATGGACCCTTGCCCCAACACTGTGTGCCAGACATGCCATTACTTCCTTTTGCACAATCGAGTACAGGTTGGGGATTGCCTTTTGTGCAAAGAAATTTAGTCCGGGTACCTTCCACTGCGGTGTCCCCATAGCTACAATTTTTTGAACACCTCAGACTCCACCAGCTTGTATGGTAAAAGCTGGCGGGCTAAGAGTTCAGACAAGCCAGCTGTCAGTTGCCGGGCAAGGGGGTGACTATGTGACATTGGTTTCTTATGCTCAAACATGTCCTTGACAGACACCTGACTGTGGGCAGATGAGCTGCTCAGGGCAAGACACGGAGTGGCGGATGGTTGAGAGGGGGCAAGCAGTGCAGCAGTGGTTGACGTGGCTGAAGATACTGGACCAGGAGGAGGATGGCGGCTTTGACTTTGTGTGCTGCTTGTACTCATGTGTTGATCCCATAGGCTTGTTTGATGTGATATCATGTGCCTTCGCAAAGAAGCTGTACCTAGGTGGGTGTTGGACTTCCCACGACTCTTTTCGCACAGGTTGCTAATGGCATCGCTGTTGTCACAGGCACACACACAAAAAAATTGCCACACTGCTGAGCTCTGCAATGACGGCATTCTGGTGGTGGCAACAGCATGCGTTGACTGGCGTGCTGTCTGGCAGACCTCGGGTGCCGATGCATGCTGTCTGACTGTGCCACTAGCTACTTGCGACGACCTCCCGCTGCTTCCCAACTCGTCTTTCCTCCTCCTCTCAGTCTCCACATCTGAACTTTCCTCCTGTTCTTTTCTTCTTATAGCGGGCACCCACGTAACATCCACGGATGCATCGTCATCATCAACCGCTTCACCTTGTATCTGACAACCTCAACAAAGGAAGCCAGCAGCGGGGTACAACATCAACATCATCAGACCGTAAGTCCATGTGTGTAATGTTGCCTGACTGGGACATATCCCTGTTATCTACATCCTCTGGCACCTAATGTTTGCGCTATCACTCATTTCTTCCAACGGATGTGTAAATAACTCTGCAGACGGATCAAGTGAAGCGGCTGTGGTGCTAGTGTTGGAGGTGGTGGCAGGCGGGCGAGTGGTAACTGGAGAGGTGCCCGAAGCTAAGCTGGAGGAGGATGGGTGCGTCTAGGTTTCCGAGCAGAAGCTGTAGAAGATTGGGTGTCCTGTGTAGCCAGTCAACCATGTCCTCAGAACTTTTCAAGTTTAGGGTACATGGCCTCTGAAAACTGGGCATTATTCTAGGGTCAAACGGAATCACAGCACCATGACCACGACGGCCCCTGCGGGGTGGCCTGCCTCTGCCTGTCATTTTTTTCTCCGATTTGTGGTACTATGCGTGCAAGCTACTGTGACACCAGATATGAGTGGCACTGTGCACTGGCAAAAGTTGGCACAGTAGACGCAAAGGCCTCACACACACGCCTGTAGGCAGGTAACTGATATTCAATCGATTACAGTAAAAAAAGGGTTGTTTTATTTCACTGTACACTAGGTTGCACCAGATCTGAGTGTCACTGTGCACTGGCAAAAGTTGGCAGAGTAGGCGCTGTAGGCCTCACACACACGCCTGTAGGCAGGCATCTGATATTCAGTCGATTACAGTCAAAAAAGTGTTGTTTTATGTCACTGTACACTACGGTTGCACCAGATATGACGTATCACTGTGCACTGGCAAAAGTTGGCAGAGTAGATGCAATAGGCTTCACACACACGCCTGTAGGCAGGCAATTGCTATTCAATCTATTACAGTCAAAAAAGTGTTGTTTTATTTCACTGAGCACAATATAAGCTGTGACCCTGACACAGGCAGGCAACTGAAATTAGATTAAAGGAAAAAAGGTTTTTTTTTTTTCAATGTATGGTATACCAACTATGACTGGTGAAACAGTGCAGAATATTAGCTGTGAGCCTGACACAGGCAGGCAACTGTAATTAGATTAAAGAAAAAAAGGGTTGTTGTTTTTCAATGTATAGTACACCAACTATGACTGGTGAAACAGAGCAGAATATTAGCTGTGAGCCTGACACAGGCAGGCAACTGAAATTAGATTACAGGAAAAAAATTGGTGTTATTTTCAATGTATGGTACACCACCAGGTATGAGTAGTGAAAATAAGCACAATATAAGCTGTTAGGTGTTAGCCTGTCACACACACACACTGGCAGGCAGGCATATGCAATTAGATTACACAGAAAAAAATAATAAAATAAAATAAATTATGTTCTAGCCCTAAAAAGGGCTTTTTGGGTTGCTTTCCTTGCAGCAGATATCAGGTCTGTAGTGGAAGCTAAATACACAGCCTGGCTATCTATTTCCCTATTAAATCTCCAGTAGCTACACTATCTGTCCTCTCACAACGAATGCAGCTTCAGAATGATTCTAAGATGGATGCTGTCCTTCAGATGGAAGGCTCTGGAAGGGAGTGTATGCTGCTGATTGGCTGGAATGTGTCTGCTGACTGTGAGGTGCAGGGTCAAAGTTTCCTCAATGATAAAGAATAGGGGGTGGACCGAAAAGCACATGTGTCCGCTGCGAGCGCAAAAGAGCCAAAATTGCATTGAATAGTCCGTGGGCGAACTGTCCGGGACATCTCTAGTTGTAAGTTATGATTTTGTCAACTGCAATGATTTTCAGCTTCTAACCCATAGATCGTTAGCGGCTCGCTAAAGGACGCCAATTGAATAGCAAATTAGTTTATATGCTACATTACGAGCTCCAGTAAACAACAATTGCTCAATTGAATAGGGGCCATAGTGTTATTTAAAACTATAGGTTATAACAAAGTAGTTTGCCATTTTAACTGGCACAGAGATTCTAATATTTTGTTAATGGGAAATCATTACTATTAATTGCTGATTAGCACCCGAGGCCAATGAGCCATTGTGTTCATTATCTTGAGTTAGTCACTTGGATCTGGACATGTCTAGGCTTCATTTTGTACACACAAGATAATTCAATTGAGCAATCCCTCTATTTATATCCAGAGGAAGTATTACTAAATTTCCGAAAGTGGTAGATCATTTTATATATAAAGGAAATAGGGTTAGAATCAGTAAAGACCAAGTAAATAAAAAGTATATAAAAGGTAGATTAGGGGCAATTAACCTCTGGAAGTGTGCAGAGGCTATAAAATGGTACCACTTTCTGAGATAGACAGAAGGAGTGGAAGGACCCAAGTTTTTCCAGTTAGAAGAAGCATTAAGCCCCAAAATAGTTCTGCAGCAAGCTCTATGGCATAAGAAATCGTCCAACTTTAAGACTCAGATAAAGTTCAGAATAGGGAAACAATGTTGGGCTAGTTGACTCAAAATGAACTCAAAATTGAAGTTGCTCCCTTTTCCATCTCCATTAACACCATTGGAAGTAATTTATGATATACACCCCGAAATAGATAAGGTAGAGTGGGGGAAATGGAGTATTGATAAAATTAAGGATTTAATCAGAAATGAGGGCCTTATTAAATTTGAGGAACTGAGGAGAGTGAAAGAGGTCCCACTATCAATGTGGCTGCAATTTCTGACCCTTAAGAAGACATTAACAAAAGAAGGTTTTGATGTAAGATCAGTCAGGGATTTGACACCTCTCGAAAAATTCTTGTCATTAAGTACAAGTAATAAGAGTTCAGTGTCGAAATGCTTAAAAATTTTAGACGAGTACAGAAGTTCTGGAAAATCTGTAGCCATGGAAAGCTGGGAAACTGATTTTAGAATTAAGAAAAATCTGGAGGATTGGGGAAAATGTATCAGCTAACAAAAGATAACTTGATTTGTACAACTTACAGAGAAATCCACTTTAAATTACAAAAAAATGGTACGTAGTTCCAGAGCTTCTGTCTAAAATAGATCCAAGCAAATATAGTGAGCTGTGTTGGAGAGGGTGCTCGGAAATAGGCACCCAAAGCCACATGTGGTGGAAATGTGCTAAGATCAAAGGGCTTTGGGAAAGGTGTGTCACCAAGTTGGTGGGTATGGGATGCAAGGAAGTTACCTTAAACCCAGAAGCTATTCTATTACATATTTTTCCAAGGGAATGGTCTAGAGAAACAATAGGGCTAGTGGTGCAGGTTCTCATGGTAATTAAATGGTGGATTGTACGGAGATGGAGAAGTGGGGAATTGCCTAAATGGAATGAGATTTGTAGTACTATGGAAAGGAATAAACAGTATGAAATGGAATATTTAAGTTTTGTTCCAAGTTAAGATTATCAGTGGTTAAGAAATGGGCAAGATGGGACGAAGAAATGTTTGCCGGGCCTTTTTGTTAATAGATATATATTTTTTTGTTTTTGTAGCCTTTAGCGATGTTATTTTAATTATATAATAGGTTTCGGGTATTGCCTCCTTCTGCAAATAATGAGAATATTGCCAAGGGGTGGGTGAAGGATATGTAGGTGGGTGACTGTGTATGATTTAGATGTAAGTATTGTTTTACTGTATGTATTTTGTTTTGGTTGTTTGTTTCTAAAAATAAAAAAAATAGATAATTCAATTGATAAACTCCTTATGACCTATATTTTTCAATTATACAATCTTCAGAACCGATACTGTTTCAGTTTAAACATTTGTAACAACATATTTGCAGATGGCTCTGTGTAACTGGGGATTTCAGCTTGTATTGTGAGTCTGCCTGTAGCTTGAGGAAGATACTTTTCCTATGGTGGCTTATGCTTCGAATGAATTATATTGTCAATGGTCTATATGTGTTTTATATATATATATATATATATATATATATAATATATATATATACTTATATATATATAATATAAACAAAAAGGAATAGAGATATGTTCCTCCCCACTCATCCCAGGTTTCTAATATTTTATAACAATTTAATCTTAAATCCGTAAATTAATTGTGTACATTATCAAGTAAATTTCTTCAAAACAGAAACATATTAATATTATATGTCATAGCTCCTTTAGAGGCACTAACTTGAACCAAGGCAAATTAGATGTGGCCAAGAATGAAATGACAAGGTTAAACATTGATATCCTGGAACTTGGTGCACTTAAATGGAATGAAATGGGACATTTCACATCAGACAACCACCAGATCTTCTACTGTGGTCAAGAATCCCGCAGAAGAAATGGAGTAGCAATCCTAGTCAATCAAAGAGTGGCCAAAGCAATGCTCGGTTTACAAGCCAATAAATGACAGAATAATTTAAAATTCAAATTCAAGGCAAGCCATTTAATATCACAGTGATCCAAGTCTATGCTCAACAACGGATGCTGAAGAGGCTGAGATTTGACTATATACCTTGCAGCCCAAGATGAAGGAGCTCTATACAGTCAGCAAAAACAAGACCCGGAGCTGACTGCAGCTCAAACCATGAGCTTCTTATTGCAAAGTTGAAAACTAAACTGAAGAAAAGAGGGAAAACCATTAGACCAAGTAGATACAAAATAAATAATATCCCTTGTGAATATGCAGTTTAAGTAAAGAAAAGATTTAAGTGACTAGACGTGGAAGATGGAATGCCTTGCAACATTATCAAGGAAACAGCAACAAAGAATATCCCTAAAAGAAAGAAAAGTAAGAAGTCAAACTGTCCTGTCTGATGAGGCTTTGAAAGTAGTCTAGGAAAGAAGGAAAGCGAAAGGTAGTGGAGATAAGAAAAGATTTGTCCAACTGAATGCAGAATTCCAGAGGATAGCAAGAAGAAACATGGAGACATTCTACAATGAGCGGTGTAAAGAGATTGAAGAAGATAATCGAATGGGTAAAGCAAGAGATCTCTTCAAGAAAATTGGGAACCTAAAAGGCACCTTTTATGCCAAAGTGGGCGTGATAAAAGACAAAAATTGTAAGGAGTTAACAGAAGAAGATCAGATAAATAAGAGGTGGCAGGAATATACTGAAGATCTATACAGAAAGGATCTTAACAGCAGTGATGACCTCAATAATTTGTCCAATGAGCTGGAGACAGACATCTTGGACGGCAAAGTGAGATGGGCTATAGGATGTCTTGCTGATATTAAGGCGGTGATGGAGGTGATGGAATCCCAATTGAACTATTTTAAATTCTACAAAATGTTGCTGTGAAAGTGTAACTTGCCTTATGCCAACACATTTGGAAAACTCAACAGTTGCCAATACACTGGAAAAGGTTAGTCTACATCCCAATCCCAAGAAAGGCAGTGCCAAAGTGCTCCAATTATCGAACAATTGCACTAATTTCACATGCCAGCAAGGTAATGCTTAATATTCTACAAGCTTGATTCCAACAATATATGGACCAGGAACTATCAGATGTGCAAGTTGTGTTCAACAGAGGAAGAGGCATAAGAGATCAAATTGCCAATGTCCACTGGATAAAAGAGAAAGCAAGAGAGTTCCAAAAAAAACATTTACTTCTGCTTCATAAACTATTCTAAAGCCTTTGCCTGTGTGGATCACAAAAAAATGTGGCATGTCCTTAAAGAGATGGGAGTACCAGATCATCTCATCCCCCTCCTAAAGAATCTGTATGTCGATCAAGAAGCAACGGTCAGAGACGAACATGGGACAACAAAATGGTTCAAGATCGGAAAAGGAGTGCGACAAGATTGTGTATTGTCACCTTATTTATTCAACTTATATGCAGTGTACATCATGCACAAGGCTGGACTGGATGAATCCAAAGCCGGAATCAATACTGCTGGAAGGAATATCAACAACCTCAGATACGCCGATGATAGTACTCTGACGGCTGAAAGTGAGGAGAAACTAAAGGACTTTTTGATGAGGGTAAAAGAAGAGAGTTCAAAAGTTGGCCTGCTGCTCAACGTTAAAAAGACAAAGATCATGGCAAAGGGCAATCTCACGTCCTGGCAAATAGATGGGGAAGAAGTGGAGGCAGTGACAGATTTTATTTCCTTGGATCCAAGATCTCTGCTGATGGTGACTGTAGTCATGAAATTAAAAGACGTTTGCTTCTGGGGAGGAAAACTATGGCAAGCTTGGACAAGCTAGTAAAAAGTAAAGATTTTAAACTATCAACAAAGGTCTGCATAGTTCTAAATATGGGATTCCCAATAGTAACATACAAATGTGAGCTGGACCATAAAGAAATCTGAGCAGCGTAGAATTGCCCCCTTTGAATTGTGGTGTTGGAGAAGACTGTTTAGAGTGCCTTGGATGCCAAGAAGATCCAATAAATCAATACTTCAGGAAATAAAGACAAACAGTTCACTAGAAGGTATTATCATGAGGCTGAAGCTCAAATATTTTGGCCATATAATGAGATGGCAGGATTCCCTAGCAAAGACTCTGATGCTGGGAAAGATTGAAGGTACAAGAAGAAGGTCACTAAAGAAATTAACATCATGGAGAACAGAGGGGCAGTGACTGAGAGATGCACCTGGTGTGCAGTGGTTCATAGAGTGATGGAGAGTTCAGTCACCACTGAACGACTAAACAACAACAAATATTTACATTATTTAATGCTATGTATTTTTAATTATACAGCATGAAATGGGTTCATGGTTGTGTCCTTTTAATATCTCTTAACAGACAAATTAGTTCAGAATGGAAAATAGCTGTTCTGAAGCCCCTCGAGGGCAGAACCTGCAGGTCCTTAACAGAGGGGTGCCTTGACACTGCTGGGATTTGTTGCCGGCTGCTGATTTGGTGGCCCTTGATGTGCGGAGCAGGGTGGGTCCTGATTGCGCGGGCGCCATCGTGGATCACAGTGCAGCCGGAGATCATGGAGACTGTAGCACTGGAGAGGTGTGGTTCTTGAACACTTGCTCGCCCACTTCCCCTAAACCCATCAGGGAGGGTTCAGAGTGTAGGGCTACTGTCCGGCTGCCCTCAATGAGGAGAAAGAGGAACGTAATTGAGAAGGAGATGAGAGAACCGAGTCCCACCACAGCTGAGGAGGTTAGGGATGCAGTATAGAGGGTGCCATGCCCGTTACGGGCCCGTTGTACTACGTCCAGGTACAGTCTCTTCTCTTTCTTGACACTTAGAGGTGGTGTAGGCCAACATGGGCATAGACAGCTGCCTTATGGTTTTTGTTGCTCCTGCAGGTCTTCACATGACAGGTAACTCTCCCTTAACTGTGCATCAAGGCGACACTGCAGGAGGGATTCCAGTTTGGGGAGAGAGTCGTGCGCAGTCCATGGAAGAAGCAGGAGAACTAGCCCCAAGGGCTGCTGAAGAGGTTTTGAACCACAGCCCACCCCTTGTGGTGGTGTTACAGGTGAGGGTTTGGCACCAGGCGTCTGCACCAACGCCGCAAAGACACACACTTTTTTTGTCATGCCTTCAATATTTCTTGGATCACACAATGTTCAGATTATCAATGGGTTGCAGGTTTTGGCAGCAAAGGAGTGGGGAGGCAGTTACGGCCTAGGTCTAGAGCTTTCCCAGCAGTGACCTTTGGGGCATAGCGTTTCTCTAGTTGTGGCTTCGTCTCCCGGTGGGCCTGTTTCTGTGGGTAATACGTGTCAAGAGGCGGGTAGGTCCACAGTTGTTTGTAGTTAAGATAACCTGGGAGCACACCTTGCTATGGATGTTAAAGATATGGAAGCAGGAATTTGTCGATATATTTACGTTGATTCTCTCCTCGCATCAAGAGGCGGGCACTCGGGGGAAGGGGGCGACAGGAGGTGGGGGCAGCAGCGGATTCTTCTTAAGCTGTTTGGTAATTAGCTACAGGCCTACTCCATCCTTGCCTGCGTAATAGGCGAGAGGTTCCGAGGGCATTGTTTATAGCTGTTCGTCTACCTCAAGGAGATTTGGTGTGCTTATTGCACGTATGGCGGTATGTCATGGCTCCGATATGATGAGGTTCCGGCAGTGCCTAGCTTCTAAGCCGGAGATGGCTTGGAACGAAAAGGCTGTAGCACATTGGCTTAATGAGATGACTTTATATTATTTTATAATCTTTATTTTTCCCACTACATTTTTGTAGACAATCATAATAATTATGAATCAGTCCAGTGGCAACCTCACTCAGTGTACATCCTGTCATATGTATGCAATACTGGAACAGCTCATCCACGGTCCATACCTCTGTGGCAGGTGTGAGCATGTTGCAGCTCAGGAAGCTCACATTGGAAAACTGGAGAGGAGAAATGCAGCACTTAGTGATATTGCTGCACTGGAAAGGGAGTTGGTGCTCACTCAGCACAGTTTAGCTGTGCCTAGCATGGAGGGTGGAGCTGGGATAGTGAGGATGTCCATGCAGGTAGCTGGGTTACAGTTAGAAGGGGAATCAGGTGGAACAGGAGGAGGCAGGAAAGTTCTGAGTTGGCAAACACCAACAGATTTGCCAGACTGAGTAAAACTGATTGGGATGTCCATTCAGGCATGGCAATGCCAGATAGAGCTCTTCCCTCTAACAGCCAGGAGAACAGTTCTACTGGAGGCATGGGAGGGCAGTATAGGCAGAGCAACAGACAGGTTTTGGTGGTAGGGGTCTCTATTATTAGGAAGGTAGACATGGTTATTTGTCACCCCAGATCCCAGCAATCAAACAGCTTTGCTGTCTCCTGCATGCTCAGGTTTGTCATGTTGTGGATCGGTAGACAAATTAATTGGGTAGGGGCGTGGAAATGAACCGGCGGGTCTTTTGGTACACATGGTACCAATGAAAAAGTTAGTGGAAGATGGAGTGTCCTAAAGAATGATTTTAGAGAACTAGGTAATAAGCCGAAGGCAAGGACCTCCAAGGTAGTATTTTCTGAGATGCTACCAATTCCACGTGCTAGCCCAGGGAGGGAGAAAGAACTTAGGGAGGTTAATGCATGGCTAAAGATGTGGTGCACTAAGGAGAGGTTTGGGTTTTTAGAGCACTGGGCTGACTTCTCACTTCGGTAAAATCTCTACAGCAGGGATGGATTGCACCGTAATGATGAGGAAGCTTTTGTGCTAGGGGATAGGATGGTAGAAAGGCTGGAGGAGTTTTAAAACTACTCAGTTGGGGGGAGGGACTAGATATAAGTAATGGGGTAAAAAGTGTACAGGGTATAAGGGATGAATTAACTACTCATAGGGGAGGAGATGGGGGATAGGTAGTACAGTCAATAGGGAGGTAGTACTAAGTAACTCAAGTACAGTGGCAGGCACTTCAAAACTACAGACTCATAACATAAGGTGTATGCTTGCTAATGCCAGAAGTTTGCCAGGAAAAATGAGAGAGTTAGAATTATTAGCAATGAATTAATAATGGGATATAATAGGCATTACCGAAACATGGGGGAAAGAATCTCATGACTGGACTGTTAATCTGGATGGTTATAACCTATTTAGGAAAGATAGGGGCAATGGTAAAAGAGAAGGAGGGATTTGTCTGCATGTTAAGCCTGAATTTAAGCCTATAGTCAGAGAAGATATTTATGGTGGACCTAGTGATAAAGCTGAATGTTTGTGTAAAAATAGCTGAAAGTGAGGAAATACAATTATTGTTACAGATTGGAAATGCAGCTAAGAATGGGCAAGTTCTAATAATGGGAGATTTGAATTACCCTGAAATAAACCTGATAAATGAGACCAAAAGTTCAGCTAAGGGGGTAAAGGTCCTAGAGTACACTCAGGGATCATTATCTGGCCCAGGTTATACAAGAGCCTACTAGAAATGAAGCTATCTTAGATTTAGTCATCACAAATAATATTGATATAGTATCAAATTTTGGAATAGGGCAACCGTTGGGAAATAGTGATCACAACACAGTCTAATTTGAGATTGAATTAAAAAAACTAAATTTTAAGGGGCCAACTAAAACTCTTAATTTTAAAAGAGCAGATTTTAACGGTCTAAGGGCAGCAATACAAAGTATAGACTGGGACAGAGAACTCACGGGTAAAAATACTGAATATAAATGGACAACATTTAAATCCTTTCTAAATATACATACTTATCACCATATACCAAGTGGGAATAAAAGTAAAAGGCTCAAAAATGATTTAAAGATCAAGATACAGAGTAAAAAACAGGCATTTCAATTATACAAACAAGAGGGTACAGAGACTGCTTTTACGGAAGTACAAGGAAATCAACAAGGCTTGCAAAAGGGCTATTAGACTGGCTAACATAGAAAATTAAAAATGATTTGCAAAAGAGAGTAAGACAAACCCTAAAATATTTTTTAAGTATATTAATGGGAAGAAGGCGAGGAAGGAAGCTATAGGAACATTACAATGTGACACAGGTCATCTGAAAAATTGTGACCAGGAAAAGGCAGATGAGCTAAATATGTTCCTTTCTTCGGTATACACAAGGGAGGTACCAGTTGTTGGGGCACTGCAACATAATGGGGTTACACTACATTCACCTAATAAAAGAGGTTGTAAAAAATAAATCTTAATAAAGCCCCAGGTCCTGTTGGAATACATTCTAGGGTACTGAGGGAACTGGGTTCTGTAATAGCCAAACTATTATATTTAATTTTTCAAGATTCACTCAATGCAGAGTCTCTACCAGATGACTTGAGAAAAGCACACCTAATACCTATATTTAAGAAGGGAGCAAGGATTGTAAGTGGGTCAGCATTGATTTATGAGGAATAGGTAATGTCAAATAAATCTAATTATTTTCTATGAGGAGATTAGTAGGAACTTGGATCCAGGCAACTCAGTGGATGTAGTATTTTTGGATTTTGCAAAGGCTTTTGATACACTGCTTCATGGGAGACTATTGTGCAAACTAAGGGATACAGGAATTGCAGTGAATATCTGCTTATGGATTGAGAGCTGGCTAAAATACAGGAATCAAAGGGTTGTGGTAAATGGAACATACTCAGTTTGTTCTAGTGTGTTAAGTGGGGTTCCTCAGGGTTCAGTATTAGGTCCTCTCCTTTTTAACATATTTATTAATAACTTAGAGGTGGGACTTTAAAGTAGTGTCTCCATTTTCGCTGATGACACGAAGTTGTGCAAGGTAAATAAATCCAATAATGATTTACTTTCCCTCCAAATGGATTTACATTAAATTGAGGAATGGGCATCTAAGTGGAAGATGAGATTTAATATGAATAAATGTAAAGTTATGCATCCTGGAAGGAAAAATAGCTGAGAAATGTATAATCTTAATGTAGCAAATCTAGGGGTGTCAGATATTGAAATGGATTTGGGAGTGCTTGTGGACAACCCCCTAGGTAACAGTGTTCAAAGCCAAGCAGCAGCTGCAAAGGCACATAAAATATTAGCATGTATTAAGAAGGGTATAGAAGCAAAGGAAGCAAATACAATTCTGCCACTATACAAATCTCTAGTACGCCCTCATTTGGAATAAGGAGTACAATTTTGGGCACCACTTCATAAAAAGGACATTTTAGAGCTGGAAAAGGTACAGAGAAGGGCAACAAAATGAATAAAGATTCCACCTTAAAGAAAGAAAAGGGTTCTACCCAGTAAGGGTGGTTAATCTGGGGAATTCTATACCAGAGGACATGGTGACAACGGATTTGATAGATAACTTTAAAAGGGGATTGGATTTATTTCTAATTAAAAAGGGAATTCAGGGTTATCCTGGATGATTAGAGAGAGAATATTAATCCAATGAGGAATCCGATCGCCAATTTCTGGGGTCAGGAAGAAACATTTTTTTCTTTGAGACGATTGGCTAAGTTTCACTTTTTTTTCTGTTTGCCTTCCTCTGGATCAATTAATTAATAATGTAACTATGTAACTATGTAACTATGTATGGATCCTAATCCACAAACATAGGGCTCCTAACTATAGGCCAGAGAAAATGTAGTACTCCTCAATGCCATCCTTGCCCACAGCCACATTATTACAGGGGGGTGGGAAGTTAACGTCGGCCCCAGGGGCAAGGTCTGGAAGAAGGTAGCAGTCGCAGTCTCTTTGGTGGGTTATGCGCATAGGGATGTGAGGTCTGTAAGGCAATGTTATGACGACAGACGGGCGAAGGTCAGGAGGATGATGGAGGAGGACGCCATAGCAGCCGCGGCTCCAAGTGCTGGCCCCAGAGTGACTGTCCGGTACAAGCAGTGGGAGAGAATGCTGAAAGAGATGATGGACCGTCACCCGAACTCCAGGCCTGGTGGCTACACCGGATCCAACCTGCTTACCAGGTGAATATCACTTACACCCACATGTACACCACATGTACACCACACACACATAAATAACTCTAATCACATGGAAATTCTGCACAACAATAAGAGTGACATGTCAGATCCCTGGATTGCACTATAGAAATATGGTTCATCTATCCCTCATCAAATCCTGGAAGCTCACATGTCACTTGCAACGGGGGGCAGCATCAGACGTGACAAATAGAGGCATTAAATACCAGATAGATAAAAGTTTATTCAACATCCAATTGAAAACACACTTGTGGTTGTAGCCACTGCACCTTTTGCAGATTTAGACTCTGTTCGAACGACTGTGCAGTGTAGTGTATTAGCCCTCTCAGCAGGATGTTAACAACTGTTGCAGAGAGATCACTGACTGCTTAATATGACACAATACATTTCAAATTCTGCCATGTATGTAAATGCATATGCTGCAGAGGACACAATTCAGTTAGAATCAAGATATTGTTTTGAGCCAATAACATAGAAACTTTAAAGACTCGCTCACTACAGGGTCTCTACCAGATGACTGGAGAAAAGCAGAGGTGATACCTATATTTAAGAAGGGATCTAGAGCATATCCGGGGAATTATAGACCAGTGAGCCTCACTTCTGTAGTTGGGAAGCTTTTAGAAGGGTTAATTAGGGACAGAATACAAGAATATGTCTATTTGAACAGGATCATAGGTAGCAGTCAACATGGATTTATGAAGGAAAGGTCGTGTCAGACCAATCTAATTAGTTTTTATGAGGAGGTTAGTAGGAACTTGGATCAGGGCAAGTCAGTGGATGTAGTCTTTTTAGATTTTTCAAAGGCATTTGATACAGTGCCACATGGAAGACTAGTGAGCAAACTAAGGGATACAGGAATTGCAGTAAATATCTGCTCATGGATCGAGAGCTGGCTAAAAGACAGGAAGCAAAGGGTTGTTGTAAATGGAACATACTCCGATTGGTCTAATGTGATAAGTGGGGTTCCTCAGGGCTCAGTATTGGGTCCTCTCCTTTTTAACATATTTATTAATGACATTGAAGTAGGACTCAAATGTAGTGTCTCCATTTTTGCTGATGACACTAAGTTGTGCAAGGTAATAAAATCAGATAATGATGTACTTTCCCTACAAAAGGATTTGCATAAATTAGAGAAATGGGCGGCTAAATGGCAGATGAGATTTAATACAAATAAATGTAAGGTTATGCATTTGGGAAGGAACAATAGTCAAGCAATCTATAATCTTAATGAAGCAAATCTAGGGGTTTCAGATATTGAAAGGGATTTGGGAGTACTAGTGGACAACCACCTAGGTAACAGCGCTCAAAGCCAAGCAGCGGCTGCAAAGGCAAATAAAATATTAGCATGTATTAGGAAGGGTATAGAAGCCAGGGAAGAAGATATAATTCTGCCACTATACAAATCTCTAGTACGCCCTCATTTGGAATATGGAGTACAATTTTGGGCACCACCTCACAAAAAAGACATTTTAGAGCTGGAAAAAGTACAGAGAAGGGCTACAAAACTAATAAGGGGAATGGAGGGGCTAAGTTATGAAGAAAGACTAGCACAATTAAACTTATTTTCGCTAGAAAAAAGGCGTCTAAGAGGAGATATGATTACGTTATTTAAATACATCCAGGGTCAATATAAGGCTTTGTCAAGTGAACTTTTTGTAGCAAGAGATTTTCAACTGACAAGAGGACATCCGTTGAGGTTAGAGGAAAAAAGATTTCACCTTAAACAAAGAAAAGGGTTCTTCACAGTTAGGGTGGTTAAACTGTGGAATTCTCTACCAAAGGAGGTGGTGACAGCGAATTCGATAGACAACTTCAAAAAGGGGTTAGATATATTTCTGACTAAAGAGGGCATTCAAGGCTATCCTAGATAACTAGCAAGGAATATTGATCCAGGGAGAAATTTGATCGCCAGTTTCTGGGGTCAGGAAGGAATTTTGCTTTTTTTTCCCCTTATGAGACAATTGGCAAAGTTTCAATGGGTTTTTTTTTTTATGTTTGCCTTCCTCTGGATCAATTAACAATAATTAACAATTAACAATAATAATAAATAGTCCAAATTAAAAAGATCAATAGAGATCTAAAAAGGTTGAACTTGATGGACTAACTCTTTATTCATTCTCCAATACTATACTATTAATAATTATTTAATCAATAATTTAATTAATAACTAATCCGCATATTGCAGATCAGAGGAGATCTTAACAGGTTGAACTTGATGGACTGAAAGTCTTTTTTCAACCTTAATTACTATGTAACTATGTAACTAATATCAAGAAATTATCACATCCAGCAAAGACTAGCTTCAAACATTAACTGAAAAAAACAAGAGCAAGATAACTGCATGTCAGATAGATAGTAACCCACATCAATCAAAATAATGTTTTTAGCAGGTCTGGATATACCACAGAGACAGATGTGGGGGCGTTTGCTCAATCAGAGCCTGAGGCTGCAGGCAGTGCCACCACCCACCATGCTTCTAGGGCCCAGGGGGTGTAGAAGAGGAGTCACAAATGCTGTGGTCAGTAGGGGACTGGCAGGAACTTCAGTCACACATGTGGTATTTGAAAACACCAGCCAACTCCTCCCAGAGATTGATTCCCCACCTGGGCCCAGCTATTGGACAGATGATAGGGCCATGCACCATCAGCTTCTCTTCCCATCACAGCACGTGCCTAGGCTTCTCAGCACCTCCTCACTTGGACAACACTACTGTCTTCTCCCACAGCTAAGCCTGGTCAACAGAGATCTCCATCCCCAGGCACACCTTTGGAGGCCAGCAGAGGGAGATGCTGATCCTGATGAGAGACTGTAGAGACAGTATGCAGGGAATCTAGGCCAGCATCTCCTTCCACCAGGTGTCAGTCTCAGGAGGCTACACAGGGAAGTGAGGAAGCACTACCAGCAGGTTGAGTCCTACATGACCATGCTGCTCCAGGTGCTGAAGAACCAGTGCATGCAAACCCAGCTCAGCATGGACTTTGCCCATCATGCTCTGGTTCCCAGCAATGCCTCCTCCACCCAAGAGTCCTCCCCCGCACACCCTGGCTGGCCACTGCCTCCCTTCATGCCTCTGCCTGCAGGGGTGGTGTCCCTGTGGCAAGTCGGAGGAGGAGATAGGGGCTGCACCTGAGGTTTGACCTTCTCAACAGCACTCCTTAGTGACAATCTTTTGGTCCAAATGTTTCCATAATCTAGCCTGGCTACAGAGTAGAGGATTATGACCTATGTGATGGTGATATTTTAAAGCTGATGGCTACCATTATCACATGGCCCATGATCCTCTTCTCTGTGGACATGTAGGGGTATGTTTAAAATTTCTCCAATTGATGGTAATTGAGGAATTCTGTTGAGAAGAGATGGTGAAGTCCCTGTTTTTGTTTTTGTATATAATTTTTTTCTCTTAGGCACAATTTAGGTCCATGAAGGTTTACTTTTAATCCGAAAACAGTGCTATCAAATAATGTAAGTGAGATATCTAAACAGCAGCTATCAGATAGTCATTTCCTCAATGACATCCCCCTAGCAGAATAATCTCACACGCCATAATTTAATCATATATCATGTTTAATTACACCTGTTAGTTTTTACATTCAACTCCTAGCAATGAAGATCTGGCGTGGGACTATCAAATTAAAAATTGGCCATTTATTCCAAGCCAGCATTAATACATGCTGGCTTGGTCACAGCTAAGCACTCCTTGTGAGATGCCACATCATTACTAGTGGCAATGGCAAGTGATTTCAAATGAAAAATAGAAAATGTTTTGCACTACTTGTGGATGAATTACGGGTAAGTTGGTTTATTGTTACAGTATTTCCCACTGTACTGTACATACAGATTTTAATACATAGTTTTTTCTCCTCCTTTTTTGTCCTCCTATCTTTTTTTAGCTTATGACCACCTTTTATTTAACAAACTGTATGTGTATAATAGAACTGGATTACATAATATAGTCTTTTCAGCAGCTGTGTAATGAAGCAGATGAAGACATGATGTATGTGCTATGCTCATTACTGGTTACTTCTATTATATGGAGATTTTAAAGATTATATTTTCTTCATCTGACCTTAGTAGATGCTATGCATCATTATTATTATTATATATTATATATATATTATTTACATTTCACATATGTGCCAATAGCAATGTAAATAATTCATTTGTGATTATTTTGCATGTTTTTGTATTGTTTTAGAGTGGTTTCCTGTCCCGTTAAGAGTCCACCATGCTTTTAAAAGCCACTGCGAGTGGTCTTTTGTACCTGTAGAAAATGTCTTCATTTTTTTGCTGTTACGGCAGTGCCCTAATTTGTGAGTGATCCATAAAATCTTAGTAGCATGGGGTTTTGGTGTCAGAGTGTCTCTGAGTAACTCGTAAAGTATAGTCAGTGTCAAAAGTCAATGGAAAATGTGTGACAATCCATTGGTAGGGGTTATTACTGCCCAGGGTCATCTGCTATAGACTACAGGTTAACTACCAACAAGGACCATTGGGTTCTTGGAAATCTCGGCACCAGCACCCTGATATCTGGCGTCTGTATCAGTCAGAGTCTCTCCATCAGGAATCAGCACTCCCAGGAGTTTCTGTAACCTTCCTGTAGTAGTGACCAGGACAAGTTACTTGCAGGGTGGTGATAAGATCAGTATCGCAGCCACCAGGAGCAAATACAAGAACATATCATTTTGTATATTTCTCAGCAGTGAACTGATTTATTGTTTTAAAGTCAACAATATTTATAGGGGTTAGATACAGAGGGTGGTGTATACAACACAACAATGACAGGGAGTGGCAGACAAACAGAGGAGATTGACTTTACATGGAGTCTAATATTCTGGCATCCTGGCATCCTGTCTGGTACTTGTGAACAATAGGCCAACCTCCAAATACATATAACGCTGTCCCAATGTCTAGTGGTCCAGACCTCAAATAGAGTACATTATCTTTATCTGGAAAACAATGGGAGAAAACAGATTACAATACAATGGATGTGTTTACAATACAATGGAGGCTCCAGTTGCTGGAGCCAAGCAGTCTGTCCTTTAATGGCTTAATGGGCTAAGATCCAGGAACTGGAAAAGGGGTCAGTGACAAAATGTATCCATAATTTCCAACTCCAGCTTGCCGCAGTGACTTGTAGAATTTCTCTTGCAATGTTTTAGGGTAGAGTGATTGACCAAGTAGGTAGAATTGTTTGTGCCACTGCCGCACTCATATTAACATAGGGGCCTTAGAGATTATTATTTCCAATAGCGTTTAGATGTTCCCTAATGTGGGTTCCCTACATAATGAACTTTGCAATGGTTACACTCATTGAGAGAAATCATATGCATCTTATCATAGCTAGAACAAATTGTGATGTTACAGTACTATTGAAAATAGATGTAACTGTCACATACTTACAACATTAACATATTCTGAATTCACATTTAAACATTTGTTTTTTTTCTGAACCATTCCAAGAGTCAACCTTAAGAGAATGATCTGAAATTAAATTACCAATAGTTTTATTGCATTTTACTACAAATGTACAGCTATACACCACAATCCTAGTAGGTTTCTCATCTCCCTGTATGATCATGAAATTAGATCTTCATATTACATTTTGAAATCCTGATTGCTGTAATTTGAAACAAATCATAGTTCTCCTTAATTTAGTTGAACCACATAAAAAAAAATAGACCTCTCCGTGTTATCCACTTCTTGTTTTTCTTTCTCAATTAATCTTAGAGGGTGCCCCTATTTAACCAAGTTATCACTAAAAACTTTAACTTTTTTAAAAATGTAATGCTCTTCACTAGAACATATTTGTTTAGCACTTGTAAACCAACCCTTTTTTATGACAGGTCTTGAATGGCAACTATTTAAATTCCAGAATATTCCTTTATATGAGTATCAGTTTCAATATTACCATATATTGTACCCATAAGAGTCAAATCTAAATGATCTATAAGCATTTTGCTTTCTTACACAGTAAATCTCAAATTTAAACAGTTGAAATTAATATAATCAAGAAATCTGGAAAGAACATGTGTGCCCCCTCCACATCAAAATCAAATCATCAATATATTTCAAATACAAAACATTGAAATGTTTGAAGGGGTTCATATCTGCAAACATGGGGGAGTGCTCTAACAACACATAAAAAGGTTGGCATATGTGGGGCAAATGTATCCCCTAATGCAATACCATATCACTATAGATAAACTTCCTTTTTTGAAGGCACAAAGGGCTGATTACAGAGCAAGGAAATCAAGGCTTACGAATATAATTGCAAGCTACCTCTACTGTGTCTGTGGGAAGGTTTCAGTCAACAATTTCTCCTCACTACTCCCTTCCCACTTCTTCCAATCTTCAATAGTAAAATTAGGCAATTATTCCAACAAAGCTTTCAAGCTAACAAGAACTGTGGCATGCTTCAAGCATAAGCAATATCTTTTACATTAAAAACTTTACCTCAAAATGCTATTATGCCCATGAGATGTGTCTACTGTGACACCTATTTTCATCTGCTGTTCACAATACTTAAATTGGAGTAATCTCCTTCCTTTTTGGGCAGCACAGTGACAGTACATGGTGGTCCAAGTTTACATATATATAATCATGTCAAAACTGACCAAAATAGTCTAATGGAATCAAAGGTGTATGAAATATATGCTCTTGCACTGCATACAGTTGAATAGAAAGTTTGGAGGCAAACACATTTCTACAAAAGTAAAAAGCTAGACTTTAAGAAATGTCAATTTTTAGATTCAAACTGTAAACATTAAGCTAGTGAGATCAAGCTACTATAAAACTGAGATGCCTTCCAAAAACTTTGACATAAAGATAAAAGTAAAGCTAAAATACTATATTGAGAAAGAGATCTATAAAACATTTAAAGCTTATACAACCATACAAAGGGAAAATTTAATGATGAATAGATGCAAGGGATTCAATGTTTGCAATTTTACATGAATGTCAGTTCATGCACTTAAGCTCTTTAAGATCATTATCTAGTGTAGTAAAACGATCTAAATAAATGATTCAAGATAAATTCAATTCTAAAATTCAGTATTTGAAACTCTGTGGTATCATCTACTTTCAATGGTATTTTTGTGAATAAATAGGTAATTTACCTATTTCCAAAAGTCAGCAATTTATCAACTGTTGAAAATCATAAAGAGGAGAATCTAAGATTTTTGTTATGTGGATATACAATATATATATAATGCATTCCTTCCGCTTCCTATGTTTAGATAACTAAAAAGGAAACCCCATGTCTGTCAACATATTAAACTTTCTATTTAATTTAAAAGAACACCAAATTGATTGAATTAGTTTAATCATTGGAGATTAAATAGCAAGCATGAGACATTTTACCAAAGGATATTGGAAATATTAAGCTATGAACAAAATCACCTCTTTATCTAGGATGTATCAAAGGTGAAATGGCAATTTGCAACAGAGCAGATCCAAAGCAGTAACTTTGAAATAAAGTGTAGGTATTTTCTAATATGAATAACAGTCGATAATATAATGGATTGAAATCCATTAGGTATGCTTATTAATAGGGTTGTGAAATAAAGAATATGTTTGATTATGTTTACTCATTATAGGTATGTTTGATTTACAGTTTGTACATTTATAAGGATGAAAATAAGTCAGCATGTTCTGTGCATTTTAATCAATTATATATGCAAAAGTAATTTTTTTAGCTAATGTCCTTCAGTAAAACTGAAAAACTAATTTCTTAATCATTCAAAAAGTCGTGAATATCAAATTCAATATTGTGAAAGCAAATGTTTTCAAGACAAAGTGAGATGTATGGGAGCAGTCATACCAAGAAATTCTGTCAATAATCTATACCCCTCATAGCCTACAAACATGGTCATGTCAGTTTTGTCAGTTATTGGTCCGACAAAACATAACCAGCAAATAATGATAAAATAGCTTAAATTATATATAGTCATCTTATCTCTCATAAGTTTCCTTCCTTTAGACATTAATATCATCCTACTCATGTTTGTTGTGTACCATCTTCAAGGCTCACTCTTGCTCTCTCTCCCAAAAGTCCCATAACTGCAGGGCTTATGTGAAGAGAAGTCCGGATTTGACTTTGTTTTATTTCAATAAATGTGCAAAGTATACAAAACTGACCCTCAGCAAGAGGAAATAAATATTGCTGAAATTATCTCTTACACTCCCTCCCCCAACCCTAATTACTTAGCATATACTGGACTAAGCCACTGTATCTAAACCTGACAGATCCTAATGATATTGCTAGATGCTGGTACTAGCCATGGTGCTGGTACTCAGCATCTCTTCTTTGTGGCTTCAAAAACGGTGAGACATCATACACCTTTTTCCTATCCCCTAACAAGTAACAAATAATAATATCTGTATACCTCTTATCAGTGGCGTAGCTAGAGTAAACGTCACCCGGGGCGGTCCGTCAAAAATGTCACCCCAGTGAACTGCAACTGCGAGGCTAGTGGCACTTAGACTGCAATGTACGCCGCAGGCGCTCATCGCAAGGCTTATGGGAGAGGCTTCAATGCCTCTCATGTCTGTCCCCTTCCTCCTCCTTTCAGAGGCCCACACTGCTCCCCCTGCCCCACTGATGCTCCCCCTGCCCCACTGATGCTACCCCTGCCCCACTGATGCTCCCCCTGCCCCACTACCTGGTTCCAATCCTGCCAGCCGTGCCGCACTCACCGTCTTCTCCTCTGCGCCGACCGTCCTCCAGCCAGAACTACTTCCTGGATAAAGCCGCGAATCACGCAGGCGGGATGCGCATGCGCAATGCAAGGCTTGATCCAGAAAGTAGTTCCGGCCGGAGGATGGGAGCCACAGAGAGGGTGAGTGCGGCACTGCTGGCAGGGTTGCATCCAGGTACAAGACACAGGGGAAGTAGAGGAGGGGGGAAAGGAGACAAGGAAGGGGAATTTTCAGACTATTTTTGTACCTTAGCCTGGCTTAAAAATTTTGTTGGAGGTGACATAGTGTCACCCTCCATATGCTGTCACCCGGGGTGGTCCGCCCCCCTCGCCCCCCCTTAGCTACACCACTGCCTCTTATTCTTAATTAAATGTGCTAGAAGGTTTATCGGGTCTTTGACAATACTTGGAAGTGTTTTTCTTCTTTAGGCATATGCCTGACTTGCTGTTTTACATTTGTGTTTTATATGTGACTGCCAGGCACTGAAATAGTTCCTATCTTCCAATGTGAAGATGATTGCAGCAAGCACAACAGCCAGCATTTGTATGACAGTCACATAGTAGATTAGTTTGAGTTACACACATAATTATAGAATGCATAGACAGAATGAACCTTTTTTATAAGGCCTTGGAGGAGACCTTAAAAATGGCCTGTGAGAGCACCTTGATGATAAGCTTTCCATCTAGGACACATTCACCTCCTCCTACACTTAGCTCTTAGAATGTAAAAGAGGAACTCCAAAAGTGTGTACAGTCATGTGTTAATGTGGTTCATTCATCTAAGGGAAGGTCAATCAAGGTACAAGTAGCTGAGACAGAAATTGTCTAGGAATATGTCAAATGGTTTGTGAAAAAGTTTGTTTTGTACTAAATGTCTGAAATGTTCAAAAATGCATGCTTTAAAAATACAAATCTTCAACATAATGCACCCACGAAAAATCTCAAAGATTTACCTCGGACCATAAGATATTTAAAAAAATGAGTGTTTACCTTATGAAATTTTTTGAACAAAGGTATATGTTGCACATAATTCATTCCAATTCCATAAAGCTTATTATCTTATAATTAATATAATTTAATCCTCAGTAGTAACCATATTATTTAAATAAATAATCACTTCATCTTTTATAATGAGATGTTCAGTATTAGTACTATCCCAGTAATGTGAATCGGCTACATTATTATCACCAATTAATCCAACCAACACAACAATAAATATATACTGGGAAATTGCCCACCAAAAATGACGGGATTCAAATTTTAAGGCTGGCAATGCTGTTTTCAACACAATGTGAGTCTTTTGGTCCTCTGAGCACCTTCGGCACTCATTGCAGCCATCTGCGCCGTCAGCCATGCGTGCCTTGCTAAGCGTAGCAAAGCCACCGCGCAGCACTTAGGCTGCAACGAGTTCCGAAGGCGCTTATTGCTCCCAGCGACGCAGTACTTAGGTGGCCTCTCCCCCCATGTACTTCAAGTTTCCTGCTTTGCACTGGTCACCTTCGATGCTCATTGCAAGCCTCTCCTGCTTGTGGTGCCCTTTGGTGCTCATAGCATGGCTCGCAATGAGCGCCAAAGGCGCTCATTGCGAGCCTTTCCTCTCACCTACTGTACGGGCCACTCATTACAGGGTTGGTTAACCTGCACGTTTAGTGCTTGGGAATGCCATGTGTTTCTTTCCAGCATCTCCCCCCTGTCCTTTCCCTGCGTGTTTCTCAACTGTAATTGTGCTGAATGTTTGGTGACTGACGTTGGTTTTATTTCTTCAGGTCCTGCATGCCTGGCGTTGTTTGTGTAAGTGTTACTGTCTTCAGCATTGTGTATTTTGTAAGTTTTGTGAGCTTGGTGCAGCTGAGCTGAATTTTCATGCTGTTTCAGAAATTTTGCGTTTTTTGTTCGCCACTTTTTACCTCGCCTAGGCGATTTTAGAGTGACGACAAATGCCAAATATGGCTGTAATCCGCTTGCAAAGTCACTACCAGGCTTCCTGTGTCTCCCCCTGTGTTATGTGTGAGTGTGTTATAATTTTTTGTACATTTTTTTTGTTTGGTGGGTTATTAGAGTTACGAGAGGCTCACCAAAGTACTGCGCCACTGGCTGCAATGAGCGCCTTCGGAGGCTCGCATGTCTGATGGTGCAGATGGCTGCAATGAGCGTCTCTGGCGCTCATTGCAGCCTAAGTACTGCACCACTGCTTTGGCTCGCTTTGCAAGGCTTACATGTATATCGGAGCCTCTGGCTGCAATGAGTGCCAGAGGCTCTCATTGTAGCCTAAGTGCTGCGTGGCTGCTTTGCCTGGCGTTGTGAGGCTTGCATGTGTGACGGCGCCACTGGCTCGCCTCGCTTTGTGAGGCAGCGTTACCAATATTGCAAAACTCACCAACACTGATAACTATATATTTGATTATTTTAAGCTTTCAAACAAAGAAAGATAACTTTTAGTTTCATAGAAAATGTTTATGCTAACAGATTGTTGTGTTGGTTGGATTAATAGTGACAAGCAATCAGTGTTCTTGTTTCTGGCACCATTGATGGAGGAACAGAAACACATGAGGCTTTAAATGCATTTTCAAATTCTAAGTAGAAGCAAACTTCACAAATAATAATAATAAAAATAAGTGAGCCTAGCTTCCATCGAAGCACCACCTATACAGTTAGTTAAATCCCCCACTACCAGAGCTTCCATCCAGCTAAACCTGGATGGAACAAAACATAAACAGTACAATATGTTTGTATTCAATTACTGGCCTTTCACTTTTAACTCCAAGTTTCCACTCTGCAGCTTGTTCATCAGCTCCATGCCTCTGTATCTCTGTCTTTGTCTTTCTCCATCTTCAGACACCAGTATGGACTGTACTCTCTGGTCCTTCTTTATAGCTCCAATACAACTCTCTGGGATTTTAATTTTCAGCACCAATCAAAATTTACCCAAAATTTGCTTTCTCATCCTTTCACAGGTTGAAGGTCCAAATAGACCTTGTCTCATTAGAGCCTCTTACTAGCAGGCTGCATTGCATAAAACACCCATTTTTCAATTTCAGTCTTTGAAGGCTGTGCTCACCTGAGCTAATCAAACTCCTCCATGAAAGACTTAACTTCTAAAGTAAAAAGGAGCTTTTCAATATATGTGGTCCATATAAATCCCTGGTCTCTCTCTGTTAGATATTGCATTTGCGATCTTGACACTATGTGGTTGAGCCACCTACTCTTTGAGGGCATCAATGCAAGCCAACATATCTTCTGTACCTGCTGACTGCCATCTCTGTGAATTCTTCCTTTCACCTTGGCACTGGGGATACTTTCTTGTTAATACTGAAGCTTCTACTCTTCCAGCTCTTTCACTATTTTCTCCATTCTTTTCAGAAGGCATCTCTGCTCTCCCAAACCATAGTAGAGAAGATGTGAATTTAGTTCTAGTTGTAGATGCTGATGTAAACTCTCACACTGTGTAACAGCTCATTCCTCCAGTACCATGAAAATCCTGTTTCTTCTTTTGTGCATTCCAAAGTGAGTAGATGGTATTATGTAGATTCAGGTTCTCTTAATACCGAATGTACAGCTTCTGCTGGGTTTTGGGAAGGTGTCTTGTTGTCTTCAGTGTGCTCAGACTGAGCCTTAATCTTATAGCTCTTCTTATGGACCCTCTGTAACTTGTTCTGTAACTCTTTCAAGTGATCATTCTCAATTTAGTAATCAAGATAAAAAATAGAGGGGTAGGACAAGGAATGCAGATCATCTAAGTGTCGATAAATCAGGAGTTAAAAATGCAGTAGTAGAATGAAACAGATAGTATTTCACTCACATGTGTTCACCTCAATATTATGAGGTATATACTGTAGAGCGCAGAGACGGAGCTACCGCCGGTGCAACCAGCATAAGGCACTAAGGCCCCTGGCCTCTGATGGGCCCCTGTGGACCTCCCGCGGCCTCTACAGACCTACCATGGCTCCCATGTGGCCCCTGCAGGTCCTCTGTGGCCCCAGCACATGCTTGTATACCCTGTTGCCCCCTTGGATCCTTTGTGGCCCCCCAAGCCCCCCCTGCAGTTCCCTGTGGGTCTTCTGTAGCCCCTGCCACACCTTATGGCCAACCAAGGACCCCTGTGTGCCCCCTCAGCCTCCTGTTGCCCCTCTGTAACCTCCCTCAGCCCCTTGTGTTTCCCCTCAGACTCCTGTGGCCCCTCACAGACCTTTGCTTTCTCCCTCATCCCCCTTGTGACCCCTTCATGGCCACCTGTGGTCTACCTCGGTCCCTTGTGGCCCCCTCGGTCATTGTGGGCCCCTGTTTCCCCCCACAGACCTCCGCAGATTCCCAATGTCTTTTGTGGCCCCCCTCATACTTATGGGCCCCTGTGGCCCCAGTGGTCCTTTGTGGCCCCCATTGGCCCTCTGGAAGTGTATTGCAGCATCAGGCAGGTAATAAAGTATTTATATATATATATTAATATGTAGGTATATATATCTATATATATATATATATATATATATATGTACATATGTACACTTCTGATCACCAGTATTCACAGTTGTAACTAATACCATTAAAGCACACAGCATATTTTTTTTACAGAACTTTTTAGTTAGTGAAGACCTTGCTTTTGGATAGAAGTTCACTAACTAAAAACTTCTGTAAAAAATATGCTGTGTGCTTAAATGGAGCCCTTTTAAATTTACTGAATCGCAATTTAATAAGGCTGCTAATCGTAGCACTGTAAATGCAAATAAAAAAATCATTACTGCATTTAAAAGATGGGGAAAGCGATGAAAGACATTAGAAGTAATTGCACAACTGTCTCAATAAAAAAATAATAATTATGTTTTATTTTTTATGTTAAATTGATCCCAGGAATCAAGGAGTTAATACATATCAGGGCACCCTTATGGACTAGAACATTTCCTTCATTAATTTGTATTATTTTATACATTGACGGATTACGAGTCTTATCACATATCGGATTTCTAAACGCTAATTGATTGAAATTTAAAGTCCATGTTTTAATGATGTCATGATGACAGTCTCATTTACTGTTTCTAAATTGATAGTTACGGCCTTTCTTAATTGATCATGATCACGCTCTGAAATGCTGCTCACAATTGCATGCTTTACAATTTAGGGTTTCGGCCCATAAATTGCGGGCTTGTTCAATTGAATCGCTCTGTAAATGCAAATTTTAAGCCCACAGACTTACAGCCTGTATAACGTAAATGCGGGCCAAAGTGTCTTATGAAAATGTCACTTACAGATGCTTTATGCTGTAAGCTTGGCATGAAATATTGCCTTTTGAAGCCTTTCTCTTCTTGTAATTAGCGTTTTTAGAATATTTGGTGCTAAAATGCCTTACCATCTAGCCAATCAGAATAGCGGTTAGGCATGTCACAACGCAATCCATAAAAGATACTAAAAACATAATGTGCATAGGTCCTTTTCAAGTATTAAACAGTACATGCTTTTACCCTGCAAGTGAGTATTTGATAAATAAAATAATTCAAGCATGTATTAAAAAACACACTGAGATCGGCATTCCTGTTGCTATGCAACTATCTACCCAATCACAGTCCTTCAAAATTGGCACCAGTCCGATTGGAGGTGGGATTGAACAACTTTATTACATATAAATGGTATACATAAAACAGGTCGTTTTTATAGATCTCTTTGGTCCTTTCTACTTGATCAGTAAGGCACGTATACAACTGAATTCTGGGCACTATTGTTGCCAAGTAACTCACTAACCAATCACAGCACTCCAATGCTGGCAGAAGTCCTAGCCCAAATAGAAAGTGAAACATATAAAAACAGTGGGACTGAAAAATAAAACATTTTAAAATGTATACTGCTGTGCTCATGATTTCAAAGATATTCTGGATCAACACCATTTCCATGAAAAGTGAGAATCAGACTGTATGAATTAATGGTGAATCACTGAACAAAATATTGTATAAAAACATATATCCTACAAGATACCCTGATAACATGGGTATACTCACACAAGAATCCTAAGCACATGAAGTCCACATTGAATCCTTGTATATAATGATATATGTATGGGTAGATATACTGTATGTATACTAGACACAGTTTTGCAGCCCTGTGTGAAACAGAACCTGATCACTAACGAATAATATGTCTGGGAAGTGGCTGTCATAGTGTTCTTAATTACACATATACAATAATTAAAAAAAAAAAACTTGCGGTTGATAGGGTATATGACATGAACATAAATTATATGAGGCCACCATAGAAATTAGAGTAATGGAATAGCTAATGGGCTGTATGATCATACTGTGGTTTTTGTACTACATAGATAGCAATTGCTCAGAGAGTCCTCACATTATAACAGAAGTTTGGCTCAGAAGCGCATCAGCTTGGACCAAATCATAACAAGATGGACACATATGAAATACATGTTCTGAGACACCTCTTCCTTTTTGAGTCTAAAACATGAGCCTTAAGATACAATAAATGCAGCCAAGTCAATATCAAGTGAATCCACCTGGTCTCTGCCTTCCTTAAACTGAGTATTCTATTTCCACTGCTTGAATGGTGACTCCTGTGGTATTTCCTTTATGTTGTTTTTTAATGTGTGAGAAAAAAACATTGGTGAGTACTCTTTTGGAAACATTGTAGAGGTGCTCTCCAAAACCGGTCTCAATGGCTCAATTAGTTCTTCCAACATATTGTTTGTTGCAGCCACAGGTGTTGTTTTTCAAATCATAGGATGTTTTATGCAGTATGTCTTCTTGGTGGAGGATGAGGTAATAAAATTCATATACCATTTCTTTAAGTGAGCAAATGTTATGAAGTTTTTTGTTCCACAACTGTAACTATCTGAAGTGGATCCTAGTCCTTTTCATTTCTGTCTTGAGGTTACCAATTTGAGTTCACTAAGACTTGAGTTCTTTTTAAAGGTGACCAATGGTCTCTCGGGTACAATATCCCTGAGGATGTTGTCTTCTCTAAGGATCTGTCAATGTTTCCTCAGGCACTGGGAGATGTTCCTTACAGCCCTGTAATATCTGGTAAGTAATCTGTTGTTTGTATTGGTCTTCTCTTTCTTTTTGATGTATCTTTCTTTCTTATCATGTCTTTCCTGTTCAGATCCCTTAACTTGTCTGGAGCTTCCTTGAACAATCAATCGTTGATTATATCCTTTCTCAAGGAATGTCTTGGTAAGAAGATCACTGGCCTCTTCAAAGTCCTCTAGTCTGGTACAATTTCTTCATATCCATTAGAGATCCATTTGGGTTATGTCCACTAGATGCATGTAGATAGCCATTTGTGTCTGTTGGTTTTATGAACAGCTTCAAGATGATTTGTAGTATTGTCCCCCATTAATACAACATTCAGGAATGGGAATGATACCCAATCCATATTCATGCGTTTGTATTATTATTATCATTAATATATTCCATGAGTTTCATGTGAAAACTTGCACGAAATGATTATATATTTATATAAGCTTACTGGTTCAATTATTCATTGCCCATTATATAATTAAAGGTTCCTGATATTATTTTTGCCTTGCAGCAAATACCCTTCTAAATAAAGTTTTTCATTTTTTTTATTTTTATCTATTATACCTGTATATATACTTTATATATACATATATCTTAGGATAATAATGTCAGTTTTAAATCAAGCTAAGGTAATTTCCGAAGAACAGCCTCTCACCAGATTCATATCTACATCTACAACAGACTATTTAATATTATTAATATCTGTGTTATGATAATCGCTGAGATAGACTTATTTCTGTTAGATTGAACTGCTATTGTCTTGATATATTACTGTTTATTTGTAAACCAGAAATGTCCTGTGTTCACTCATCCAATTTTATTGCACCCACTCAAATAACCCCTTTTCTGTCTCATAGATATCTGTAAAACACACTGCTCCACAGAATATCCCACAGAAACACAGCAATCCCCACCCTCCCTGCCCCTCTACCCACCCACCCACCCCTGCCTACACTTAATATATTGAGGCATACTAATTACCTGCACCTGTTCAATCAATGACATCTGCTTATTACCTCTAACCACCCCCTTTAAGAATACTTGCTTATACAGTGTCACAATGTTTTCTTACACCATCTTCCTCACTATAACCTGCTTCCTCTTTCTCAGACTCTCTTATACTGTCACATCATGTCTCCAATAATATAACTATCTCACCTTCCCTGCTTTCCTCTCCTCTTCTCTGCTCCCATGAGCTACTCTCCTTCATCCAATCACTATCTCATTCCTCCTCTAAAGCTGAAAAGCAGAAATGCTAGTGTAAGTCCTATTCCCATCTCCTTTCACTCTCTCTCCTTCTGATGGCTTGTGGCGATATATCCCCTAACTCAGGCCCCTCACTCATTCCCACCCGCTGCCAGCCACGCAGAGTCCCCAGGGCAGCAAATGCCCAAAATACCCATAATCTAATTCCCATCACTTGTCACAAACAATCTACTGTATCCTTCTCCTGTGCCCTCTGGAATGCAAGGTCTGTTTGTAATAAACTTACTTTCATTCATGATCTCTTCATTTCCAACTCCCTCAATTTACTGGTTATCACAGAAACCTTGCTCACTCCATCTGACTCTGTCTCCCCTGCTGCACTCTCTTATGGTGGTCTACACTTCAGCCACACTCCTAGACCTGGGAATAAACAAGGTGAAGGTGTGGGCATTCTGCTATCCTCTTGCTGCACTTTTCACTGCATACCTCCTGTTCCCACCCTCCAATTCTCATCTTTTGAAGTCCACACTATCCGCATCTTCTCTCCCATCCCTCTGTGAGTAGCTGTGATCTATTGCCTGCCTGGAGCACCCTCTCAATTTCTGGACAACTTTGCCGCCTGGCTCCCTCACTTTCTCTCCTCCAATATACCTTCACTCATTCTTGGCAATTTCAACATAGCCACTGACACTCCCAGATACAATACAATACAACACTACTCTAACCTCCACCCTTGACTCTCATGCCCCCATAATCACGAGCAAATGCCCTCGCTCTCATCCACAACCATGGCACCTTACACAAACACGCTATCTACAGAGATGCTCATGCACTGCAGAAATGTTTATTTGCTACATTTAACACCATCCTCTGCCCACCCCCACCTCCTGCCCCTTCCTCTCTCACTGCTGATGACTTTGCCAGCCATTTTAAAAATAAAATCGAAACCATCCGAAATGAGCGCTCCTCTCAGCTTGGCCCTATCCCACCATCCTCTCCACAAACCAACAACACCCAGCCCTTCCCCACACCCTCCTCCACTATGTATTCCTTTGACACTGTAACCGAGGATAAAGTATCTACTTTACTATCATCCTCTCACCTTACAACATGTCCTCATAATCCTATTCCATCACAGCTAATCCCTTCCCTTTCCACCACACTTATCCAAGCTCTCACACATCTATTCAACCTCTCCCTAAACACTGGCAAGTTTCCATCCTCTTTAAAACACGCCAAAATTACACCCATTCTCAATAAGCCCTCATCTGACCGAGCTTCTACCTCCAACTATCGCTCTATCTCACTACTTCCCCTGGCTTCTAAACTCCTTGAGCGGCTTGTTTACAATCACCTCACTCAATTTATTTCCTCCAATTCCCTTCTTGACCCCTTCCAATCTGGTTTCAGGCCCCAACACTCTACAGAAACAGCCCTCACAATAGTCACCAATGACTTGCTAATGGCCAAATCAAAGGGTCACTACTCTATTCTAATTCTCCTGGATCTCTCTGCTGCCTTCGATACAGTTGACCACCCTCTTCTAATCCAAACTCTCCACTCTTTTGGCATCCAGGACACAGCTCTTTCATGGTTCACATCCTATCTCAAAGATCGTACATTTAGCGTCTCCTTCTGTGGCACCTATTATTCATCTCCCCGTTTGTTGGCGTTCCCTAATGTTCTGTCCTAGGCCCCCTCCTCTTCTCTATCTACACCTCCTCCCTTGGCTCCCTTATAAAATCCGTTGGATTTCAGGATCATCTCTAAGCAGATGATACTCAAATCTACCTCTCTGCACCCGATCTATCCCACTCTCTTTTAGCTCAAGTTTCCAACTGCCTCTCTAGCATATCCTCCTGGATGTCCGCCCGTCAACTCAAACTCAACATGTCTAAGACTGAACTCCTATCTTTCCACCCTCTACTACAGCTTCCACTCCTCAAATATCCCTCACTGTTAACAACACCATCATCACCCCTACCTCCCAGGCCCGTTGTCTTGGGGTTCTACTGGATCCTGCCCTCTCTTTTAATCCTCACATCCAATCAATAACAAAATCATGTCAGTTTCACCCAAAAAATATCTCCAAAATTTGTCATTATCTTATAGAAGACACAGCTAAAATTCTAATACACTCTCTCATCATATCTCGACTCGACTACTGCAATTCCCTCTTTGCTAGCCTCCCCATCTCTCGTCTGTCTCCCCTCCATTGCATAATGAACGCCTCCGCTAGACTCATCTTCAATACCAAACAATCAGTGTCTGCAGCTCCTCTCTTTCAATAACTCCACTGGCTACCCATAGCTTCCCAAATCAAATTTAAAATCATGACCCTAATGTCTAAAGCCCTCAACAACAGTGCACTCCCTTATATATCTGCTCTTGTTTCAAAATACTCTCCCAACCGCCCCTTTCGTTCTGTTAACGACCTTCTGCTTTCCTCCTCTCTCGTCACCTCTTCTTACTCCTGTCTTCAAGACTTCTCTTGTGCTGCCCCTATTATTTGGAACTCCTTGCACCGCTCCATTAGCCTATCTTCCTGCCTCAAAACCTTTAAAAAAAAATACTAAAAATCTTATCACCTTCAGCCTTTACATGTACAACTGAACTTTCCACAGCTTAATAACACCTACACCCACAATCTACAGTACCACACACAGACACCTCCACTTGACTGAACAAATTGCTTTCACGCCACATTTTTGCATTTGTCACCCTCTTGTATCACACCTAAACCCTTAGATTGTAAGTTTGCAAGTTTTCAATCTTGTGTCCGTGCCTTGGAAACAAGCACTATGTACATTTGATTTTATGCTCAAAAACAGGCCCCCCATTCTTTACAAGGTGTTAAGTTTGTTTTTTGCCATGTACTCAACCCCTGTACAGCGCTACGGAATATGTTTGCGCGATAAAAATAAAGATAAGAATAAAAATAAGAATCAAGGGAGAAATATGAAACTAATATTGTTATCAGACCACTTCTGTCTCTGCATGTAAAAATACAAATAAATGTGCCAACTTATCTTGTATCACATGATCTAATCAGTTTTGTATGTAATCATTATCTAATGAATTGTATAGCAAATTGTCTCATTAAAATTCTACCATTCCCTAAAAAGGCAAAGACACTGATGTCTATTGCTCCTGTAATGGTTGCTGATGGATTATGCCAGTCCTGGTAAAAAAAAAATCTGCTTTCATGCTTTTTCTCACTCATTTTAAGCTTAGAACCTGGGAAGTTGTTGATGGCACTTAGCTTTTATGATATCTGGCTGGTTATTTTGATAAACAAGGCAATATTGCATGTCCTCTAAAGTACAAATGGAATGCAATTAAAAGTGATCAATTAGTATTTTCTCATGTTGGTGCTTGTCTCAGTACATGTTCTACAGGATACCATCTCTCCAGTGATATAACTTTAGCATATCATTTTAGCAAATAATTTTAGCAAAGTGTTGTGTTACCCAAATTGTGTAACTTGGGGTCCAAGAAATCATGCTGAGAGACAATCTGTAAGTGGTTAGTACATCTAGTGCCAATGGACCCATTGGCCCCTATTTAATTGTCCAAATCGCAATTACTTGAGCCCGTAATGAGGCCTGGAAATGTTACTGTTATTTAATTGGCTGCATTTTGCTACTAATCTTCCGAGTTACAAGCTCAAAAGCACTGCGGTTGTCAAAAACGTAACTCCATCCTATCTCCTCCTTTGATGTTTAAAGTCCATAAATGTTACCAGTGCTAAAGATGCAAAATCCAATTCAACAAGCCTTCAAACTTGTAAATTGCAAATGTTTTCAAAAATTCTACGAGTACTAGATAGAACTTGAAAGTGGGTTAAACACCTGTTCGTAACACTGCATAAGCAAAAACAAAACACACTACTGATCTTAAAAATACTGGGAAAGCAATGAAAGGCATTATAATTAATTGCACAACAGCCTCAAGCTCGCAAATCTGCAATAATTGTGCAGTTAATTAATTTTTATTTTTTTACGTTTTATTTCCATGTTATATCGATCCCTGGAATACATAATACATATCACAGAACTCCCATGGACTAGAACAGTTGATTTATTGATTTTTATTGATTTCTACATTTCTAGATTGTGAGTTTGATTGCAAATCAAACTTCTAAACACTTATTGATTGTAGTTTAAACTCCATGTTTTACTGATAATGACAGTCTCATTTACTATTGTCTCTGTCTACATTGTAATGTACGGGCTTGCTTACTTGACCATGATCATGTCCTGAAATGTTACGTATAATTCATGCCTTGCGTGTTGGGGCTGTGAGCTTGTAATTACTGGATTGAGTCAATTAAATACTTCTATATAAAAAATGTCTAACTGGCAGAAAACGATCAGTATGAAGGTAATTACGGGCTTAGAGTTAAATGGGGGGTATTGTATGCATGAGCTGCTGGGGACAGGCCTTTGCAGGGGCTGCTTGCAAGATATCAGTGGGTTCAAACAGAGCATTTTATCACTTATTAATAAAATGATGTTTATATATGCAAACAAATACTTAGGTTGTTTAATTTAATATTAAAAACAGGGAAACTTCCATATCTCTTTAATTTTAGACCCCCAATGGATTCAAAATCTGACTTAGTTTGGGAACATCTAGTTTCCATTTGATCTTGATTATGTCATATCTTACACACAATTCTGACAATATCTGGCAATAATATCAGGGGTGCTTTTACTTCTGTCATTGTAAGCAATTCTAAATGAGAGCAATTTCTCCAAATCCATTGAAATGTTGCCCTAAATATTTCAGATTTTCAGTTATAATCTGTGAAAAAATGCATTGTTTTGATCATAAATGTGAATCTAGCTTTTTCCCCACTTTAGGTTTCAGTAAGGACATTTCATAATTACTTCCTACTTGAATCTATACATTTTTTGAATCATATTTATATTTTCATTATTTATAAAAATTACTATACTACCATCTTGGACATTAAGTGCCAAAACAACTTTGAGTGAAGGCACCCTATTTGATCAAGGTGAATTCTATCGGTTATGAATATTTTCTATTTTTAATCCTCTGTACCTCTGCATTTTCTTAATTTTTTTTTCAGTAAAATCGATGGGCCCATATTCTACTTTACTACTGGAGATCTAACCTGTATCACAGGTTCACAGGCACCTCCCAGATGAGTAATTATGTCAGGAAAAAACGCAAATTAATTCCCCTATGCAAAATTGTACAAGGTGTATGGTATTTTAAAACAACTTGTCTAAAAGTATAATGAAATAATAATAAAATGATGTCAAATTATAGTAACAATATAATGCAATGGCAAGGAGTTATTTTAATTATGCGTTGATCATAAATATTATTCACAATTGCATAATTCAATAATAAATACATTTTCAAAGATGAGTATTGGTTTCTTGGGGCCTCATTCTATTATCGGCCGTAAATCGGCCGTAAGGCTGCGATTCCTTGCAGGGGTTCTGTTAACTCGCAATTCAATTATACGGTCCCGCAAGGATCTCCTCTTACGGCCGGCCGCATATCTTGAAACCGGCCGTAAGCTCTGAAATCTAAAAACTCAAAAATAAATTCAAGCCTGCACTGTACAGCTCTGTAAATGCTAGGGATCATATTGGGGGACATGAGGATTAAAAGTAACCCACTCTCAAGCTTGCACATCAGCCCAAACCCGAGTTCAAATTAACTGTTTATTTTCCGGCTGCGGCGTGGGCGTGTCTGAGGTGCTCCAAGCACTCTGGACTTTTTACATGTATATTTTACGGATATTAAAAAATATATATTTTACGGATTTGAGTATAGGGTAATTATGTGCTATTTTTGATATCACCGAATATCACTTTATAGACTCTGCAAAGTGCAGGATGGCTTTATTTGAGCTATTTTATGTGCTTATTGGTGCTAGCGGGACCTGTTTGCTGCAAGTAAGCTGCGGCTCGTTTTTAGCCTTGCAGACAGGGTTCCCGGAGCAATAGAATAGCAACCAGGCTTTTCTTACGGCCGATTTCCTTGCGGCCGTTTTAGATCAAAGGTTTTCCTCCGGCGCGATCGGCCGCAAGAGATAGCAAGGCGCCGGCCGCAAGCCTGCCGGAACCCCTGGCCAGAGGGGAATAGAATAGTCGGAAAACTTGCGGCCGGTCCTTGCGGCCCCGCAGCGACTGCGGCCGATAATAGAATGAGGCCCTTAGTGTTTGTCTCCAACAAAGTAAGAGGAGAATAGGAGGATTGGCTGACAGACAGGTCTAAATGATTTTAAGAACAATTAGATTTGATAGGATCATGAACACTTATTGATCAGCTACTTCAACAGCAAAAGATAAATATAAAAGTCTGCATCCAATGGAGATGATTGCGTTGTCACAAATTTAGCAGCTGTCTGCTAAACAAAGATAGCTCATAGTGTGTGGATGCAGGCAGCAGTTGAGTCTGATCTTTGATATTCTGTTTATCAGTGAATATGACTTTTATTTGCTATCAATGATTAACAGCCTTATTAAATTGCGATTCGGTAAATTTAAAAGGGCTCTATTTAAGCACACAGCATATTTTATTTACAGAAGTTTTTAGTTAGTGAAGACCTTGCTTTTGGATAGAAGTTCACTAACTAAAAACCTCTGTAAATAAAATATGCTGTGTGCTTAAATAGAGCCCTTTTAAATTTACCGAATCACAATTTAATAAGGCTGTAAAAGTATCTAACTAATGTTGTTAGGCTGTTACAGTAGACCTTTTAAATAATTGCAATTACAAATGTTCAAATTACTAAAAGTAAAGAAATATACATACAGTATAATTAATACCTAAAAGCAGGCAATTGTCATGTTTTGGAAATAAAGTAAACTAAATAAAAATGTACCCTATGCATATGCAGGCTATAGTGCATTATTTTCAGTTGCTTTTGGTCAGTTCTTTTTGGTTCAACTTTTTTCCTAAGGAAAACACGCATTCTGCTTTTCTAAAATTCATGTTATATTTCTCTGAAGCTCAAGGCTTTAAAAAGGTGGTGGTTTTAAAGCTTACAACCCCGAGAGGAAACAAAGCCGTAAGAATACAAGATGAGTTGGAAGTCATAGAAAAGAATGCTTTGATGTAGTTTTATGAAGTACTTGCTGTATGAGAATGATACATAACTAAGGTTTTTTCTGCCTACAGAAAGATATCAAGCACTAGGCATGTGAGACTAAATATTGTTTGAAGAATAGCTACCTCAGAGTTCGCTGGTTTGTGCTCAATTTGATGATCCTACTTATATTAACACAATGGATGCTAACAAAAAATATTTATTTATATTTCAAAGTATATTTCTCATGAGCATAAAAATAAATAACCGGATTGTTATTGAATATTTTATTTATTATTCAAATTAAATATATTTGTACATATAATCAGTTTTAAATAAAGATTTTATAACAGCAGAAGAAATATATGGAATAAAAAATAGTGTGCATTCTTCACGAATATTTCCAAAGAAATCAAAATATAAATTTACCCACACAATATGAAATAGGCTTTAATCACTTAAGTTTTATGGATAAAAATAAAAAGCATTTTTCTAGCTTAGATATAATATTCAATGTCAGCTAACCAAACAATATTACAAAAACAAAGCTAAGTATCTATCCTGGAACCAAGGTGGGATGAAAAAAAAAAGAAATGTGTGTATGCTAGAAGCTGAATATGTAAACATTATACGGAATGAGATCTTACGAGAAGGGGGGTGATTGTATCAAGCACAGAGAGAGAATGTGTAAGAGACAGGGAAAAATGCCTAACAAGTGAGAGTTCATGGAACACACCACTGAATGTGAGTAACCTATAAGGGATCATTCACTTATAATGAGAAGAGAAAGAAATATAAGAATATATTTTGGGAAGAAGGTATGGGAAGTATTCTGGATTATTTTGCAGTGCACTGTATTGGGGATTTATAACATTATAGTATTTTAAGACGATTCTGCTATCTTTTATTGTATGGAAGTTATATATAACTATATAGGAGTATTAGAGCACACCAATTTTTAAAACACACACAAACATATTTGAAATATATAGTTCATAGCACTTTAAAAAACTAGTCACCGCAGTTTTATGGAATACAGAACACAAGATAATGTTCGAATCTAAAATATTTTCAGAATGGGTGTGCTGCACACCTCCTTTATACAAAGATATTACATATTGAATAGGGCAGCTCACTTCATCATTATACTCACCAAAGAAAGATGTTCCAGAAAGTGTGATCATGTAGGACAGTAAAGTTACGCTATTTTATCTTGCATTTAAAAGAGTAGATTTTGAATAAGGCAACAAAATATTTTTCTTAAAAATAAACTGTTATGAAGGTTAAAGGCATACTGTTATTCTGTCCATCAATTGCTTTTGCAACATTGCCATGAGTTATAGCCTGCATAAGTGAAATACATGAAATTTTCCTAAAGCTACTTAACTCAACTAATGCAGAGCTTTGCCACAACATAATTAGCGCTAACCAGAAGGTGAATTTTATTTTGTCCCAAAGAGATTATAGTTTTAAAATGTAAAGCTTTGCCTTACTCATTTTTTCATATAAAGACATTTGCTAATGTTTAAAGTATGGTCGAAACCTCCACAAAAAGCTGTGCAACAAATTCTGACTGTGTCCATTACACTTTTGCCCCTTCCTGTGTGTCTTCACAAAAGCCTATTTTTTGAAAATTTTAAAAAATGCACTGGTGATCTTCAACAGGTATGTGAATATATCAAATATGTTGTTATACTAGGTGGCACAAGGTCAAGATATGCATCTTTTTAGCAGTTTTTCAAGTTAGTGAAAGCTGACTCTGTTCTAGGAGGAGTGCATTCAATATACCATTAATGGTGAGAAATGATATTGGATGGCTGGTGGCACAACTGGGTTGTAGGGGTGATGGCCAGCAAACTGTCTACAGACACTTAAAGGAACTTCAATGGTTTTCTCCAGTCTTGCTGCCTCAGTACATTGATGATGCAACATAGAAGCAGTTTATTTGGCCCATTTTCAAGGATGACATGAATAGGAATCTCATCCAAAACTCTCACATCTTTGTAGCAAATACTGGTACCCCACTTTATCAAGACCCATATCAGGTGTATACACAGGTGTGGTTCCCCATTCCCATAAATATTGGTAGTATGTGTCAACTCAGTAGTGGAGTTAGTGTGGTTGGCTGTCTGGTTTTAATAAAGGTCAAATATCAGCTGGAGTTCAAGAAGTCTTTCCTTGGCTTCCCATTTACAGTAATAGTAAGGAAGGGATGCCAGAGGACATTTGATAAATTAGTTGAATCACAGAGATAAAAGGGACCGTTGTATTTAAAGCAATCCAGTGAAAACCACCATACCCAGCCTTCCAGCAATTTGGCCTTGATTAAGTTGACAACCTTGGAAAAAATAGTGAGGGGAAACTCCTTGCAGACTCACAGCAATTCTTCTATGGTTACAGACTTCTGGTGCTCATGGGCAGTAACAGTTAAAAAGAGAATTTCTTAATGGCCATCCTTGTATTGGCTGTTCAAGTGATATGGCAGATCATTCCACTGCAACTGGTTGCTAGAAGATATGTGACACAGTACTTGTTGAATAATATTACTGGGAGATTATTTCAATCTAGTAGATAGAAGTGGATTGAAGAAATCAAAGTAAAGAAGGAGCCAGAACAGACAAGCCCTCATAAGGACTATATAGTTTGCATTCAAGATGTTATATTTGATGTGATGTAATTGAAGGACAATCTCAAGAGTGGGTTTATGCTCTAGTTGTCCAATTGATTGCATGCCAGATGTATCTGTCTAAGAAGGGTGCCAATCGGGACATTGCTAGTATCCTACAACCCAATCCTGGGAAATCAAGATATTTGGATCTAATAAATGTAAGGTTAATACTTCAAAGCAATATGAGAAACTTGGAGCCAGGCTGTATGGTGTCTGACAGATGTACATCTCCCACCCAATTAGTTCTTGCTATCACCTTGGCTATGTGACAAGGCTTGTGTATGCTAAATGGGTTTATGAAGGCTGGGAAATAAGTCCACTGGGGAGTAGGGATATTAGGTCCTTTGTTTGTCACACTGAGTTAATGCGATTATATATGTAATTTCCTCTACAGTAATCAATATTTTATTGATATGAGGCATTGATAATTCCATTCAATAATACCTTCAAATATATGACAAATTTATGTTTGGATTCTATAATTATGCAAATCACTTCATTAAATGTATACTATAATTTAGGCATCTCTGCTATCTTTTTCCTGGGGTGACTTATCATGCACTGGTAACAAATCATTCCACTCTAGATTGATGTAATTTGTGTCCAGGGTGATCAGCAGTGACACAGTTCACATGCAAACATATCACACAGTGCCAAGATATTAACCCTTGCAATACTTTCCATCACTTTCCCATACAGACAAACACTTTTAAGAGACATATTGCCTATGCATGGTTACCTAAGATAACAACATTATAATTATATTCCTCCAACATTGCAGTGTTTAATAATAAACAGGGATTTGTGACAACTTCACTTTTAAAGTGTCAAAAAGCAAGCTTTCCCTTTACCCTGTCCCATTCTATTGCACAAAATTTTAACATAACTGTTAAATGCTATGTACTATATATATATTAAACTCAGCTGAAACATCAACTGATTTGCTTATAAACATATTAACCATAAATTAATTTAAAGGGCCACCAGTCCCACTGCAAGTGTTCTTCATTGTGTGAAAGAGTACAAGATTGTATTAAAATTATCTTTTTGTTTAATTATACTAATAACAGCTAAAATATCTAAAGTTTTAAATCTCTGTTTACATACAGTTTACTCTGACTCCGGGCTGTTGCATGAGTAATTAGCAGATTGTCAAGTGCCACATGCACAGGTTCTGTGGGGAAGGCAATGATTAATTGGACTCAGGTTACACTGCATTGACCAGATAACCCATAGTGTTCCTATTTGAGTTGAGCCCAGTATTCCATGCCTTAACAGATATTTGTGGTAATGGTTACATTTGTGTTTGCTGCATGAAGCATGGAGCATGATGCACTGAGCATTAACCCCCTTCTATCGGTCTGCATTTCTCAAATTCCAGAGAGGCAAGAGAGCAGAAACCTGAAATTTCTGTTAGTAAGAAAAACCTAGAAACTGTACCCTTCAAACTGGAAATATAAGTCTGACATAAATCTTACCATTGACCTGATTGATAGAAGACATGGAGCAGTCTGCAGGCACTCTTTCAGATGTATAATCACAGATTGTATTTGATTTTAATTTTCAGTGAAAAATGCAAATATTTAAAAAAAAAGAACATATTTAAACATGCTTTTAGGAGCAAATTTCTCAAAAGGTTTATTACTGGGATATACAGTGCCTTGCAAAGTATTCACCACCCTTGGCATTATTCGTGTTTTGTTGCCTCACAACCTGGAATTAACATGGATTGTTTGAGGATTTGCATAATTTAATTTACAGAACACGCCCACAACTTTAAAGATGTTTTTATTTATTTTTGTTTATTGGGAAGCAAACAACAAACAGGACAAAATAACAGAAAAAGTCAATGTGCATAACTACTCACCCCCCTAAAGTCAATATTTTGTAGAGTCACCTTTTTTCGACAATCACAGCTCGAAGCCGCTTTGGATAAGTCTCTATGAGCTTGCCACATCTTACCACTGGGATTTGTGCCCATTACTCCTTGCAAAACTGCTCCAGCTCCTTCAAGTTAGATGGATTGTGCTTGTGAACATCAATCTTTAAGTCTGACCACAGATTTTCTATTGTATTGAGATCTGGGCTTTGACTAGGCCATTCCAACACATGTTTCCCCTTAAACCACTCAAGTGTTGCTTTAGCAATATGTTTGGGGTCATTGTCCTGCTGGAAGGTGAACCTCTGTCCTAGCCTACAGGTTTTGCTCAAGAATATCCCTGTATTTAGCAACATCCATCTTTCTCTCAACTGTGACCCGTTTCCCAGTCCCGGCTGCTGAAAAACAGATGGTGTTCTTTGGGTGATGTTTTGGGTTTGCATCAGACATAGTGTTTTCTTTGATGGCGATAAGTAAAATACATACATTTTGGGAGTGTACTACATGCCTTTTTCGCAAACTCAAAATGTGCAATTTTGTCTTTTGCTGAAAGTAATGGCTTTCTTCTGGCCACTCTCCCATAAAGCCCATCTCTATGGAGCGTACGGCTTACTGTCGTCCTATGTACAGATACTCTTGTCTCTGCTGTGGCACTCTGCAGCTCCTCCAGGGTTAACTTAGGTCTCTGTGCTGCCTCTCTGATTAATGCCCTCCTTGCCTGGTCCGTGAATTTTGGTGGATGGCCGTCTCTTGTCATGTTTGCTGTTGTGCCATGTTCTTTCCATTTGGGTATGATAGATTTGATGGTGCTCCTGGGCATCATCAAAGATTTGGATATTTTTTTATAACCTAACCCTGACTTGTACTTCTCAACAACATTGTCCCTTACTCGTTTGGAGAGTTCCTTGGTCTTCATGGCAGTGTTTGGTTAGTGGTGCCTCTTGCTTAGGTGTTGCAGCCTCTGGGGCCTTTCAAAAAAGGTGTGTATATGTAATGACAGATCATGTGACACTTAGATTGCACACAGGTGAACATAATTTCACTAATTATGTGACTTCTGAAGGTAATTGGTTGCACCAGAGCTTTTTATGGGCTTCATAAAAAAGGGGGGTGAATACATATGCACATGCCAATTTTTCTATTTCTAAAAAATAGTTTTATGTATATATGTTTCTTTTTTCACTTCACCTACTTAGACTATTGTGTTCTGATCCATCACATAAGATTCAGATTAACAAAACATTGTAATGTAACAAAATAGGTAAAAAGTCAAGGGGGTGAATACTTTTGCAAGGCACTGTATTTGCAATATACATAATTTTATTATTTTCATGACTTTTACATCAACATATGAGGTTATGCAGCATTTCAAAATTGATTTATATTTACTTCTATGTTTCAAATTATTTATCAGCACGTAATAATAAAAATAGTATGTTTAAAAAACAACAACATTTTGTTAGGGTGCACTAGTATCAAATTACATTGTTGTATTCGTATCTTGATTTTTTTTTTGTTAATAGAGTTATAACCATAATGTATCTTATATTATTCTGAAATATTTTGGATAAGATCATGCCACTTAATAAATGACCACTGGGTTTGCAAATACTACTGGATCCATTATATTAAATAGCATTATTGGCATTATAATTTAATAGCACATAAAAATGTAAAGATTCATAAAGTTTACTGTTGTAGCAAATAGTAAGCCAAAATAAGCTGAGTTTTCAAGCTACTCTTCACTGAAAAATAATTCCAAAATTATGATAAGCAATCTTTAGAAATATGCTAAGTAGTGAATTATTTTCCAGCAATGCTCAATATCAAGCAAATACATTATGCAGTTGTCAGGTTTTCTCCAAGGACAGTGATAGACTTCATGTTTCTTGTGCCAAATCCAATTTGACATTTAAATTAAATCCCTAGGTGTTATAATGTAAAAAAAAAAAAAACATATCTGTAATTGTGATAAAGCAATGGGGTATTCTGCAGGCAGAAATAATAGCTCCAATGCTCTATGTGTCTTGCTCTATATAATAGGAAGTCTAATTAAGATTTTTTTTTTGGAGAAAAGAGTATCTGTTGGCACCAATCATGAGCTGAGCAATCACTATAAAGAATTTGACTGGCAGATTACCAAAGATCAAAGGGTAGCAGAAAACATTACAATTAAATTACTGTTTTAACATAATAAAATTAAAAATTATATTGTTGCTGTGTTGTAAATGTTTTACATCAACTAAATTTGTATAGCAGCATAGCATTCCTTGCATAAATTACCAAATTATGTTGAATTGTATGCTATTTATATTAAGATAACATTTCCTTGATACTTCTATTCGATGCATGTGCTGCTTTGGACATCTGCATTGTACTCTAGTTTGGTGGTTCTCAGATGTTGTCCTGTGTTAATACTTGGGGAGATATAAACATACAATTAAGGGATACAAGTAATTACCATTTTGGGGTTCTCAGAAAATATAGCATTATGGAAAATGTTAGACCTTTTTTAAATAAAGAACAATGATAAATGCTAGTTGTAGAAGTACAAAACAAATACCACTTACGTATCTTATAAAATATATACAAAGCTCAGACCTCAAAAAAATCTAATTTCAATGTCTGTACAGAAAGTTAATGAGATCTTGAAACCTTATAGCACTTTGGTTATGGCTCAGTCTAATTAGGACTGTAAAAAATCTAGCTAAACCTAACAACTAATTGGTGTTATTTAACTCCAGATTCAAATTCTTAGAAGTACCATTAAAAACAATACCCTTTAACCAAGCTAAATGCCAGCAAATGAATTTAAAATAAATTGATCTGTAAAGCTAATTATTCAATCAAAATATACAAACAAATTATGAATGGTGAGCATAATGTTAAAACAACTTGACACTGTAGTCTAACACATATGCAGCCTTAAAACACAACATATATATATATATATATATATATATATATATATATATATATATAGATAGAAACAGTATCTATTTACTAGAATTATATATTATATATTATGTATGTATTTATATATGTATATGTGTATATGTATATGTATATATATATATATAGTTGAATAATCAGAGTATTGCAGTGAATAGTGATACCTTTTTTATTGGACAAACGTATTCATAATAAAGCGACGAGCTTTCGAGAGATAATGCCTCTCTTTATCAAGTCAAAAAGCGATAAAATGTGTATATAGTTCTCGGAGACCCCCACCTGCTTGAAGAGAGGATATAATGAGGTAAACTACTGGTATCAAATAACACCATTGTCCCCAATAAAGGGGTAAAAATAATGCACAGCAATCCTAAACCAATCTATTGTCTATCTCCTTTTTTATGGGAAAGGACAAAAAATATTTAAACAGGAATTCTTTGGAACTAGTAAATATGGGGGGTGCTCAACCATCATTAGCATAAAAACTGGTGGTATGCTAAAGGTCCCCTTAATAAATAGACCAGTTTTAAACATCAGTCCTAGCTGTAATTGTGTTGGCGTGATTAATTGTCATTAGAGATGTCGCGAATAGTTCGCCGGCGGATTGTTCCCGGCGAACATAGCATGTTCGCGTTCGTGGCAAACAGCGAACATATGCGAGATTCGACCCGCCCCCAATAATTTATCATTAAACAAACTTTGACCCTGCATGTCACAGTCAGCAGACACATTCCAGCCAATCAGCAGCATACACTCCCTTCCACACCCTTCTACCTCATGGACAGCAGCCATTTTGGAATCAGAACTAACTTGCAGTCTTACTGAGAGGAGGTAGAGTGTAGGTGATACTGCATCAATAGGGAAAACCATAGCTAGGCAAGTTTATTCAGTGTCCAGTGCAGTGCTGAAGGACTCATCAGATCTCTGCTGTAAACACAGCACCCCAAAAAGCCCTTTTTAGGGCTATATTTTTTCTTTGTTTTTTTTCTGTGTAATCTAACTTCATTTGCCTGTCTCCCTGCTAGCCCCTGCTTGTAAGTGTGTGTGTCAGGCTCACAGCTTATACTGTGTGTGCACAACGCATACAATATAATATTGTTTACTAGTTGTCTAGTGTCGGGGATCTCTTGGAATACGGGCGTTCTGATTGGGTGTCACCCCAGGAGCTTGCGCTCTGTTTGGGATATGTGACGCCCAAAGTCTCAGGGCGCTTGCTCCAGGAGATTAGGGATGCCATCTCCCCCGACTCGCGCACCTTCCTTCGCGGGGCTTTGCAGGCCGGAGTGCCACATGCACCTTTCAACACCCCTGCTCCGGCTGTTTGCATTGGACACAAGCCCCATGTTTCCCCTCAGGCTCCTCCTGTCCCCAACCTCTCGAAGTTGAGGGACATACCCTCGGCATGCTTTCGCGGCATGCCGAGGAAGAGCTTATATTCTCTCGTGCTCCATACAGTGCACTTCCTTGCCTTCGTGACCCGTCCCGATACCATCTGGAGGCGGGTCCTACCAGCTGACGAGGGCAAGGGGCCCCGGTGGAGGGAACTTTATTCTGATTTAGTTCCAAGACCCACCGGGGACTTGAGTTGGAGAGTGCTCCATGGTGCACTGAGCACGGGAGAGTACTTAGCTAAATTCACGGACTCTCCCTCCACTTGTCCATTCTGTGGCAAGGGAGAGTCCGTGTATCATATTTATTTTAGTTGCGTCAGACTGCAGCCCCTCTTGTCACTCTTGAGGGGCCTCCTCCTGCAGTTCTGGCTGCATTTCTCCCCTCACATTTTTATTTTTGGGCACCCAGTGTCCCGGGGCAATAAGGCCAGGGACCTCCTCGTCAACCTGCTCCTGGCATTAGCCAAATTGGCTATATATAAGTCCAGGAAGCAGTGTTTGATAGGGGGGGTTCCCTTATCACCTGAGGCCATGTTCCGGGTGCTGGTGCGCTCCCGTATCTGGGCAGAGTACCACCTGGCTTTGTCCACTGGGGGAATGGATGAGTTTGTCTCCCAGTAGGCTTTAGATGGTGTGCTCTGCACGGTATCCCCCCATCCGGTTTCTTTATCTCTCAACCTCCTAAAATGATTTTTCTTTAGTTTACAGAACAGTTTTTCTCATAATTTTAAAATACACTGTGCCAAGTTCAACCAATCCAGTCTAGTTGGGGTACCAACAGTCCACATTTAAAAAACCCAAAGTTTTATTTTCTTAAATCTAAGTGCATTTGCATAACCGTCAATCAAAGTTCATTTGCTTGACCGCTACCCATAGTGTGTGTCCTTCTTACAAGTACTGTGCCAAGTTCAACCAATCCAGTCTAGTTGGGGTACCAACAGTCCACATTTAAAAAACCCAAACTTTTATTTTCTTAAATCTAAGTGCATTTGCATAACCGTCAATCAAAGTTCATTTGCTTGACCACTACCCATAGTGTGTGTCCTGCTTACAAGTACTGTGCCAAGTTCAACCAATCCAGTCTAGTTGGGATACCAACAGTCCACATTTAAAAAACCCAAACTTTTATTTTCTTAAATCTAAGTGCATTTGCATAACCGTCAATCAAAGTTCATTTGCTTGACCGCTAGCCATTGTGTGTGTCCTGCTTTCAAGTACTGTGCAAGAGAGCATGTTGTGTGCATGCTTGAGCTCCAAACAAAAGGCTTTTTAGGGTCTTAGTCCCTCAAATACAAGTTTTATTTTAACACCTTTCTGTTTATAAGCACTTTGTGCACGGTGTTGTTCTTTTTTTTGGGAGTTTTTGTGGTGTTTTTCTTAGTTTAATTTAAGTTTTAGTTTTCTGGGAGTCAGGCTCAAGTCTCTATCCCAGGAGAGTGAGCTGTCTCCTGGATACTTTGCCACACCCCTCCCTTAGCACTACACCTTCACTCCTGGAGCTTTGTTACTTTGACTTTTTTTTTCTTTTAAAAAGTTTATTAGGTTTTGTTGAAGTTTTGTTTGTTTGGTGTTGGGCTTTATGTTTTGGGGGAGAGAAGACAAGTAACATCTTTGTAGGCAGTGGGGGGGAAAACAATTTGAAGTTTTGTTTAAAAGGCTTTTTTAACATCTGACACAGAGACACAGAGGGGTTAAAAAGCCTCTGTGTTCTCTGTGTTGTTGCAATTAGTAACACCTTGCAACAGGCCATTAACCCTTCCACTGCCAAACATCATCTCTCTCTCTCCCTTAGTTTTTTGTCTCCCTTAGTTTTGTCTTTTTGTTTCTTTTTCACACTTTTATATTTAAAAAAAAAAAGAAAACAGTAGAAAATCATAAAACAAAAAATAAAAATAAATAAAACAAATAAACTAAAAAAAAAAGGGTCTAAACATGAGGGATAAGACCATTAAGAAGCCTCAGGGGTCAAAAGGGGGAATAATGGCCCCTGAAAATCCTAGCTGCAGCACTGCACAGCATAGGCCCCAGGCAGATAAGGCAGCCCCAGCTCCTGGTGGTTCTGCCAGCAGACCTACCCCTGTGGCTAATACCTGGTCACAGGTGGTTTCTGCTGGCCCCAGTAATACCACCGCTGGGGCTGAGGGGCAGATCACCAGGAAGCATGGGGTTAAATGTCAGATGTCTGGGGTCTACAGCATTGATATCTATCTGCGTGCTGCAGCTAATGTCATCAGCCCCTCTGTTATAGTAGCAGCCAGCAAAATGTACGGGAAAGCAGTTTTTTTTACCCGTACTCTGGCTGCTGCACACATTCTTATACAGAGAGGCATCACAGTGGGGGGATTATATGTCCCAATAGAACCCCTGGAAGGGTTGGGCACAAAAGTAACACTCTCTAATGTGCCCCCCTTCCTACCAGACTCCCTCCTGCGCCCCCACCTGCTAACCCTAGGGGAAGTAAAAACACCATTTATTAAAATTCCCCTGGGGTGCAGAGAGAGAGCACTTCGTCATGTGCTCTCTTTCAAGAGGCAGGTACAAATGTGCCTGCCTCAGGGCGCAGAAAACATAGAGGGGTCTTTTGGGGTTCCATTTGAGGGGGTGCTGTACAGGATTTTTTACAGCACTACGGAGGTGCAGTGCTATCATTGCAAGGGGTTGGGGCATACACGTAGGAATTGCCCTAATGTAAAGCATCATGCCCCAGCCCCAGCAAATGGCACCTCCGTCAGTACGGCACCCATCCCCGCTGAGCCCATAACAGCGGGGACCTCAAGGGTCATAGCCCCCCCACAGAGCTCAGGCAAGGAGGCCGTTCCTCAAGCCACCACCACGGCCTCCAAACCCCCTTCTTCCCCAAAAAAGCCATCTGTGTCTGTGGTCTCCAGCAAGACTGCAGACACGGGGAAAAAGGGGAAGAATGTCACCGGTCCTCCCAGTGTCACAGCTGAATCTCCCAAGTCCCAATCTGCCCCCACCATAATTACATCAGTTAGTGTGGGGGCACAGTGTAAGCAGAGGGATAATAAGCCCTCTGCAGGGGAGGCAGCTAGTGGCAGCTCCTCTTCCAGGAGTGACGTCCCCAGGAAGAGGAAGCATAAAACCAACAGGGAGGTTGCTGATAAGTGGGAAGTGCTCTATAGTGGAGCACCTCCCTCTAAAAGCAAGAAGAGGAACAAAACATCTCCTCCTCATCCGGTGACATTGTCTGGCCCGGTTATTAAGCTCAGCCAGCCGGTGCCAGACCACACATCTCTCTCTCCAGACCCTATAGGGGTTAATGTGGAAAAGGGTCTGGAGAAAAAGCAGGGGCAAGAGGGTCTCCCAAGTGAGGCAGGGGTAGACAAGAAAGATCAGGTTCTGCCTCTGGCCTTTGAGGGGGGACCCAACAAAGCCCCTGCTGAATGGGTAGTCAGTGTCCCTGAGGTGCTGAGCTTCAAGGGCACCAGTCAGTCTCCTCCTCCAGTGTCACTCTCTAGTGACGTACCTCGGGCTTTGTTAGAGCCCCAGGCCGAGTCACTACTGGAGGGGGGGAATATAGGCATGACCCCCATTCAGGACCCCATGGATTTGTCTGTCAGGGGGGATGTGGCACAAGGGGAAGTGGAAATGGGGGAGGGTGATAAAACAGGTTTTCCTGTTAACATCATGGGAGAGCCTGTCTACCCTCCTCAGCCGTCCACTGACCCTAACATCGGTGCCATCCAAGCTGAGCAAGCAGCGGTGGAACTGGCAGAGGAGGCATATAAAGCCTCCAAGGCTTCCATTAAGGAAGCCATGCTAGCCACTGCTGTCCAGCCAGCTACCCCTGAATGCACTCCTGAAGCTACAGGGGTGCAGCAGCAATCCAAGGGTCCATTATTTACCTTGAAGGGTGCTAAAGGGACTCCTTCTGTATCATCTAAGAGGGGGTCCCTGAGAATAAAGCTGAGGAAACTGACTCCAGCCGGGGAGGATGGAGTAAAAGCCCTCAGCCAAGAGGAGCCCAGGGGTGACCCACTAGAAGGAACATCAGATTCTGGGTGGGTTATCCCTGTCAAGGAAATAGATCTATTCCTTGAGAGCACCCTTCATGGACAAAAGAAAAGGAAGGTGCGGCTGGCCTTGGAGAGGTGGAAGAATATGTCGTTTATTCTCCACTCTCTCCAGCAATATCTAGTGGTCAGCACTAGGGCCAAGAATTCTGGGACTGCGGAGCATCTCCGCGTCCGGAAATTCTATAAAATGTGCGTGTCCTATCAGCAGTCTCAAGGGTCTGAGGAACGCACAATTCCTGACACGCAGTAATGGCTTTGCACATCAGCACGCTAAATACCAATGGCTGTCAAGACAGTTTCCGCAGGTTCCAGGTACTCTCCTATTTATATCAGGGAGGGTACTCTGTGAGCTTCCTGCAGGAAACTCACACCACTCCAGAGGCTGAGGCCTCGTGGCAACTGGAGTGGAGAGGCAGGGTCTTCTTCAGCCACTTCACATCGGCGTCATGTGGAGTGGTGACCCTGTTCTCAGAGTCTTTTCAGCCAGAGCTGCTGCTTGTGAAAGCTGTTATCCCAGGCCGTCTAATCCACCTCCGGGTCCGAGAGCAGGGTAGCATCATTAACCTAGTTAATATATATGCCCCTGCTGGAGGGCTCGAGAGAGTGAGGTTCCTCGCCAGACTGTCCCAGTTTTTGGAGACGGTTGACGCAGATGAGTGTTTGGTACTCGGGGGTGATTTCAACTGCACCCTCGACGCTCTGGACCGGAATAGTCCAGAGCCGTTCCCGCCTTCTGCGTCAGCCCTGCGGGAGATCATCGCCCGCTTCTCCCTGGAGGACATCTGGCGAGAGCAGAACCCAGGGGCATCAGACGGTTTCACCTACGTCAGGGTGAGAGCCGGTCTGGTGTCCCACTCCCGGATCGACAGACTATATATATCTAGTCACTATATGTCACGAGTCGGTTCTTGTGCCATTAGGCTGGCTCCGTTCACAGACCACAACTGTGTGTCTGTGACAGTGGCGCTAACGCCAACAGCGCCACGAGCCGCCTATTGGCACTTCAACAATGCTTTGTTGAAGGACCAGGGGCTCGTGACATTGATCCGGGAGTTTTGGACGGACTGGAGGGGTTGCAAGGGGGACTTTGCCACGTTAAAACTGTGGTGGGACGTGGGCAAGGTTCATTTGCGACTTCTGTGTCAGGAATATACCAAGGGTGCGAGTGGGCAGCGCGAAGCTGAGTTGGAGTCACTCCGGGGGGAGGTACTCCATCTGGAGCAGAGGCTGTTCACTTGTAGGGACCAATCCCTGCAGAGCGAGTATGTAGAGAGGAAGGGTGTCCTCTGTGACCTGGAACGACACCAGGCCAAGGGGGCATACGTGCGCAGCCGCTTAGGTTTTCTCAAAGATCTAGACCGCGGCTCGCGCCTCTTCTACTCACTGGAGAAAAAGGGGGGTAACAGTAGGCACATCACCTGTCTTCTAGATGAAGACGGTGCCCCCCTTACAGATCCGGAGAGTATCCGGGATAGAGCCCGGAACTTTTATAAAGATCTTTACTCTCCGGATCCCATTTCTCCAGACGCCTGCAGGGTGCTATGGGAGGGGCTCCCCACAGTCAGTGAGGGTGTAAGAGAGCGGCTTGATATACCACTATCTTTTCAAGAGCTCTCTGAAGCCCTCCGTGCCATGTCCTGTGAAAAGTCTCCAGGACTGGACGGACTGACTGTAGAGTTTTTCCAATTTTTCTGGGAGACTCTGGGACCTGATTTCCATCTGGTCCTTGGGGAAGCCCTGGAGACCGGGGAGATGCCCCTGTCTTGTCGCAGGGCAGTACTTGCCCTGCTGCCCAAAAAGGGGGATCTCCGGCTTATTAAGAACTGGCGACCGGTCTCTCTGCTCAGCACAGGACTACAAGATTGTAGCTAAAGCCATCTCGCTTAGACTTGGGTCTGTGCTGGCAGAATTGGTTCACCCTGACCAGTCCTATGCGATCCCGGGCCGGACTATCTTTGATAGTATCTTTCTGGTCCGGGATCTATTGCATTATTCTCGCAGGACTGGTCTGTCACTCGCCTTTCTCTCTTTAGATCAAGAGAAGGCGTTTGACAGGGTGGACCATGGTTACCTCATAGCCACTCTGCAAGCGTACGGCTTTGGCCCACAGTTTGTGGGCTTTATAAGAACGCTGTACGCCTCTGCAGAGTGTTTACTTAAAATCAATTGGTCCCTAACAGCACCTTTGGTATTTGGACGAGGGGTGCGTCAAGGATGTCCCTTGTCTGGACAGTTATATGCACTGGCCATTGAGCCTTTCCTCTGCCTACTGAGGAAAAGGCTCACAGGGCTGGTGCTAAAAGATCCAGACATGCGGATTGTCCTTTCAGCTTATGCTGACGATGTGCTCCTCGTGGCCCAGGATCCAGTTGATCTTGAGCTGGCAAAACAGTGCCAGGAGGTATATTCAGCTGCCTCCTCCGCTCAGATCAACTGGTCCAAATGCACAGGCCTTTTAGAGGGTAATTTACAGGTGGACTCTTTGCCTCCCACGTTTCGTGACATCACGTGGGAGGCAGATGTCATTAAATATCTGGGGGTCTACCTGTCCGCTGCGGACGCTTCCGTCCCAGACAACTGGAGGGAGTTAGAGGGCAGTGTCCTCTCTCGTCTGGGACGATGGAGGGGTCTAGCAAAAATGCTTTCCCTTAGGGGGCGGACTCTAGTGGTGAATCAGCTGGTGGCTTCTCAGATCTGGCACCGGCTGATTTGTCTGAGTCCGACCCCCGAGTTTGTCACCAATATCCAGAGGAATTTGTTAGATTTCCTCTGGATGGGAAGGCATTGGGTCTCTGCAGGGGTGGCAAGTCTGCCTTTGGTGGAGGGTGGACAGGGAGTAGTTTGTGTGTGCTCCCAGTTGTCCACCTTCCGCCTTCAGTACCTGCAGAGATACCTATATGCAGATCCCTCTCCGCAGTGGTGCGCACTGGCATCCAGCTTTTATCGCCAGTTGCGCAACCTGGGGTATGACCGGCAATTATTTCTGATCAGGCCCGAGGGGTTTGGGAGAGACCTCTCTGTGTTGCCGGCATACTACCAGGAAACCCTCAAGGCCTGGAGCATGGTCTCCGTGACCAGGCAGGGCGTGCCTTTGGGGGATGAAATATTCACAGAGCCCCTGCTATTTAATGCAGCAGTGGGGGCTCCAATGTTACAGTCCCCCAGTATCATCCGCCGCCTTAGTCATGCACGGATGACCCGAGTCGGGGATCTCCTGGAATACGGGCGTTCTGATTGGGTGTCACCCCAGGAGCTTGCGCTCCGTTTGGGATATGTGACGCCCAAAGTCTCAGGGCGCTTGCTCCAGGAGATTAGAGATGCCATCTCCCCCGACTCGCGCACCTTCCTTCGCGGGGCTTTGCAGGCCGGAGTGCCACATGCACCTTTCAACACCCCTTCTCCGGCTGTTTGCATTGGACACAAGCCCCGTGTTTCCCCTCAGGCTCCTCCTGTCCCCAACCTCTCGAGGTTGAGGGACATACCCTCGGCATGCTTTCGCGGCATGCCGAGGAAGAGCTTATATTCTCTCGTGCTCCATACAGTGCACTTCCTTGCCCTCGTGACCCGTCCCGATACCATCTGGAGGCGGGTCCTACCAGCTGACGAGGGCAAGAGGCCCCGGTGGAGGGAACTTTATTCTGATTTAGTTCCACGACCCACCGGGGACTTGAGTTGGAGAGTGCTCCATGGTGCACTGAGCACGGGAGAGTACTTAGCTAAATTCACGGACTCTCCCTCCACTTGTCCATTCTGTGGCAAGGGAGAGTCCGTGTATCATGTTTATTTTAGTTGCGCCAGACTGCAGCCCCTCTTGTCACTCTTGAGGGGCCTCCTCCTGCAGTTCTGGCTGCATTTCTCCCCTCACATTTTTATTTTTGGGCGCCCAGTGTCCCGGGGCAATAAGGCCAGGGACCTCCTCGTCAACCTGCTCCTGGCATTAGCCAAGTTGGCTATATATAAGTCCAGGAAGCAGTGTTTGATAGGGGGGGTTCCCTTGTCACCTGAGGCCATGTTCCGGGTGCTGGTGCGCTCCCGTATCCGGGCAGAGTACCACCTGGCTTTGTCTACTGGGGGAATGGATGAGTTTGTCTCCCAGTGGGCTGTAGATGGTGTGCTCTGCTCGGTATCCCCCCATCCGGTTTCTTTTTCTTTCAACCTCCTAATATGATTTTTATTTAGTTTACAGAAAATGTTTTCTCCTAATTTTAAAATACACTGTGCCAAGTTCAACCAATCCAGTCTAGTTGGGATACCAACAGTCCACATTTAAAAAACCCAAACTTTTATTTTCTTAAATCTAAGTGCATTTGCATAACCGTCAATCAAAGTTCATTTGCTTGACCGCTAGCCATTGTGTGTGTCCTGCTTTCAAGTACTGTGCAAGAGAGCATGTTGTGTGCATGCTTGAGCTCCAAACAAAAGGCTTTTTAGGGTCTTAGTCCCTCAAATACAAGTTTTATTTTAACACCTTTCTGTTTATAAGCACTTTGTGCACGGTGTTGTTCTTTTTTTTGGGAGTTTTTGTGGTGTTTTTTCTTAGTTTAATTTAAGTTTTAGTTTTCTGGGAGTCAGGCTCAAGTCTCTATCCCAGGAGAGTGAGCTGTCTCCTGGATACTTTGCCACACCCCTCCCTTAGCACTACACCTTCACTCCTGGAGCTTTGTTACTTTGACTTTTTTTTCTTTTAAAAAGTTTATTAGGTTTTGTTGAAGTTTTGTTTGTTTGGTGTTGGGCTTTATGTTTTGGGGGAGAGAAGACAAGTAACATCTTTGTAGGCAGTGGGGGGGAAAACAATTTGAAGTTTTGTTTAAAAGGCTTTTTTTAACATCTGACACAGAGACACAGAGGGGTTAAAAAGCCTCTGTGTTCTCTGTGTTGTTGCAATTAGTAACACCTTGCAACAGGCCATTAACCCTTCCACTGCCAAACATCATCTCTCTCTCTCCCTTAGTTTTTTGTCTCCCTTAGTTTTGTCTTTTTGTTTCTTTTTCACACTTTTATATTTAAAAAAAAAAAGAAAACAGTAGAAAATCATAAAACAAAAAATAAAAATAAATAAAACAAATAAACTAAAAAAAAAAGGGTCTAAACATGAGGGATAAGACCATTAAGAAGCCTCAGGGGTCAAAAGGGGGAATAATGGCCCCTGAAAATCCTAGCTGCAGCACTGCACAGCATAGGCCCCAGGCAGATAAGGCAGCCCCAGCTCCTGGTGGTTCTGCCAGCAGACCTACCCCTGTGGCTAATACCTGGTCACAGGTGGTTTCTGCTGGCCCCAGTAATACCACCGCTGGGGCTGAGGGGCAGATCACCAGGAAGCATGGGGTTAAATGTCAGATGTCTGGGGTCTACAGCATTGATATCTATCTGCGTGCTGCAGCTAATGTCATCAGCCCCTCTGTTATAGTAGCAGCCAGCAAAATGTACGGGAAAGCAGTTTTTTTTACCCGTACTCTGGCTGCTGCACACATTCTTATACAGAGAGGCATCACAGTGGGGGGATTATATGTCCCAATAGAACCCCTGGAAGGGTTGGGCACAAAAGTAACACTCTCTAATGTGCCCCCCTTCCTACCAGACTCCCTCCTGCGCCCCCACCTGCTAACCCTAGGGGAAGTAAAAACACCATTTATTAAAATTCCCCTGGGGTGCAGAGAGAGAGCACTTCGTCATGTGCTCTCTTTCAAGAGGCAGGTACAAATGTGCCTGCCTCAGGGCGCAGAAAACATAGAGGGGTCTTTTGGGGTTCCATTTGAGGGGGTGCTGTACAGGATTTTTTACAGCACTACGGAGGTGCAGTGCTATCATTGCAAGGGGTTGGGGCATACACGTAGGAATTGTCCCTAATGTAAAGCATCATGCCCCAGCCCCAGCAAATGGCACCTCCGTCAGTACGGCACCCATCCCCGCTGAGCCCATAACAGCGGGGACCTCAAGGGTCATAGCCCCCCCACAGAGCTCAGGCAAGGAGGCCGTTCCTCAAGCCACCACCACGGCCTCCAAACCCCCTTCTTCCCCAAAAAAGCCATCTGTGTCTGTGGTCTCCAGCAAGACTGCAGACACGGGGAAAAAGGGGAAGAATGTCACCGGTCCTCCCAGTGTCACAGCTGAATCTCCCAAGTCCCAATCTGCCCCCACCATAATTACATCAGTTAGTGTGGGGGCACAGTGTAAGCAGAGGGATAATAAGCCCTCTGCAGGGGAGGCAGCTAGTGGCAGCTCCTCTTCCAGGAGTGACGTCCCCAGGAAGAGGAAGCATAAAACCAACAGGGAGGTTGCTGATAAGTGGGAAGTGCTCTATAGTGGAGCACCTCCCTCTAAAAGCAAGAAGAGGAACAAAACATCTCCTCCTCATCCGGTGACATTGTCTGGCCCGGTTATTAAGCTCAGCCAGCCGGTGCCAGACCACACATCTCTCTCTCCAGACCCTATAGGGGTTAATGTGGAAAAGGGTCTGGAGGAAAAAGCAGGGGCAAGAGGGTCTCCCAAGTGAGGCAGGGGTAGACAAGAAAGATCAGGTTCTGCCTCTGGCCTTTGAGGGGGGTCCCAACAAAGCCCCTGCTGAATGGGTAGTCAGTGTCCCTGAGGTGCTGAGCTTCAAGGGCACCAGTCAGTCTCCTCCTCCAGTGTCACTCTCTAGTGACGTACCTCGGGCTTTGTTAGAGCCCCAGGCCGAGTCACTACTGGAGGGGGGGAATATAGGCATGACCCCCATTCAGGACCCCATGGATTTGTCTGTCAGGGGGGATGTGGCACAAGGGGAAGTGGAAATGGGGGAGGGTGATAAAACAGGTTTTCCTGTTAACATCATGGGAGAGCCTGTCTACCCTCCTCAGCCGTCCACTGACCCTAACATCGGTGCCATCCAAGCTGAGCAAGCAGCGGTGGAACTGGCAGAGGAGGCATATAAAGCCTCCAAGGCTTCCATTAAGGAAGCCATGCCAGCCACTGCTGTCCAGCCAGCTACCCCTGAATGCACCCCTGTAGCTTCAGGAGTGC